>OW026521.1:14673246-14995746 GCA_932274085.1 Protocalliphora azurea | reverse complement strand
AGAAAACTTTTATTAAGTTCTTTGTTTTTGTATGTTTTTTCTTCTTTAATGAAACCAGAAACGAAGACAATATTTTTACTACGTGTCTTTGCTTTTAATGGAAATGAAAAGTAATAAAATTTTTCCACCACCCTTTTGCTTTAATAATAAAGAAAACTTATACTCTTATTCTTTTTAGCTAATAGTTTATGACTGTGTTTGCTTTTATACTGCTACATAGTGTTTGTTAAGGTTGAACATTAATATAAAAATATTGCTTTAGATTTTCTTACGTCCTGTTATTATGGGAGAATAAAATACCAATTTCAAATAGTCCCTAAGTAAATTTATAAAAAGAAGGAGTATTAACTAATAAGTTTGTAAACAAAATGAGAACAAAATCTAATACAATTTTCAAAGTCTATTTGAATAGGCGGGTTATTTGAAGCTAAGCAAAATGTTTGAGTATATATATAATTTGCTAAAGAGAAATGTAGTTTTTTTTTTTATTTCTTATAAATTATATTATTAGGTATGTTATGCTAAAATAATTTGTAAAATATCCCATTTCGTTTCCTTTTCAAACTATAACAATAATATAAAAGAAAAAAATCTTATATAGATTTATTTCTTAAAACCTCTTAATTAATATTAATCATATGCCATCCATTAAATATTTTGTATTATAAAATTTTAAAGAATTTTATTAAATTTCTAATAAAAATTAATTACATTTTTAATACTTTTAAGCTTAAGCTTTAATTTCTAACACAAATTTTCTCAAAATAATTGATAATTTATGACTACATTTACTCCAACACTTGCACTTAACATATTTTAAACATAAATTTATTACACGATTTCGTTATAATTAACAAAACATTATCGCCATAAATAATCCCAGCTCTATACCAACCAAAGACAACTTTCTCATGTGGGAATATAAATTAATAAAAAGAAAAGAAATTTTTGCAAATATGTATAACTTAAATTTCAAATCATTTAATAAACTTACATCTATAGAAAAAGCGAAAAATAAATTACCATTATAACAACTTGAATTTATTTTACTTTACTTAATAACAAAAAAATTAAATGAAAAAAAAAAATAAATGTTTTAACATGCAAATGTTAAAACATTGAAATGACCCACTTAAACCACGCATGGTTAAGGAGGCAAGCAAATATATATAGCAAATATAAACGAATAAAAATTAAACTCTTACAATAGAGATAAAAAAGACTCTTATTAAAATAGTTTAAAATTCGTTTGTCTTCTCTCTTCTTATAATAAAAGATCCTCTTTTGCAACACTTCCCACCACCTCTTTATCGATTTCCGTCAATCAACTTTCTAATTGCATATAGAAAAGATACTGCCAGCATTTTACTATAAACTTATACATAATAATTGCCTATTAAATATTTTTAAGCTATATATGACTATATCTTACACACTCAAAAACATACAAAAGACAGCTTAAGAAAAATTAATTTAAAATAATGATCTTCATCTTTTTTACATAGATTTCACTAAATAAACAGCAAAAACTTTAAGCATCAGAATTTTTTAATTAATTAAAATAAATAAAGATTTCTTTAGACTTTTTACTGTAATTAAAAAAAAAAACTGAAACAATTACAAAATAAAAACATACTTGAAAACTTTTGCGCTTTACTTACAAAAAAAATACCTGGAATATTTTATAAAAGCCTTCAAAAATTTAAGAGCCACATTTAGACAATTTAAAACATTAATAGTGTAATGTCAATCTTTTAAGTGTTTTGTTACATGCAACACTTTATGTCCCCAAGTATGTGTCTTGTTTTAGCTTTGGCTACCTCAATATTAAACCATTATGTGTGCTACAAAAAGTGTAGTAAAGAGTGCTACATTTGATGTTTGTTGCATGCTGTTTTAAATGTAGCTGGTCATATAAAGCAACTTAAATTTAAAATATATGATGATGATGGTATTAGCAAAAAAGGAAATTGTTGATAATAAAATTGTAAATAAGTTGAAATATTGAAAACTGTGTGAAGCAAATTTTAGAGATTTTGAGAAATAAATTACAAGAAAAAGAAAAATTACAAAAAACGTAAACAATAAATTTTAAAGTAATTAAAAAACAAAAATAAAATTTGGAAACATGCTAATTACTTTCATTAAAATATAATTATAACGTGTGACAGCAAGTATTAATTTGATATATATGGTCTAAAAACTTGGGGTCTCTGCTTTTGAAATAATTTTAATTCCTTGAAATACCTTAATTTTAGTAAAAGTTATATCAAATTTTATTTAGGAATCACTTAATTAATATTAATCATACGTCATGTACTACCATAAATTAATTATTTTAATTACTTAGCTACTAATAAAAATTTAACATTTTTTTAAACTCCAACGCTTAATTAACACGAATAAGTAAAATTTGTCTTTAAAAACTCTAAAGTTATTTAAATATTTTCTCAAAAATTTCAACTTCTATCATTTTTATAGACATAAAAACAAAATTTATAATTCCGATGGAGAACATTAAATTTAAGAAAAACTGAAAACACTAACTCAATAAAAAGATACGGAACAAGATTTTCAAGGTAATTTACAAAAATTTAAAGAAAAATCTTGCAAGATAATAATAACAATAATAATAATAATAATAATATATTCTTTTATAAAATATTAAAAATAATAATTACTTTCTGTGACTCAGATGTTGAACTATATCAAGATTCTTGGAAAACTAAAGGGATTTGCTTTCACAGTAATTTTTAATCATTTTAATATCTTCGTTGCAACAAAAGTTTTAACAAATTTTATTTAAATATATTATAATTACTTTATGTATTACAATATTGAATATCTTTAAATATCTAAAAAATTATTGAAATTATAATTTTTAGCTTATAGTAGTAAATATTATTATAATCTTATAACTTTAAAATTACTTAAATAGTTCTTTAAATTTCTTACCTCAAAGTGATGAAATCACAAACTATAATTGTAACAGTACATAAAAATGTACAAGAAAATTTTATGGAACTGAAGAAACAATAAATTAACTATAAATTATGACCAAAAGAAAATATTTTAGAAAGTATAAAAAATAATAATTATTTTCTTTTGCATATAGCTATAGTTTACTTCAATAATAATTGTTGAATAATATTAGGCTGCTTTTGCTTTGCAAAATATTTTTTAATATTCTCCTAATTAAAATTAATCATACGTCATGTATTACAAATAAAAATAAATTTAAATAACTTAAAAATTATAAAAAATTTACATATCTTTAATCTTCAATGTTAAACTGACATAACTAAAGGATTTTTCTCAAAAAACTATTAACATAATTTATTTAAATACCTTTCCTCAAAGATTTTTAGAGTGATAAAATAATTATAAATCGATTAGTTGAGGAAAGAGGTACATTTTTGCAATAAAATTTTGGAGAACTGATTTCAAACTATAAACAGGATACAAAAAAAATAGATAAAAAATATTCCTAAAAAAAATTTAAAATAATTAAAAAAATAAAACAATAATAACTTTCATTTAAACATAACTACAATTTTCTTAAACAAATATTAAATAATTTTCGACTGTTTAGAAAGCTAGGGATCTTCGCTTTCAAAATTATTTGGAATCTTCTTAATATCTTCAGTTGAACAAAAAATGCAGCAAATTTTCTTCAATGACTTTCCAATTAATATTAATCATACGTCAAGTATGACAATTTTAAAAAATTTTTAATAACTTAAGAATTAATAAAAAATACATATTTATTATTTAGTGCTAAGTTGTCTTGAATAAATTTTATTAAAATTTAAAAACTTCAAAAATATTTAAATACTTCTTAGTGACTTCCAACCTTAAACATTTTCAAACTAATCAAAAATTGAATATTATCACAAGAATATTATAATTTATTGACACAGATTTGAAGCAAACATTAAAAAAAAACTATATTTACCAAAAAATGTGACAAGAAATATTTCGCATAATTTTGATATTAAAAAATTAATTAAAATTGCTTTATTGGTATATAACAAAAAATTAGCAAAGTTTCCATTTAATAATTGTTTGATACTGAAAATACCTTAAATTTATGCTCTCAAAATCATTTTAAATATTTCAAATGTCTTAATTTTAACAAAAGTTTTGACTAATTTTTCTTAAAAACATCATAACTGATATTAATCATACGTCATATAAAACATTAAAAAAAATAATTAAACTAAAAATTGTACAAAATTCTTTTAATTACTTACTGAAATGTTTAACTAAATAGTCCAAATCATAATTTCCTTTGTAACATTTTAGAATAATTAATAAATTTCAAAAAATTAACATTACGAAATTTTTCAAGTAAAACAAAAAAAAAGTAATAACTACTTTTTATAATAGTTCATCATCAAAGGCAAGTGAAATATAAATGTAATCTAACAATGCCATTTGAAAGCCCAAAGTATCTGCTTTTCCAAACATTATAAAATTTTCGAATAAATATAAAAACTAAAAGTTAATTAAATTTTTCTTCATTAACCTCATAATTAATATTAATCATACGCCTTGAAGCATATTTTTAAAAATGTTAAATAACTAAAATTTATAAAAATTTTATAAATGTTTTAAAATTAATTAAACAAATTTAAGTGAAATATTTTTGGAAAATATTTTATTCCTAAAAATTTCCCTTACAAAATCTCCGGTTTTTATAAAAATTTTATATTTTTTTATTATATGCTAATGAAACACTCATTGTTGGAATATTTTTTATAAAAAAAAAATGAAACATAAGTTCTTCATGTTTTAATTTCTCGGTATTTTAATATTTTTTATTATATTTTTTCCCTTACAATTACAGCTAACAATCATAAGGGAGGTTTAAATTATGTCAGGATTATATAAGCTTAGCCATAATAATAGTAGTTGTGTGGGATATATTCCTATGACAGTCTCTGTAAGTCTAATAACTAACTACTATGTATAAAACAGCTAAAATGTATTTATCATACATGTATGTAAGTTTATTTAATATGCATAATTTAAATAATGTAATTACGTTTAAATGTAATTGCAATTCTTGTTGTTGAGCTTTTTTTTGTATTTTTGTTATTTACATATATAATTTTGAGTAAATTTATAGGACAAGGAATTGTTTTGGGGTAAGAGTTGTAGTACTACAGGAGACTATAAATCCTCTTTTGAGTAGAAAAGACTAACAAGGCGCCAATTTTAATTTAAATTATAAAATTTTGCAATTATGTGTTTTTAAAAGAGTTTTATAATTTGAATAAAATAGAAAAATGACAAGGATTATAATAAAAAGAAAAGAAAAGTTTGAGTTAAATAAAATTTTCTTATAACTTTAAATAATAATTATAAATTATAAATTATAAATTTAATAACTTTAACTTTAGAATATTGCAACTGATAAATTAAATAATAGTTAAAATATAAAATATTGTGATTTAATTAAAAAAAAATATCTCTTGTTAAAAAAATTTTTTAATTGTTTAATAAATTTTAAATTTATTTTTTTAGTTATGATTTCTTACTTACTATTAAACATATTTTAAAATGTTTTTGAATTAATTAATTAATTAAAGTATTGGAATTAAAATTAAATCTAAATAGTTTTCATCTTTTAATTTGTTTTGAAATTATAGCTAATTTTCCATAATAACTCATAAATTAATATTAATCATACGCCTTAGTTGTCTAAATTAAAAAAAGCTTTTAAAATTTTTAAAACTTCAAAATGATGTTTTTAAAATAATTTAGTTGATAAATTCGAATACTTAACTGAAAAAAATTTTAAATAATTTGTAGAATTTTTATTTAATTTCTGATGTCTTTTACAATCTGAAGTAGATTTAAAATTTCTAATTCTCTGCATTTTTTTTTTTTTTTTTTTTTATTTATGACAAATATTTGAGGTTAAATGAAAGTTATTTATGGTTTTTAAAACCTTTCAGTAATTAATTTAATATTAAACTCACACCTAAATTAACGTATAATAAAATATTTAAAACATTCTGAAGGAAAACAAAAAAATATTTTTAATAAAAATACATTTATTTTATTTAAAAAAAAAAAGTAGACTTTTTTTAGTGGAACCTTAAAAAAAAGGTCCTGTATTTAATCACTTAGGTTAGGTTAGATCAGATAGGCAGCTGCAAATATAACTACAAAGCTCACTTGAGTCCTATTGGTCCCATTGTGTTACCCTATTGCATCATATGAATCTGTTTTCACATGTCCGAAAAACCAACCTGTCGCATGAACAAAGTATCTGTTTCGTCTAACATCAATTGCAGAGAGATCAGATAATCCGTGCATATACGGACTGCCAAATTCAGCAGACCTTTTATTCGCAAGAGCAAGATAATAGCAAAGAAAATGTTCCACAATCTCTTCCTCCTCATCGTTAAAGCAACTTCTACAATAGTCGATAAAAGGGTGTCCTAGTCCTATAGCGTGTGCACCACCAAACAAGTGTTCTGTAATGTGGGTACAAGTATTCGTAGCTGAAACCTTGGCAGTCCCAGAGTGAAACTCGACCGTTTCTGATCATACTGGGGCCATATCTGTCACGAGATAGGACATGCGGACTCATTTGTCCATATTTGTTGAGCTATTCTCGACATTAATCAACAAGATGACAGCGGTATGCCCACTGACTGATCCATTTCTTCATTTTGAAGAAGAGAATCAGTTCTGTCTAATTCATCCACAATAATATTTTCCGAGGAACTTGAGTGACCCCTTACCCAGACAAATTCTAGGTTAGAATGTCTCGCCATCTCATTCATGTACCAGCTTGGATATCGAGTAGACACTGAAGAAACAGATATTTTCAAAGAAATACATTTACATAGATAATACGACTTTATTTCATCGGCTCCCATTAGCTTTTGATTGCCAGGAAAAAGTCAATAAAAAATTGCCGACATTTGCAATATTTATTATATTTTTCAAATAATGGTGTCTATTAATAAGAATGGAGTTTGTAAAAAATATTAATTGCTATTTCATTCATTTGAAGCATAATTTCTTTATTATGCTTCACTTAATTATCCTTTTCGAAACTGAAATTATAAAGCATTTTTAAAAAATATTTAGCAATTAATATTAATCATACGCAACCATATATAAAATTAAAAATTTTTGTAAATCTTAAACAAACAAAGAGTTCCACAATTTTTTCAAATGGACTCTAGACTTGGTCTCCACAAAAAAAAAAAAAAAAAAAAAAAAAAAAAAACAATAGAAACAAGATCTAGATCATACAATTATTGATATAATTTACTTCAAATAAATTTTACATTATAAGTTACATATATAAAGTTAATAACAATTAGACACATATATATTCCTTAAATTCATTTGGTTTTTAACTAATTATATTCCTTTATTAAATTTTTTTTCATTTTCATATTCTCCACCCCTTAAACCCTCTCATAATATTATAATTTTAAACTCCTCCCTCTTAGGTTTTTTAATACAAATTTCATTATATATTTTTTAATTAAATATTATGGTAATAATACAATTAAATAATGCAAAAAAATATATAACATTTTACTACTGCATAGCTAATATTCACCATCTCTTTTCTTCATTACGTTAAAAGTAGACAAATGAAATATTAAATAAAAAAAAAAAAAACTAAAATAAATGCAAAGCAAAAACTATGTACAAAATTATAAACAAATGTTCGAATAAGCAGACCAGTTAAATATACCAAAAAAGTACTTTTCAAAAAGTACTTTTTATCCAAAAAAAGAAACATAGAATTCCTTTACATAACTAACTCTTTAATTAGTTTTTAAATATATAAAATTAGTACTTGCCATATAGATATAAAGTAAAAGTTCGTATTTTTTTTTTTTTTTTTAATACAAACCATATTTAAAAATAACAACACTGAGCCAATTGTGTGCCAATATTTTTAGTAGTTTTTTTATTTGTTGATTTATTTTTATATTTTTTTGCTAAATATTTTTCACATTAAATATCCCAATAAACATCAATGCCAATACCTATTTATTTCTTTTAATAAATAGCATATTTTTCGAATTGTATTCGAAGCTAAAAATATGTATTATGAAAAAAAGAAGATAATTTTAAAAGCTATTAGCTAACCCGGCAAACGTCGTTTTACCATATAACTTATTTCTAGTGAATAATTTTTGATTAAAAAATAACAAATGAATTGTAAGTGTATGTGGTGATGGGTGGGTGTGCTTTTACCCTTTTTAACATTTTAAGCCCCAAATGTTAAAATGTATAGCTTTTAGTTCCTTGAAGACTTGAAACTATCATCGGATAATTAATTAAGAAGACAAATGTAGGGGGAGCTTTTACCCGTTTTGCCATACTTTATGCCTTAAATGTTGAAATTTTCAAAAAATATATATCTTTAAGCTCCTTGCACATGTTACAGTGTCTGCAGGCCAAATTTTAAGAAAACCGGTTGATTTGTTAAGAAGATATAGGGAGGGGGAGCTTTTGCTATATTTTACGTCCCAAGTAATAGAAATTATAGGCTATAGTTCCTTCCAGTAAAGAAGATACAGTGAGGGGGAGCTTTTACCCCTTGTGGCCTATTTTACGCCCTCTAGCGATACGACCTATTCTCATAGCTAACAAATACACAATAATACACAATAAAAAAATATATATTTGCAACAACAAAATGGACAAAAACAGCTATTATGGTCCCTGAAATATGACGTACAATATGCTCAAAAAGATCAACACAAAATTTCCTTTTCAGCTAATGAAAAAATTTATCATTCTATGATTTATGTATGTAAAATTTCGATTTTAAAAATAGTTTAGAAGAAATATTTAATTCAAGTGTACTTTAAAATTTGAAAAAAAATATTTTGCAAAATTTTGAGCAACATTTGTTTGTTACATAAACATCTAGTTCAGTTCTAAATTATGAAAGCGTTTTAAAAATATAATAGTTATATTAGAACTTTTTTGCTGGAAAAAGGCTTAGATTTAAATTTGAAAGCAAAGGAAATTCAAGCCTGTTCTCACAGCTTCTAATTGAAATTTTAAATAATTTTGAAATGTATAAATATTTTTAAATATTTTTGCTTACTGGGATAAATAAAATGTAAATTTTATTTTATTTATAATTTTTTATATTAATATTTTTTCTATTGTTTTCATTGATTTAATTTTTTAAGAGTATTTAACTCGTTTAACTGTTTATTTATCAACAAATGTTAGCAGTTGTTGTTATTTAACAAATAGTTATTGTTGTAAATGTTAAATACATTAATAAAATATTATTTGAACCAATAGTTATTGTTTAAGGCTTTACGGATTATTAACGTTTTATTGGCTGCTAGTTTGAAATTGAAAGCAAAGGGGTTAAAATTAATTTGACTGATCTAAGAATTTTTAATTTATTCCATTATCGCTACGGCCCGGTTATCGCGACGGTTTAATTTGTAAAATTACAGGTTCTCTAATCGCGACAGTTTACGACTTTTATCTGTTTTTTTTTTTTTTTTTTTTTTTTTTTTTTATTACAATGTCTATAATCAAAAAAGGAAAATCTCCAATTTTTGGTATATTAATCTTTTGGATGATTTTGATCTTCAATTTTGTCAGTGTCATTTGTTGTGTAAATACATCTTTTAATATGGCAAAAGTTCAACATATTTTAAAGCCAACAATTTCTCAAAAATTAGAGATTTTAAAAAATTCAATTTCCATAAGTCTTCGGTTTACTGCATTATAAAGTAAGAAAATTCATTAAAAAAAATTCGTACGTCCAACAGAAAGTGGCCCTGGCAAACGTTGCACCTTAAAGAAAGCTGAGTATCCAAGAATGGAAAAAAATGCTTTATAAGTGATTTGTCAAACAAAGGGAAAAAAATGTTTCAATATCAGCAGCGATTTTAAGATCAAAAGCTAGTCATTTGTATTCCAACATTTATCAAACCAATTCAAGTTTCAATGCCAGGGAAGGATGGTTGAAGAAATTCAAGGGTCGACATGGAAATAGATTTTAAAAATTATGAGCGAGAAATTGTCTTCGTAACCTCATCTTATAGATCCATTTGTGAAAGAGTTTAAGGATTATTTTGATGAGCAAATCTACAATGCCTACAAATCCTTCCAAATCACACTCTTGTCACATGTAATGAGAAAACGGCTCCCGGAAGAAAAATATGTAAAGAGCGAATACATTTTTTGCCCTGTTCAAATACGAATGGCCCATATAAACTGAAATTTTGGTTGTTGGAAAATTGAAAAACCCACCCGCTTTTAAACTTTTCAATAATCCTGTAAAATACCACTCCAGTAATAACTCCTAGGTGTCATCATTTACATTCAAGAACTGGTTCCATCACGAATTTGTTCTCCAATTAGTAAAAAGTAAGTTGTTCATAAGTAAAAATTTTTTAGATTCGAAAACTTTTGACTTCAAAATGTCTGCCGCAAAAAGCAATTTTGCTTTTAGATAACGCAACGTATCACCCAGCTGAGGAACTAAAAAGTGATGACGGTTTAATTACAGCAATGAATCTGCCACCCAATTGCACTGCGCTTATTCAACCGTTAAATCAAAACTTTGGTGAAATTAAATTATAAAAAACAACTGCTCACCCACTTGCTTGGCGAGAAGGGAACAAATTTGGAGTTGAAACTAAAAAACTTCAAAAATGCAGTTCAAATTCTAGCTACATCCTGTATGCGAAAAGAAGTGTCCAATATCCGAAAATTTGGAACGCCTTGCTCGAATTCGCTAGTAAATGGAGTGGAGAGGATAACATGCCCTTAAATATTTTACAGAATATAATTTAGGAAGAAAAAAACGATCTTTCAACTATTAGCACAATTGTAGCTTAAATTGGTACGAAACATCTTTTCACAAATACTGACATAAACAACTATATTCAAGAAGAATTTCATGTGGAAAGTAATGAGAAGCAAACGATTGTGATCATGAAGAAAACAAAACTAAAGTGGACGATTGCATAACGTCGATAAATATATGAATACAATGGGCTTTGAAAAATTATGAGCCGACAATAGCACTATATGAAGTACGTGATTCTTTAAAAATGTTAAAAATGAAAATATATCAATAAAAACAATTCCAATTTTAAAAATTACATAAAATTTTTCAATAAAATTTTGGGTTCTGTTATCGCGAAAATTCTGTTTTCACGACAGGTGTGGTTTTTAATTAGTCGTGAAAATCGAGCTTACACTGTATAATTTTTAATTATTTTTGCAAATTATTGTAGATTATTATTTCAATTAAATTATTTAATATTTGATTTGTAATAAAACTAGTTTCCTTAATCTGCACATACCTTTCAGTATAAAACTAAAAGCTATCATCATTAAAATTTGTTAAAGAGTTTTAATTTTCATATAGACTTTTTTCTGTATTGAAAAATTTATGAACTATAAAATTTGTAGCAGTGAAATACCGAAAAAATCTAAAAATTTCTTAAATTTCATACAAACATTTTTAATTTAACTTTAAAATTTAATTAAAATAGAAGAAGATTAGCGTACCAGGCGGCCGCAAAATATAGAAAATAGAAAACAATTATCGTAAAAAATTAGATTGTTTGAAAAATTAATATGTTGAGTAAAATCCTGATACTTATATTTGGTATTAATAAAACGTTTTGATGAAAATTATAATTCTTTTTAAAAGAAAATTTATAAATTTATATTTTTTCACAAAAAAACTTTTTCTTTAAAAAAAAATCGGATTTTTTTTTTTTTTTTTTTGTAAAAATTACTTTTTGTGTTCAAAAAATTTACTTCTGTTTTTTTTTTTTTTTACTTTGGTATAAAAATCACAGTTTAATAAGATTTTTTTTTTTTTTTGAAAATTCAATTTCCGAGGAAAATTAGTCTTTTCATTTAATTATTATTTATTTTAGCTTATTATTGGTGTCATTATTATTATTATTATTATTATTTATTTTTTTTTTTTTTTTGAAAATTTCGTTTTTTTATAAAAATTTATTTATTTTATTTTTTGTGATAATTTCGCTTTTCCCCAAAAAAAAATTTGCGTCAAAATTAAAATTTTTTAAAAAATTTACATATTTGCAGAAATTTTACACTTTTATGAAAATTATTTTTTAATTTCGTTTCCGAAAAAAATTTAATATTTTAAATTATTATTTTCTTTTTTTGTAAAAATTACTTTTTGTGTTTAAAAAATTTATTTGTGTTTTTTACTTTGGTATAAAATTCACAGTTTAATAAGATCTTTTTTTTTTTTTTTTGTTTTTGAAAATTCAGTTTCCGAGGAAAATTAGACTTTTCATTTAATTATTATTTATTTTATTTTATTATTATTATTATTATTATTATTATTATTATTATTATTTTATTTTTTTTTTTTTTAATTTCGTTTTTTTTATAAAAATTTATTATTTTTTTGTGATAATTTTGCTTTTCTCCCCAAAAAAAATTTGTAAAATATAGTTTTTTTTAAAAAATTTACATATTTGGCAGAAATTTTACACTTTTATGAAAATTAGTTTTTTAAATCCGTTTCCGACAAAAATTTAATATTTTAAATTATTATTATTTTCTTTTTTTTATTTTTTTTTTTTTTTTTTTTTGAAAATCTAACCTTTTTTAAAAAGATCTTTTGTGTTTAAAAAAATTTACTTGTTTTTTTTTTTTTTTTTTTTTTTTTTTGATATTTTTCATTATTAAAAGTTCAGTCTTTTCGGTGAAAATTAAATACTTTTGTAAAAATAAACCTGTTATTTTCTTAAAACTTAACTAAGTTTTTGAGAAAAATTCTTTTTTTCTAACAAAAATTTGGTTTTTTATAGAAATTTGGTTTTTTAATATTTTCTCGGTTTTTAATGAATTTTTGGACTTTTGGCGAAAAACCAGATTTTTTTTATGAAAATTTGGATTTTTTATGAAAAAGTTTTTTTTTTTGTTGAAAATTCAATTGTATCCCAAAAAATTAAATGTATCTTATTTTTTATTTTTTTTTTTTTTTTTTTTTTTTTTTGTGAAAAAAACGTTTTTTGTGAAAATTCGATTTTTTCCTGAAATTTTATATTTAGATTTTTTTTTTTTTTTTGAGAAATTCTAAGTTTCTGCATAAAAGGTTTTCATCTTTTATGGAAAAGTATGTTTTTGTTGAAAATTCGGTTTTTATTATAAAAAAATTAAATGTTTGTTCTATTTATAGGACGAAATTAAATATATTTTTAAAAGCTTTTTGTTTGTGATAATTCAGTCACTTTGTGAAAATTTGTTTTTTTTTTTTGCCACAAATCTGATTTTTTTTAATATAAAATTCCGTGTTTTTTTTCAAATTTTATTTATTTTTTTTTTTTGCTTTTTGAAAATTTGGATTTTTTTTTTTTGCGATTATATTTATATGAGTTTTTTTTTATTTCTTCTTCTCTTTTTATAAAGAATCCATTTTAATAGATAAGTAAAACATTGCCATTTTTATCTGGATAAAATTCTAATCGGCTGGATTATTGGAAAAATTTAAGTCCATAGTTTTTCAAATTTTTGGAACTAAAATAAAATTATTGTAAAAATTTGGTTTTTGGAGAAACTATAAATATTCTATGTTTAATAAAACCTTTGTTAGTTAAAATATCCTAACGAAATTTTCATTAATTGTTGACTTTATAATTTAAGATAACGAAGTATACATAATTTGGAAAGATGAAGTTTAAAAAAAATTAAAGATTTTGGTAAAAGGACTCCTGAAATTTCAAAAAAAAAAAAACCGGCGAAAATCACAAAAGTGGTATTTTTGTGAGTTTTGCCCATAAATTCCACATTTTTTGCAGGTCTAAAAATAGCCGTTGGCAAACACTTTAAAATACATAAGCGTTTCGAAAACTGCATTCCCTTTGTAGATTTTAGAACATATAGGCTAAATTCAAAATCCCATTATTGGGTAATTGGACTCGTTTTCAACCTTTAAATCATCTTCGTAAAGATATTCTCGAGAGTGTGGACACTTTTTTTTGTCAAAACTACACAAAAAATCTTAATTTTTGCAATTTTCAAATTGAAAATCGTATATTTTTAGACTCGACTTAAATTTTTTATAAGTTAGATAATTATGTTCTTTAATTAACTACAGAAAAACCTAACAGAATCGGTCAGAAATGTTGAGCTATATATGCAGAAAATATTTAAGCCATTTCAAAAGCCTTTGTAGGAAACAGGATATGTTTTATAATTTAAAGCTATTCTTATTAGAACGCCAGTTTTACTATCCTCGAAACTATTTTAAAAACTTTATTACTTTTAAAAATATTAAATATTTAAAAGAATGTTTTACTAGGCGTATGATTAACAATAATTATTAGGTTGCCTGGAAAAATTATCTATAACTTTGTTTGTATTTGGCATAAAATAAAAATGTTTAAAGAATTAAAAAGTAAATACTAGCAGCATTTAAAAATATTATATTAAGCAAAGAAATTTCTCATAGTCATTTTATCTTTTACAAATATTGTAATTAATATAATATCTTTTCGCCCAAAATATGTACATTTAGTTTTTTTCATTTTCAATTTATTTTTCTCTAGTCGTTGCTAAAATTATTCTTCAATTTCTAAATATATATTATTATGCATATTTAAAAATCTACTTACAACTTTTTTAATCCAAACTAAAAAACAACTTATATTATTTTAATTTTCATTTTTTTCTTATATTTAACTTTTTTACTTTAATTTTTGTTGCTGTTGCAGCTATAGTAAAACTACATTTAAAACATAAAATTTTCTGTCATTTACATTATCCACAACATTTACATTTGCAATTAAATTAGTTTTATATATATATATATATATATATATATATATGTATATATAAAATAAATATCATATCTTTTATATATTTGACCAGCTTTTACTCTCTCTTCTTTTCTTTTATATATAAGCTTAAGTGAGCCTTTCTTTTTTTTTTTCTTTTTTTTTTTTTTGGTTTAAATACAATCATATAAAATTGCTTATCATAGAAATTAAAAACAAATGTAAATCCAAAAATCCTTTAAACAATTTGTTGTTGTTGTTGCTGCTGCTGCATTTGAAACTTTTTAACACATAATATGATTACTTTTTCTAACACCAACACCCAGCCTCTTATAAGTTATTTCTCAATTTCTATTCTAAACTATATTCTCATACTTATTTTAGGAAATATTATGAAAATGTTTGTACTTATTTAGAATTTGCATAATAATAATTTTTATGTATAATGTATATTTAAGCCAAAGACAGCAACAACAATAACAAATTTAAAAAGTTCTTAAGCAAAACTATTGCCTTATTTTGGACTAATATGTATTACAAAAATGAAAATGAACTTGTAGTAATTTTTACTAAATTATTACCCTGTAATATAGATAAATATAGATGCATTTTTAGATATAAAATATGTTTAAAAACTGGGATTTATATTTTTTAAATTTTGAAATAATTGAAGATTTACTTTAAAAATTATTTAACATTTAATAAATATATAAAGTAGCGTATGATTAATATTAATTAATTGATTATTTTGGAAAAGTTACTATAATTTTTGCTGTATATGAGATAAAAGAGAAATTTAAAAAGAATTTAAAAGCTGAGATATAGAGCCCCCTTGAATCTAATTTTATTAAAAACTAAAATTATATTAAACAATTTTCTGTTATAAAAAAATGAAAATACAAAATAATCAAAATTGGTTTTGCTTTAAAATTTACTAAAGATTTATTTAATCTAAGCCGTAAATAAAATAAAAATAAAAATATATTGCAAACCGCAGGGTCCTTAACTACTTACTCAGGTTCATTTTGTATTTGTTTTTGATGCCCTCAAAAGTAGACTTTAGTAATTCCATTTTGCTTAAAGAAGCTGTAAAAGGACCAGCAATAATGCAGTATACAAATTTAGTTTTTTTTTCATTTACTACAAATCCTTACATTTCTTCTCCTTCCAAATCTAATAAATTTGTGTGTCTTGCTACAATTTTTTTATTTATTTTGTTAAGGGCATAATTATAATAGTTTTCTCTCAATTCAATATGGCAAAAAGAAAAGTTTTAATTTATATTTCTCAAGGAAATTTAATAAATCAAATGCAAGTTGATGTTGAAGCACACTTAGAAAAAACAGTGGTCAATTGATATAAATTTTCATATTGTATAGATTGAAGGAAAAATCATAATTCAATATATTATTTTAAGAGAAGTGGAATCAATATGAAATGTAGCTGTTTTGAATGAAAGTTCCTTAAAAATTTTCTGCGTATAAAATTCATTCCATTAAAAGCAGACTGCATTTTCAGTTTAAAAAAAAACCAAATTTTTATTTTTATTTCATTCGAAAAACAATAAAACAATAATAAAAATCCATCATATTTTGTTTATTTTCATCAATAATTTGTTTTTTTTTTCTTTTTGATTGAAATAAATATCATTTGTGATATTTATCATAAATTATAATTTTAAACTTTTTTCATCGGATGAAATATTTTCATTGAAGAAAAAATATTTAAAATGTATTCACACTATATATATATATATATATATATATGCCAAATTTAATGAAGATCAGTCAGTTTTATATAAATAGAAAAGCACCAAATTTCCAAATTTTGTGAGGATTGATAAATATATGATCATAGCTCCCATATAAGGCATAAATAACATAAATTACTGGATACGTTGACATAAATAGTAATGTTATTAAATTATGTTATTAAAAATATTTTCAACATTTTTATATGGTATCTTAAAATACAAGCTTTGATAAATCCACACCAAAACACTTTTGATATCTTTTATATAACAAAAGTTATGGCCATTTAAATAAATAATTTATTCACTTTCAAAGCTATAGAGTTGCCACAGTTCTCAAAATAAAAATGAGAAAAATTCATTTCATATGCCTCTGTATTCTGCTCTATACATGCACCAAATTTTTTCTAAATCGGTAACCAAGAGTCAAAATTTTTTAAATTTAAAATGGAATTACTCTATACTAATGTATATTTTTAAAAATATTTATTTTTTTTTTTTTTGTCATGATGGATAATTATCTCTCACATATTTATTTTTTTTTTTCAACAAATGAAAAAATATTTTGAAGAGTAAAGATAGTGATTGAAAAATAAATATAAATGGTTTTTGGGTGCTTGGTTAAAATCGTAGACTATAACTAGATACGCTACTGAGAGAAAAAAACCCAAGTTAGCTGTCAGAAAATCCAAGTATAAGAATGTATTGGTAAATAAACTTGTTGAAGTATTGGCTTAAAAATGCATTTTACCTAAATACTTAAGCTAACATATTTGTTCTAAGGGTACTAAAAACATAACACATTTTTTTTTTTTTTTTTAATTTACTGTTTGCTTTTTTGGCATACATAAACAAAAACGTTGAACTATTTTAGCAAATGATAGTTAATATAACAAATATTTGTTCTCCTTTAACATTATTATTAAGAAAACTTTTAAAGTTAAAAAGAATACTAAAAATTTTTAATGATGAAAAAGTTTTGAAAATGCTACTGTGAAAAATGTCTATCGTGAATGATTTTCTTTTTTAATTTAATATAGCACGTATATGTGATGGGAGTAATTTGGCTTACACTCAGTAGCACCTCTAGTTGTACTGTATGGTTAAAAGCATGATATAAGTAAACAAAGTATTTTCACTTTTCTCTCAGAAAAAAAAAAAAAAAATTGATGTATATGAGGATTTTCTGAAGTTTGATTTTTTTGTAAACAATTAACAAAATCATTACTATATACTGAAAAAGGGAAATACATTTTTGAAATTATTGCAAATAATGTGTTATTTGAATTTATAGCATAAAACAATATTGAGTGTGTTATATATAATTAATATATAATTAAAATAAAATTTTTAATTGGCAAGGGTTAGAACTTTTATTTTACAATTTTTACAAACATTATTGCGAATGCAAAAATATAAAAGTAAAAAATTAGATCTGACCTAAAAAAAAGAGCTTTTTTTTAGTAAACCATTCTAAAAAAAATTTCTCAATTTAGAGTCGACTGCCTCGGGTTCTCCTGGACACTTTTCGGTACAGCGGCGATTTTCTTGGTTGATCTTAATTTACTTAAATGTAAGGATGTGGACTGTTTTCTTACTGCGTCGACGATCTTATATTTAGCGACAAAACGTACAAATGTCGACTATAAAAGGCCACCATGTCGAACACAATATTTATTCAACGCTTGTTATACTAACGAAAACGTAATCCAGCTTATTTTTATTAGCAACCTAATATTGTAATGTGCCATATCAATATTGCATCAGAAATTTTTCCATAAACTGAAAACTTCGACCTTTCCCTAAGCATTTGTATTAGACTTTGTAAATATTTTTGTGTATTTTTATGAACCAGGTAGCAATTAACCTGGCTATTTTTCCTTTGTGATGGAGATTTTTAAATTAATCGCAATTAAAATATCTTAATTTTATTTGCTTAATTTTGCTGAAAATTTCTTTGTAATTTATTTAAATTTAAAAACTATTTTTACAATTTTTTCCATTTTTCTTTTCAGTTTTTTTTTCCAATTTGAGATATAAAAAATTGAATACAAAAATTTGAATTATGTGGGAATTATGACATATCATGCTACCATAGCATAATATGTCATAATCTCCATAAAAGTCAGAAAGTTATTGATGGCTACCAAATGAGAAAGCAAAACTACACTCTTTTTTGTATCATGATTAAAAGCATGATACAAAAATAATAAGGTAGCGCCGCTCTCTGATTTTGTCGCCATGATAACTATAGAAAACAACTGGAAGTCAAACTTGATCTAAAAAAAAACGTAACTCAGCTGTCAAAACAAAAACCGAACTCTTTGTATGTGTTAGTAAAATTTTCAGAAATAATTTATAAGTGTGAAAAGAGTAACTTTTTTTTCTGAGCGAATTAAAAGAGTTGGTCTTCTGGTTGTTTTCTATGATGATAACCATCTGACTTTTAACCCAATAATAATTTTATTCTCTCAAATCGTGTCACCATATAAATTTTAAAAAAACCGAGTTTTTTGTTTACTTTTTTATGTTACAGATACAGATACATTGAGAAAATTATTAAAATTCATAAAAATTATATGTATGTATGTGATCTTTACAAATTTTCTAATATTTTGTAGAGTTTCTTGTTCCTACCCAGCAAAAACTTTGCTTTCCTGGTAAGCTAGCAGGTATAATTGGAAACAAAAATAAACTACTTATTTTTTGCCTGAATAATTAGTTATATTTGTTCGAGTTGTCCACAAATTCATGTAATTATTTTTTGTCTCTAGGAGAGCTCAAAAATATGTACCTAAACGAAAATAAAAATAAAACAAAAAAAAAATTTTACCGTCGAACTTGTACACAAACCAAGTTCTTACTCAGTACACTATCTCGCACATAGCCCCTTAAGCGACAAAAACTCTAATTTAAAATATCTTTTTAGACATTTTGTTATAAACAACTAACAGCTTCAGGATGGGGTTGAACCAGCAACCTTCTGATTGGTAATCCGGCGCTCTAGCCAACTCATCCACGTGATTGCAGTATTACTGTGCTGTTATACAATTGAGTACTTATTAATGTAATACAGACTAGGCAAATAATAATGACGCCTCATTACCAAGAAAATACCTTAATAAGTAGTTTTCATTACCAAAAACCAAAAAATTTTTGCTGGGTAGGTTATTGATATATACATTTTAGCTTGGCAATATTCTCCTAAACTAGATATACAAGTTAAAAGCTTCGTTATATAAACAATTATATATCTGTTATTTTTAAACCGATAGTTTGAGAATGCTTTCAAATATCTATTAAATTTTATTCGGAACAAACCATTTTATTATTCGTTAAATGGCAATATCTCATAGTTTGTTATATTATCTGAGTTGGTTCACAAAATGACTGTTATCTCGGAAGTATATCGATATAAAGGTAATATTCAATTTATAATATTCAAGTTATAATATTATAATATAGAGAAAGTTTCATGCATTCATTCTATTAGTTGAAAATTATTTACTAAATGGATATATTTAAATATTAAATAACTGTTATAGCACTAGTAATAATACAGATTTGTATGTTTCAAGTCTCAACAGTAGCGTATAGGCGACAAAAATGCTTATTTGCAATTCATAAATTACACATAATGAAAAGTATTCCTAAAATAATTATCGTTTATATTTTGGGGCAACGATTTTTGTATATTCACAAAAGAAGAGATAACAAATAATTGGCTTAAAAGCCAAAAAAAAACTCTTTTTAATTTGCTCTGAAAAAAAGAAAAAAAAAATACTCTCTTCACAATAATAAATTATTTCTGAAAATTCTTTTAACATATACAGAGAGTTTGTCCACACCTTTCTTTTCTTTCTTTACTTATATTTCATTTTCTTTCTTTCTACTCTTGTGCCTTATTTTACTAGGGATCTTCTTTTTCTTCGTTCTATTAACTTTCTCTGGTATTTATAAAGGGATCATAATGAACTGGATGGGGTCTGTGTGGAGGCGTGAATACGTCACCCTTTTTAACCTAACTTAACCTAACCCAACCTATACAAAGAGTTCGGTTTTTTTTTTTTTTTTTTTGGAGCTGAATTATATTTATTAGAGCAATTTGCACTTCTAGTTGTTTTCTATGGTTAAAAGTATGTTCACTTTTTAAAGTTAAAAAGTTCTCCATGAAATATTTGCTTTTATTTTTTAAAGCTTCAAAAATATTTTATTAAAAAATTTATTTCCTTAAAAAATTATCAGTGAAACATCTAATTTTTTACTAAATTCTCTGTAGCTTTCTTTTATAATTAAATAAATTTGAAACTGAAAAATAAATAATTGACTTATTAAAAAATGGCCTTAGCTACTATAAGAAAAATAAATCTTACAAAAATTCTAAGATGTTCCAATAAATATAGTGCCACATTAAAATTTGCCAAATATTTTCAACGTTTAGATTCAACTAAAGCAAGCCCCAATATCCAAGCACAATCTGGACAATGTGGCTCAATATCAGAACCAAAATGTGGTGATCGTTTTAAAAATGTCCCCTGCGAAACAAATAAGAAATCTGCTAAAAGCAAACTACCACAACCAGCTCAACCTGCTTTACCTCAAAATAAAGTAGAAATAAAAATCAAACGTAGTGTTTATTGCTGTGGTGATCCCTGTCCCGACGTTTTGCCTCGTTTTGACATGCTCTACTATAGACGTTCAGATAAAGCTGAACGGGCTTATCAACAAACATGGGATGAATGTCCCGAACAGTTTATAAGACCCAAGGTGATATGCTGTCATAAACCTATTAAGCCCAAGTTTAAGAAACGTCCCCGAAAAGAACGTCCACAGACGGCCTGTAAACAAGATGTATGTTTGCAAAGTAAAAGTAAATGTCCTCATATTAAAATGCCACGCTGTAGGGCGGGCCGCAAGCCGCCCACCTGTTTGACGGAGAGGAAACCAGCCAAGTGTTCAAAGAGGAAACCTCCCTACCCTTCTTTCTCGGAGTGTAAGCGTAGACCACCAAAAGGCAGACATCCCATCGAATGCAAATGTTTGGCTATACCGTCGATATGTGAAGTGTGGGCGTACCATCATAGGCAACAGGCCATAAAAAAACCAACTCAGTGTTAAAGGTGTTTAAAGAAATTTAAAAATTATCACAAAAATTGGATCTAAATTAAGTGTAGCGTTTCAAAAAAAAATATGTAAATAAATTCAGTTAAATATTAATAAAATAAGTTAACAATAAAAATAATTTTCAATAGATTTTTAAAAATATTAATGTAAAACGTCAATTTTAAACGTAGTTACTTCCACATGCTCCAAATAGTATTGTTTTAGTCAAAGGTCCAAACAAACGGGCGTGTGATTGAAATCGAATTGAAATCCAAAAAATATGTGATATTTTCATTTTTTTGTTTTATCTCTTTATTGATGAAAATTATAGTAAACTCATATTTTATTGGATTTTATTATGAAATTTTAAGTATTCCGCGAAAATTATTTCCTTGATTTTCAATAATACTGTTTCTTCTAAAGGAAAAATAAATTGAATTCAATCCAAATTTATCACAACTTTTCAAACAGTTCGATTTAAAAACGATCGATTTCCATCACATAGCTGAAAGTCTCAGTTGAGTTTCTACTACAATGGAGACTCTAGTTAAGCTTCAGTTGTGACTATTGGCTACTGTAAGGACTCAGCTTAATTCCAACTTAAAGGCTCTCTAAAATACCATTGAAACTTTAATTTCAAGACTCTGTAAATCTCTAATTCAACTTCAATCACAAGTCTCTTTAAGCACTATTTAGGCATCGTTCACGAGCCATTTAAAGTAGAAATTAAGCTTTACTTGTAGAGTTCTTTAAATCCCCATTTAAAACCCTGTTACGTTTAAAAATTTATTATTCTCTATAAGCCTCCAATTTAATTTTTGAATAGTTCTCTATTAAACTCCAATAAAATAATAAACTCCAATGTCTATAAAGTTAAACTTCAAACCTAAGTCTCAAAAAATTCTAGTTAAATTTCAATAATAAGTTACCATTAAGCTCCAATCTTAGGTTATTTCTAAGCCCCAAGTCAATTAAATTATTGGTCTGTAGAAACCATCAGTTAAATCTCAAACGTAGATTTCTGTAAAGCTCAGTTTATTTAGATTTCTCTATAAAGATTTAGTTTAGCTCCAATCGCAAGTCTCTATAAAACTCCAATTAAGACTTATTCAAACTCCTAGTTGAGCTTTAAAGGGAAGTCTTTTTAAAACCTCAGTTATGTTTGTATAGCAGGTCACTATCTAGCTTCGGTATTGCTCTAAATAATAGATTAATCTATGGCCCAAACATACATTTTTTTAAAGGCCCCTGTCAATTTAGTTATTATTTATAATTGAACTTCAATCGTAGATCACCAGTTCTAATTTAGCCTCTTTAAGGCAAAATTTTGACTTTTTATTTTGCTTTTAGCTTCAAAATTTTCGATTTAGCTTCTAGCCTTTTCTGATTTTTAAAGTTACTTTTAAAAGGCTAAAATGTTAGTATTTCAACAACGAAGAAAACTATTTCCTATTTACAATATTACTTATTATACCCTACATCACCATATGTGGTTGGGGTATTATGCGTTTGTGCTGATGTTTAAAGTATACCAATCGACTCAGAATCACTTTTTAAATCGAACTAACGATATCCGTCCGTCCGTCCGTCTAGCTTGCTGTCTATATAAACCTTGTGCACAAAGTACGAGTCGCAATTTTAAAGATAATTCAATAAAATTTGGTACTTAGAACTTTTATGATACAAGTACGAAGCCTATTGAAATTAGTTGTGATCGGACCATTATTTCACGTAGCCCCCATACAAATGTACCCCCCCCCCCCCACCGGAATATTGTTTAAACACTCAATAGTTCTTTAAAAATAAGAATATTTCAATGAAATTCTTTGTGCCAAATTTTATTAAGATCGGTTTACAATTGACCATAGCTCCCATATAAACCCCTCTACCGAAAATCACTTTAACGTGCATAAATCACATACAAAGTTAATATTCGACTCAAATAAGTTTTATGTAAGTAGAAACAGCATTGCCGAATTTAATAAGAATCGGTCCATAATTTAACACAGCCTCCATATAAACCCACTTCCAAGAATCGCCCTAAAGTGCATGAAATTATCTAGATATTAGCATCGATCCATTATTCTGTATTTTTATATTTTATTTTTCATTTAGTAAAATTGGCCACAGATGTAATATAAGTCCCCTTCCCGAATTTTTATGCTTGTGCACAATGGTGTGTGGTATATAGTCGGTCTTGACCGACTATATCTTTCTTTCTCGTTTTATTTTTACAGAATTATCCACTTAAGCATTTTTGTGTATTTATTCGCACAAAAAAATTAAATTATTTATATTTAATAAAATTTTCACCTGCGGTGCTTCATTCTCTAAATAAAAGTTCCGTTACTAATTTTGTAGTTACTAAGTCAATAATTAAATTTACTTTCACTTCATCAACAATAGAAGCTATTTATGAAAATAATTTTAAGAGAAAAACAACCGAAAAATTTGGAAATACTCAATCAAAAAGGAATTATAAATATTTCAAAAATGACGAAAAATCACTTCAAAATAATGAGTAATTTTTCATATGGAATATAACCTTAATTTTTATGAGAGTTGTTTGGGCGATATTTATTGAGTCATTTTGCTGCTGAACTTATTGCAAAAAAAAAAACTTTTTTCTAGCCTTATTTTTTAAAGCGCCTAGCCTTTTTTGACATCTTTTAAAGTCAAATTTAGCATATCTTTTCTCATTTCCTGGCAACACTGTAGCTCACAAGCCAATTTATTTATAGATTTCTATAAAGCTCCAATCCAGCTTTAATTGATGGTAGATATAAGACTCCAGTTAAATTTCATTTCTATTAAAACAATAAAGCCCTCTTTAATCTCCAATTATAGGTGTCTATGAAGCTCCAATTCATTTGACATATAGACCTATCAAATACTCCAGTTAAGCTCCAAATCATAGGTCTCTATGAAGATCTAATTCAATTCAGTTAAATTTATTTATAAATCTCAAACTGATCTTCAATCATATTTTGCTATAAAACTCCAGGCAAGATTTAAGCTAACACCTCTATCAAGCAACAGAATTCTAGGTGACCAAGCGGATAAAGGCGGTGGTAAATCATAAATAAATTTTCACTTCAAATGTCTATATATCACACAGTTTAGTTGGATTTCAGTGCAATTACATTCTTTTATTGACTTTAAAACACAAATGACAACATTCTGAAAAGGCAGGGTAAGGCCAGCACTTTCTTTTACAATTACTACGAGCCTGTGATTTCCTACAAATGGGTGGATACCGGCCACATATACAATATGGCACCGTCATGTGGAAACATTTGCTATTCAACCCCGTAAAATATAAAGCTTTCAGTTTACATGAATCAAATTCACATACACTTATGGGATATTCCTCCTTTTTGCGCTGACAAATGGGTGGCAATTCTTTAAGATCATAAAAGCATACGGTACGCTTATGTCTTTGCATGGCCGGACATTCCACCTAGGTTTGTTGATAATGTCTCTTATCCTTATTCGTGGGTGTATAGTAGAGACCATCAAAACGTGGCATCAAATCAGGACAAGGATTATCGCAACATTCCCCTAGATATTCCCAGGAAGAAGTTTGTGACTGTATTGGTATCCCAAATATTAAATCGTTTTTAACATCTTGTCCTTGGGCTCCTTTACAGTTGCAAGGGTTGGTGGCTAGCCTTTTACTACCACAATATTACGGTTTTATTTCACATGAGGTATTTAGGTTCTTTTGGTAAACAATCTGTTTCTTGGAATTTCTTCCTAGGCAATTTAGAAAAATCAAGAATACTTTAAATTTGTTTGTAAATATTTTTGAAGTTATTTACTTATTATTTTTTCATTTATTTATTAAACAAAGAATATAAAGAATGAAAGGCTCGTCAAAAAAACCTAACTCTGTTATGAAAAAAAACCTGACTTTAATATTGTGTTAGTAAGGTTTTCCTTATATGTAATAGAATATTCAAAAATTATTAAATACAATTCATCATAATTATATTCGCAGCTTTTCGTAAATTTTTATCTTGAACTCAAACTTAAATTGAAACTATATAAAGAACTAAAGCTAAATTGGAACCCCTTATAGACTTATGATTAATGACTACTAACGATTACGGCTAAATTTGGACTATTACAGACAAATTTTAAATTGGGACTAACTACACGCAGAGAAAAAATATGGTTGCGGTGACCATAATCTAAGAAAAGCATATTATGATTTGATTATATTGTTACTGTAAAAACGTTCTTGGTCATAAATAATAATAAACATGAAAATTATAACCATAAAGCGATATAACTTTACCATATTTTAATAAAATTTTTTTAACACTGTATATAAAAATTTTATCATGTTATAATCCCGCTTTGTCACATTATGATTAGATTTTATTATATTATGAATTGGTTTTATCATACGTATTATATAATAAAGGATCAACAATTCTGATAATATATTTCAAATTGATCTTATTAGGATGAAACATTATTTTTCATTAATTATTTATTTGGTTTATTATTATGTATATTAAACCAGACAATACAAACATATTTTTTATTAACTAAATTATTTAATAGTTAATCAATATTTCATATTCTTTGAATCATACCAAATATAACCAAACCTTGTCTATTTATATTTATTCATATATAAACTAAATGTGAATTATAATGAAGTTGGAAACCAGACATTAAAAAACGTATTTAGAAACAAACAAGTTATGAATTTTTCAACCATATTTGTACGTAGTATATTTATTTGCAACATTTAATTTTATGGGAATAATAATATTTATAGGGTTTAAAAACAAAATATGGTTTAAGAACAAGGAAAAGGAATGATAATATTTAATGGTTGTAGAAATAATGATATTTTTCATATTAATAAAATTTTGTTTCTGATAAAAATATTCAAAAACATAAATTTTTTTTAGTCAACTATATTAAAATTTTAATTGAATGTAAACATTAAGTTATAAAATTTAAACAAAAACATTGTTATCATGAATATAGTTTTATTAAAATTGAGGAAAATTAACAATGAGAACATAATATTGTTGTAGTGACAATGTTTTTTCTCAGAGTCTACTTGGATTTGGAAATTGGGAATTAATAGAACTTATAATTAAAACAAGAATGGTTCTATTTAAAGACATATGATCAATCAAATTCGGTTCTTCGTTTATTGTTTAATTTGGACAATTTGAAGATGTTCTATTGCAAAAAAAAAAATGTTAATGTTTAAAGGTCTTTGAAGCAAATTGACACCAGAAAAAAACTTCCATTAAACTAAAATTGAGACTATTTAGAAACAAGTTTAGTTTATGAAAAACCTTTGTTAACGGAAAAATTTCAAATATAAAAATTCCTTCAATTAAATCTATATTGAAAATATTTATGGTCCCTCGTACTAAAGCTAAATTTTGAACATTTAAAGAACTACAATTAAAAGTAATTTGGCACCATTTAAAGATCTGTGATTAAAGCTAAATTGAGAATATTAAAAAATTTTCTATTAAATATAAACAAGAACTATCTAAAGACCTAAGTTCAGAGCTGAACAAGCACTTACAGTTAAAGCTAAGTTGAAACTTTATAAAGACCGATAATTAAATTGAAATGAAACTATTTAAAGGCTCATAATCAAAGCAAAGCTGGCACTATTTCAAGACCAAGATTTAATTTAATTTCCGACTATTAAAAGACTTGAAATTAAAGTTAAACTTGTCTAAATATTAACCTGGAATTCAAGTTAAAGTACCAGGTTATAAACGCTAATATCACATTACTTTCAACACTTTCAGTATTTATTATTAACTCCTTTTCCAAAGCATACATACATTTAATTATCAACTCCAAACATTTGATCTTAAACATTGTAACGTTATGTTTTCACATTTTAATTAGTCGACACAGGAGACAAAACACCTTTCGTTGATCATTCTTATGGCTCTTACGATTACGAATGCACACAATATTAAAACTGTTTAAGCAGCTTGTTTTCTAGATCATTTTTTTTCTGCTGTTTTACTTACTTGTTAAGCTCATTTACGTTTTTTTGAACAAACATTTAATCTCGCTTAGATCATTAACATATTGTACGCAAAATACATACTTACATACACACATATATACATACAAACAAATACAATTTTATTTAAACTAACTGCCAATAACAAATACTTACTTATTTAAATTTTAAAACAATTCTACAAAATGTTTTTAGATTAAATACCCAAACATGGTGGGTTAACAAGACATAAAGCGTAATTGTAGATAAAATGTTAGCAAACGTATATAATTTTTTTTTTTCTTTTTGGCAAAAAGAGCTTCTTTTTATATATTGATTTAACAAAATTAGGTTACATACATACTTGCATATGTACATATATCGTTAAAGACCCCAAAAATCAATTTCACTTGTAATCTTTTTTAAACAATTTTTTAAAAAGTTTTTGGTTTTGTTTTTTCTTCAATTGGCTTCTTTCATCGATTTACGTTTGAGATGTTTGATTTAAGTTGATTTTATATTTTTTGTTGGTGTTGTTTGTTGTTTTATTTTTTAAAGTCTTTAAAACATTTAATTTAGTAAAATGTTCAATTAAATGAACATGATACTCGTATGTTTGGTATTATATATGTGTATTGGTGATGGTGGCGGTGTTAGTGCCAGTAGTAAATTCCATTATAACGGTGATATTTACAGATATTTTGTTTAAACATACTTGCTTTTGATTTTTAAATATGTACAACAATTTTAAAGAGCTTTTAGAACATGTTTTTTATCATAAAAGAGTGCAAATTTAGAGATGAAATTTTAGGCTATTAGAAATTTACAAAGTTTCTTCAAATTATATAAATGATCTACTTGTATGAGCAGACTTTAATTAGCTATGACTATGTAAAGAGAAAAATGGGAAGATTTGTTGTGGATTAAAACTTAGCTATAATTGAAACATAATTAAGTTAAGCTTTAATAATTTTATTTAGTCCCAGTTTGTGTTGCCTAAACTTTGAAGCCTTTTCCCACCAGATTTCATTTGAAAAAGAGCTACAAACCGCCTACACTTTAAGTAAGATCATCAATTTTAACCGCTAAAATAAGTCACTAATAACTTATATTCTTTTAACTTCTAAACATATTAAATTGAATATCTATTATTTCAAAATTTTCATTTTGGAAACTTGAATGTATACCACAGTCATCAAATCAAATTTTCAAAATGAATTTGAAAACTTGTAATCTATTTTTTTGTTTAGATTTTCATAAATTCACCAGACATGGAGTATTTGGAGGCAAAATCAGCTAAGTAATTCTTTAAAAATTTTGTTTACTGATGTATCTTCAAATTGCAAAACATAAAGCCAAGAGGCTGTTTGTAAGTACATTTTAATTGTATTTTAAATACATATATTGATTTTTGAAAACGACTTCCTTTTAATCGAATTATATAATAATGTTAAGGTGATTTAAAATTTTGAGAAAAAATATTTTCATTACTTTTTTTATAAAAAAAAAAAACAGTTGATTTTATATTTCCAGGTTAGTGTTAACCTAATTTTTTAAATAAACTATTTAGTTGTAAAAGTTAAAAATATTTGTTGATTTTTTTTATTTCTGTTTCAAACCCATGTTTTTACAACAAAAGAAAAGTCGCTAGAAACCCCCAGCAAAAAAAATATATTTCAGCCAAGAAATCCACTTAGCTGTTTTTTTAAGGAAAATACCTGCAAGGCACAACAAAATACCGCCAGGTTTAGCGAGAAAACCGCCATTTTGTCAACACTGGTCCCAGATAAGCTTCAATTAAAATAATTTGCAACATGTTCTTATTAACATTTCTTTCTTTTAGATAAGTTTTCTAAATTAGTATTTAAATTTTTAAAAATACCTCCTTAAGTTCTCTTAAAATCTAAACCCTTTTGGATATTTGCTTTCTTATTTTTTTTCTCTAAAAATTGTATCACTTAAGTTTCCCCCCTAACACACACATTATTAGCGTTTCATTAACATTTAATATAAATGTAAATGTTTGGGCAAACAAATTCCTGTATGGTTGGCAAAATAGTTTTCCAAAAGTCTTCCTATGAAGAGTGCGTGTGTGTGTGTGTTTAAAAGCAAACCAAAATCCTTAACTAACAACTAAATATCCTTTTCATATATAACATAAAAACTTATACGAAAGGCCTTAAATAAAGGGGGTATAGAAACCAAACATAAAACGTCTGGTAACCAAATTTAAATTAAGCACATTTGCAAAGGTATAAGTATGTATAATAATGAACATATGTGTGTGTATGTTTAAAACTACATTTTAATAATGTCCTTAAAATCTAAGGCAAATATAAGAATACTCTTTCATACAAACACAACATTTTAAACAAACCTTTTAGTTTTTAGCCAAGTTTTAGTCTGCTTTAATTTTTTTCCTATAGTTTTAAGTTTCCAAAGAGGATTTTAACTTAAATTACTAAAACGTTTAGAAAAAAAATTATAATTAGTTTATTTTAAAGTGAAAAAAAAAATATTTAAAACTACAAAAAAGGTTTTTATAATTGAATTTAATAGGAAAATCAAAAATTTATTCACATAAACTTATTTGTTTGCCTTTAACAAAATATCTTGTTGCTTTTAAAAATTTTGATTTCCTTTTTAATACTTGATTTATGACAACATGTCAAAATTGCAAACAAAAAAATATTTTTGCATAATATTATTGGAAAATCAGCATAAAATATGCTAAATAACACAATGATTTTTTTGTTAAACAAAATTTATACAAAAACAAAATAATTTGACTACCTTAACTTGAAACAATATATAAAATTTGTGGTTAACAAAAACAAAAAATATATAAATAAACGAGATACTTAACGTATAAATCGGTATAAATGTAAATAATTTTCATATTTTTTCTTTGAGTGTATGTTTAAACAAAATGTAGTTATATCCCAGCAATACTTTTCTAAAGGAAAAACCAAAGGTCTGAATTGAACAAGAAATAAAATAAAATTAACTGAAATTGACTAGAACTGAACTAGAAGTAAACTAGAACTGAACTAAAGCTGACCTAGAGTTTAACAAGAACCAAACTAGTACTGAACTAGAACTGATCTAGAACTGAACCAGAATTTAACTAAAACTAAACTAGAACTGAACTAAAACTGAACTAGATTTTGACAAGAAATTAACTAGTATTGAACTAGAACTGAACTAGAACTTGCCTAAAACTGAATTAAAACTGAACTAGAACCAAAAATGAACTTCAGCTGAACTAGAACTAAACTAGAACTGAACGAAATCTGAACCATAAATGAACTACAGCTGAACTAGAACTGAACCACAAATGAACTACAGCTAAACTAGAACTGAACCACAATTGAACTACAACTGAAATAGAACTGAACTAGAACTAAACTAGAACTAACTATAATTTAACAAGAACTGAACTAGTACTGAACTAGAACTGATCTTTAACTAAACTAGTATTGAACTAGAACCGAACTAGAACTGATCTGGAACTGAACTAAACAAGAATTGAACTAGAACGGAAGTAAAACTGAATTAGAATTTAACAATAACCGAACTATTACTCAACTATAACTGAACTAGAAATATCTAGAACTGAACAGGAACTGAACCACAAATGAACTACAGCTGAACTAGAAATAAACTAGAACTAAACTGAAACTGAACTAGAACTCAACTCGAACTGAACTAGAACTGATTTGGAAATGAACCGGAACTGATCTATAAATTAGCATGAAATATTTAAAAACTGACCTACGGTTTGCCTCTAACTTAGTTATGAAAAAAATTCCTTAATATTAAAATTACTCTAAAATTTTTGCTGGGATCTCATATGCATACACTTAAGAAAAAATTGTATAATAAGTATATCATTAGTTATTCAGTCATATAATGATATTGTTAAACATTGATTTATACTATTCATATATATGTATTTGACTGTCTATCCAAATGTAGCCTCAGAAGATGTATCTGGCAACTGATGTTATTTTGAAATATTTTTGAATGATTAAAGTCGTCGTTTAAACAAATTACCAATGCAAAATAGTTTTAAGTTAAGAAAAGAAGTAAATAAAGGGATGATCTTAAGGTATTGAAAAAATTTTAAACAAGAAACGAATAAAAAATTAAACGTAGTTAAAAAAGGGGTAATCTCATAATATATGAAAAATAAAATAATCCTAATAAATATGTCTTCCAACAAATTAAAATTATTAAGCAAATGGAAATCAAATTAAGTTCTCAATAAAGAACATTTTTCTTTTTAAAATAAATTGTCACAACTCTGGCTTTTGATTTTCGTAAAAAGAAAAAAAAAAAACTCAAATAAATTCAATCCAACATTAAAACTTACACAATGATTGACAAAATGTTGATCTTTTTTTCATCTACAGATACATTTTAATATCTTTAAGAACAATATACATACTATTATCATATACACACATATTTACATACATATTTTGATCGTTGTTCTTTCCTGTATTATCTAAAGATCTTAGTAACTTCTTTAACATTAACATAAACATAAAAACAGACAGTTGAATGGACGGACAAACAGACTCACATCATATGAAGAAACAAACATGTAAAACATAGCAAAAGTATTGATATACCTACAAAATACATACATACATATGTACGATATTCTTTATGTTCATGCATGTATACAGCATGCCTAATGAACAACCATCATCATTCCAGCGCACGCATTATTTATGAAGATCAACCAACAGCATGAATGACTAATTTACATATTTTTTCGTCGTCTTTTTCTGCATATTCTTATTTTTTTTTTCTTTTTTGTGAGCAAGAAAATCTTTAAGAATATATTAACTGAGTTTTAATGCATTTAATAAATAATGTTTAATATCTTTTTAGTAATATTATGAGAAAAAAATAGTTTTTGCTGTCGTAAAAAAAAGTGGTTTAAACTTGATCATATTTTCTTTATTACAAATTCATAATTTTTTGATTGAGTAATGAATAGATTAAAATAAGAGATATTCTAAAAGTTATGGGCATAAAAGACTTACAAATACTTGTTTAAAAATACGATTTTCAAAAAATTTACTGATTTAAAAAAAATCGCCAAAAAATTAATAACTTTGCAAAAATTTACTTAAAAATGTAGTTTTTTAAAAAATTCATTAAAAATTTTGCAAAAATGCACTAAAAATCTAAGTTTGAACAAAAATTTGAAAAAAATAACTTACAATTTAGAAAAATTCATTTAAAACAAAAGTTATACCAAATTCATAAAAAAATAAATACATTTTTGGAAAATCAAATATTTAATATTAATAATTGGAAATGAGCTTAAAAACTTTTTTCACAAAAAGCAACAAAAATCAAAAATTTTCAAGAAATGAAATTAAAAACATAAAAATTAACAGTTCTAAATATGCATTTTTGTAAAAAAAGCTTTCAAAAGTAGAACATTTTTAAAAATAAATTATTTAAAAATTTTTTCAATAAAAAAAAAATTAAAAAAAATCCATATGTATTTTTTTCATCTTTAAAGAAATACCATTCAAAAAAACCAAGAAATTTTGAAAAAATATTAGATTTTGCAATAATAGAAAAAAAAAGGATTTTGAAAATATAGGAAAAATCTACTAATTTTAAAAAATTTAAAAATTGAAAAAATTTAAAATTTTGAAAATTCAACAAGTCAAAAATTTTGTAAAAATTGAACATAAATTTAAAAAATTCACAATAAAACAAATTAAAAAATTTTGAAAAAAGAAAATATAAAAATATTAAATTTTGAAAAATGAAATATTTTGAAGGAAATAGAAAATTAAAAAAAATAATTACAATTTTGAAAAAATAGAAAAATTTTATAAAACAAAAATGTAAAAAAAAACAAAAAAATAATTTTCTAAATATATATATATTTTTTTAATATGTAATTAAAAAGAACAAGAATATCTTTCAATAAAACAAATATAAAAGAAACTATAAATCGAAGGTTTTAAAATCTCAAAAATACATTGATTTGTTAAAATAATATAAATTATATTTATTTATATAAATAAATAAAATTTTGAAAAATAAAGTTTTTGAAAAATATTTAATTTAGAAAAAACATATACTTTTGAAAAAACAAAATATTTAAAAAAATGACAAATTTTGACAAAATAGAAAATTTTTAAGAAAAATTTTAAATTTTAAAAAAATTTAAAATTATAAAAAGAGTAAATTTTAAACAAATAACAAATTTTGAAGAAACAAAAAATTAAAAAAAAAATAAAAAATTTTGAAAAAATAGAAAATTCTGAAAAAATATAAAATTTTAACAAATAAAAAATTTTGAAAAAGTACGAAATTTTGAAAAAATAAATAGTTTTTAAGAAGTAGAAAATTAAAAAAAAAAATAAAAAATTTTGAAAAATTAGAACATTTTGAAAAAATAAAAAATTTTGAAAGGAAATTTAAAAAAATAGAAAAATTTTAATAATAGAGATAAATAAATAGAAGGTTTTAAAACATCGAAAAAAATAGGAAATTTTGAAAAAATAGCAAATCCAAAATTAAAAAAAAAAAATTGAAGTGTGAAAAACTTTGAACTAATATAAAAAAAAAATTGGAAAATATAACATTTTTAAAAATACAAAATTTTTAAATATTTATTGATTTAAAAATTCCAAAAAAATATTTTTGACATACATATCTGTGCAATAACAAAGTCCATAGCTTATATAGGAGCTTCACAAAGTCTAATAGCGTGTTTTGATTGATATCTCGTTTAATACTGAATTGACTGAATTCATTTCTTCAATATAAAAACTTCAAAAAAATTTCAGAACTTTTTGTGAAAAAATAAAGTTTCTAGCTTATATAAGTGCCTTAAAAGGTCAAAAAAGCCATCCATACTTTAGATTATTATTGTTTTTATTTTTCAGTACCTATAAAACATTAACTATAAGAAAAGCAGTCATTAAATAATGAAAAAAATTAAATAACTCAGTTGTTTCTCGGTTGAGAAAAAATATAGAAAAATATTTTTAAACGACTTATATAAGAACAAAGTAGCTTTATGGGGGTCCAAAAAGTCCAAAAATATGTTTTAGCCAATATCTCGAATATTAATGAACCGATTGAGTTCATTTCTTTAACACAAAAGCTTAGAAAAAGTTTATAAATTTTTTGTACAAAAACGAAGTTCCCGGTTGTTATAGCGGATTTATAAAATTGCAAACCGGTTTACAAACCGGCTTTTTGTGAGATATATGCGCCATTTTATTATATATAAATACCATTTAAATCGACGGACAGACAAACTTCGATTCTTATAAGGATCCAGAAATTAAAACTTTTTTGTTATCACACGAAAAGTGTGGAAATTATAAACCGAATGACAAATTTATATACCCTCGACACCTTTGGTAAAAGGTATAAAAAAAAAGCAGAAAGATTTTCCAAATTTTATAGCAGAAATCTAAATTCACAAAAAAAAAAAAAAAAAAAAAAAAAAAACAGGAAAAATTTTAATAAATAAACAAAAAAATTTAATTTTTTGTCAAAAAAAATTCGATTTATTAACAAAAAGATAAGATTTTTTTAAAAAAATGTAATTTTCACCAAAATTTTTCAATAAAAATCTATATTTATAGAAAAACAAAAAAATTATAAAACAAAATACACATTTCTGACATTTCTCAAAAATTATAATATTTTAATAAATTTGAAAATATCCCCAGCAAAAACTTTTTGGTTTTCGGTAATAACAACTACTTATTAAAGTAGTTTCTTGGTAATGAGGCGTCATTATTATTTGCGTACTCTGTATTACATTAATAAGTACTCAATAGTATAATAGCACAGTAATACTACAATCACGTGGATGAGTTGGCTAGAGCGCCGAATTAACAACCAGATGATGTACTGAGTAAGACGTTAGTCAGTAAAAACGATAACCATTCGTGTGTGTTTTTTGTTTTTTTATTTTTGTTTTCGTTTAGGTACATACTTTTGTTTCCAATTATACGTGCTAGCTTACCAGGAAAGCAAAGTTTTTGCTGGGTCATTCTTATTCGCAAAGTATATTATTTTTCTTCATATAATACTTTAACAATAACACAATATAACACAATTTGTTAATTATTTAAATGTATTTAGAATTTAAACAAAATCTTATAAATCAAAGATTTTGACAAAGTTTTCTATAAATCTAAAATTTAAAAAAAAAAATTCTTTAATTAAAAAAAATAGTTATTCTTTTTCAAGCGCTTTCCTTTAAAACTCCTCCTCCACCTAAATCCAAAATATGCAAATTAAATACAAAAAAAAAATCTTTCAGGAAATCCTTAAAATATTTGCTTGTCTTAAATAAATCTTTTAGCAAACAGCAACGTGTTAAAAAATCTTTCTATGTAGTTTTCAATGTTTTCAAAATTAAATCTTTATCTTCATTATAATTTCTAATTATTTTATATAAAACCAAAATGAAAAACGAACGAACGAAAAAAAATAAAAAAAACTTATATCAATCCTTTTTCGAGCCAAACAACAAAAACTATCCTTTATAATTTGTATTTATGTAAAATATTTACCAGACAGTTTTATATTTATTTAAACATACTTACATTGTATTTAAAAGATAAGTGTGAGTATGTGTAGATGTGTTTTATAATTTATTAATATATGTATGTCCGTTTTATAAATCTCTTTAGGCTGTTGTATTAATTAACTGTATATGTATAAGTGTATATGTTGGTATTTGTACCTGGCAAACAGGCTTACAGACCTTCTAACTGTATATTTATCTAAGAAGTTTCTAGAGATGTTTTCAATAGAGATTTTGTTTTCTTGTTTTTTTCTTTAGCCAGCATGGTTTTGCCAGTAAAACATAATGTGGTTTTGTTGTAACAAGTTCATTGAAGTAAATATGTTTCCAAGGAAAATTTATATTTCTAGAGTGGGTGTTTTTTAGTTTGAATTTCATTGCTTTCATTCTCATCTTTTTCTTAGTTGTTTTGCTTATATTATGTATTTCTAATTGTCTGTCTACATTTCATGTCATATTTTTTTTTTTTTTTTTTTTTTTTGTTAACAGAGATGTATTTATAAATTAAAACTATTAGAAGATTTTGAGTGGAAACAGACAGATTTTATTAATGTCCTAAAGAAATTAATAAATTATAAATTTAGTTGGTATTCTTATGTCTAAATGAATATGAACTTAAAATCAATTAAATATTTTTATTGCTAAATACTTTCTTGTTACCTAAATCATAAAGGGAATTATTTTGACTGATTTTCGCTAAGTGATTTTAAAATTTTAATATGAGTAAAAAAAATATTAATAAGAAAAATATTTTAAGAAAATTAATGAAATATTTTATAAAGAAAACCATGAAGTAGTAATATTTTACATATAAATCGGGTTTTATAACATATTTTGATATATCTCGTAAATTAAATGAGTGCACGACTAGAAGAAATATAACAGGCGTTTTTTAGAGGCCCATAATTTTGAGTTGGCAATACTGCTTTATTTATCAACCGATTTAACAGCTGTTAGTTGTTTTTTGTTTAGTTTGGTTTGACATTTCATTATGGATAGACTTACGCCAAAGCAGCGCTTGTAAATTATTGAAATTAAGGGCTGAAGCACGAATTGATATTGAATTTTCTGATGAGGTTCAATTTTGGTTAAGAGGGTACTTAAATAACCTAAATTATCGCATTTAGAGTGAGGACAATCCACAGGCTTTTGTCCATATAAAAATTACTGTTTTGAGCGCTTTATGGGATCGGAGTCATTGGTCAATGATGAATGGTATAGTGACAGGATTAGAAATTGCTTCGCACCTCAATTAGCTGACATTAATTGATATTAAAAATATATCGCTAGGTTTGATTTAAACTAGTGTAACTGCAAAAAAACACCAGATATTACCATTATATACTTTTTTTAAAAAATTCTAAAAAGATCGTTTTTTGAGATATAGGGATTTGAATTTTATATGCCTAACTTTGACCTTAGAAGTTTTAAAATTTTACCTATGTGAAATTTCAAAACGTCATATTTTTAGTTCAGGCGGGGCCCTGCTTCTAAACATTTATGATTTGGAAAATAAGCAATATCAGTAGTCAATTTCATTGAAATCTGAGATATCAAATGCGATTTTATATAATCAAACTCAGCTTTTGAGTTTATAAAAATGTTTGGGAATACTAATGGCAAATCTATCAAGCTCAACAGCTTAAATACTTGTCTGTAACTTCTTCTGTCTCAAGAACCAAGGAATATGAAATAATTTTTTAGTCATCATATTAAGAGACTTATTTTCTTAGAAGCAGAATTTCTTGAACTGTAACGGCAAATAAGTCATGACAAAAAATATCAAAGCAAATCAGAAACTTTAGAACTCTAAAAGAAATTTTATTTAAATCCGTATCTCCGCTCCCTAATGAAAATTGCAAAATCCGACTCCTTCAGGATTTGTAGGATGAATAGTTTTATAAGTAAGCCAAATTTTAATTTCCTATGTCATTAGGGTGCTGCTGAAAGGACTGAAAAATGAAAACATATATATAGCACGGAGGTAAATGACGCAACAAATACGAATTCGACTAAAAACTATTTTTCACCCAAAATATTTGAATGTAATCTATATAAGAATTTTATCCACGGTTCTACTGTTTTAAAAATTTATGACAAAAGGCATTTAACTTATCACATTCTTACCGATAGTTAACGCTTAACGTTATACAAAATCCTATTGTTTTCATACAAAATAATTATTTCAGCTACAATTAAGCTTTATCTTTGGGTAAAAATTTGACAGTCCTATAAATAGCATAATACTAAATATAAAAAATCTGAGCAAAGATCTCCATTTAAAAAGGTGTAAATAATATTCCACAAAGTTTAAGATGAGAAAAAATGTGCTGGCTTTTTGTTAAAAAAAAAATTATGATATTGTATTATATGTTATTTGAGATAGGTCTAAAACATCGTGTAATCAGTCTTTCTCAATAAATAGTAACCTAAAACAATTTTAAATGCAAAAAGTTTATGCAATTTTTAAAATTTTCAAAAATTTGTCAAATTTTGTTCCATATTTTTTAATATAAGATATGACCTTAGATCATCGAAAGTTTTCTATAAAGAATCATCTTAATGGTTAAAATTGATAACATGGAAAAAAATTTAATAATCATTTATACCGCCTATAGCGCACTGAGGGGTCCCTTTTAGAAAAACCTGTTAAGAATTCAATATTGAAAAATTATTTTTTTTGCAAAAACAAAAAAATTAAATAATAATAATAATAATAATAATATGGCTGGAAAGCTAAGACTATTCTCTTTATGACTTCATAATTACTTTTTTAGTTTATACTCTACTTACCCGTACGTGAGGCATCAAAGTTAAGAATTTTTTTGTTATACTCTGTTTTTTTTTTTTTTTTTTTTTTTTTTTTGTTTAACATCATTATTTTTAAAGTTAAAAAAATATCACTGAATGCAATTTTTCTGAAAATTTGTATTTTCTACATTAAATTTACAACTGTTTTAAATGCAATAGAATTATCTTAAATCGCGATTACTTACAAAGATTTAATAATTAGCGAAATCTTTTCGTACTGTTTTTTAATAAATTTGAAAAAACTTATTCGACTTTGAAAGAGAAAAAATATATTTTAGCCTCTGTTGGACTCTTAGCGACCATATGCATTTGATGCGCAGACATTTTCTGAATCTAAGAGCATTTACATGTCTTGCCTCTTTTTTGCCCACGGAAGAATGTACTTATTTTTCTAATACTCAATTTAATAATATGAACTTTTTGTACTATTTTTTAAGAATTTTTCAAATTTCTAGACATAATATTATCATGATAGTAGCATTTGTATAGATCGATCACTTAAAGACCGATCACCATTAAATTAGTCAATATGCTTTCGACTTTCGTTAAAGTTTAAATGATTTTCAGAATTGAGCTTATATGGGAACTATGCTAAATTATAGGTCGATCTTAATGAAATTTGTTACACATACATACGTTCATAAAAAAAAACTTACTTTTGATGAATTTTATTTAAATCATTGATTAATTTAAACCACTTAAGAGCTTAAAGTCACATTTCGGAAAGACATTTGTATGGTAGATAGGAGAAATAATGGACCAATCCTAACAAATATCAGCCCACTTCTATTTTATGCCAAAGTAAATAAACTTGCCAAATTTTGATACGATATCTTAAAAATTTGTGCCTATACAGCCCAGACGGAAGGTCGGACATCGTTATCTCGACTGAGAAAGTGATTTTAAGTTGAACACTACACTTTGAGGTGAGCATTGCACCTATTCTTTTTATAAATATTAGCATAAACACATATCACCCCCACTTCCTATGTTGTAGTAGGTTATGAAAATTCCCATTCATACTATATAAAATATTTTGTTTTTCAAAATTTGCAAAAACAAATGCATTAAGCCTATTTTTCTTAGTGTGATACTTAAAACACTTACACTTTTCAACGATATCAAAAACTAACACTAAAACCTGCTAGTTTTTATTTAATGCCAAGTTTTGTTCAGGGCGATCCCAATGTACAGCGGCATTCATCTCCAAACAATTGCGAAATATAAATGACATTAGTATAGATGTCAAAATAAAGCATTTGCTTAATACTAAAATTCAAGTGGTATCAAAATTTGTTAAGGACTTGTATTTTTTTTAACCACAAAAAACACAATTACATATTTCGCATTATTGCTAGAATTATGAAACAAAAAAATTTGATGTAAAATTTATCACTAAATAAGAAACAAATTAAAAATGTTGTTAAAATTCTTTTAAAAAATTTAAATTGCGCTTTTTATATATTTTTACAAACCAATTGTTCTGCAAAATATTCCAAAATTTGTTTATTATTAGTGTAATTTTTAAAACATTTGAAAGCAATATCATTTTTTTATTTTTATTATTATTATTTTTTTGCTATCTACAAAATCGTGCAAAAAATAAAAATATAAAATTTTCTTTTCAGTGTATTTCGATAAATATTGAAAATTTTGTAGTAGTTTTGATATGTGCTTATAGCACTTTAAAGTTCTATAAAATTGCGTTCTGTTGATTTTGATAAATCGAAAACTCTATTTTTTTAATTTTTTTAAAGCTTCAACTTTAAACCTTCACAACTTTTGTGCGTATTGATAAAAATGTTGATTAACTCGAACAGACTTTGCATGCATAATTAATAAATAAATTTTTACTCAAAATATTTGAAATTCCTCATATGTAGTTGTTAAGAAGTACATTTATTCTTTTAGCTTAAAATTCTATATTCTTGTGTTTAAAGTAGTAGAACTCCTTGACCACCATCTAGTTGTATAAAATTTATTTTAATTCTATATTCATAAATATGTATGTATACATAAATTTATATTATATACATAGTATATGTATATGTAAAATAATTTATGATTTTATTATATAAAAATTTCTTACTAAATGTCTAATAATTGCAAACCATAAATTTAAACTTACTTCCTTATAATTTCAACTCAATACAAACCTACAGATGCATATAAAAACAATAGCAAAAAAAATATTTCACTAAAACTAATACACTACAATATGGCTTACAACAAATACATTTACTTATACATACTTACGTAAAGGATACATTTCAAAGGCCTTCAGTTATAGTTTTAACGATTAAATGTGTTTTCTTTAAAAATAAATTTGAACACATCTAATGACCTAAAATAATAATCAAGTAAGATATTTATATTTTATATTTATATTTATATATTAAACTGTATTCTAATTACACTTTTGTCTTTTAGTCCTTTTAGAAGTAATATAACAAAAGTCACTAAGCAAAAATCATATCAGTGAAAAATAACATATTTATATCTTATAAAAAAAGGCTTGCAATGGTTGTAAAATTTATTTAAAATAAGGACAGCATTTAGGCCACTTTTAAACAACATTTCCCTCTGTAAATAAAGCTGTATATGTGTGTATATAAATATAAATAAATATGTATATATATTTATTATTTAAAATAGTATTGAAAACCCATTGCATTATTAAGAATATTATAACTAAGTTTACTCTTGTTATTTCATTTTATTCTAACATAATAATAATAAAAAATTCAGACATTTGGTAAAATACGTATATACTAAAAATACCCACATTTACATATGTATGTGTGTAGGTGTTTAGCTTCAAAATTTTCTTAGAAAATTTCTCTAAACAATATACTTACTCTAATGTCTTGTATACAATTTTAACTATAAAATTAATTATAAAAGGCAATTGCGTATATAAGAATAACTAGTATGTACTCGTATATGAAAGAGTAAATGTTTAAAATTATAAATGTATACAAGTACAACTATGTGTGTAAAATTTTAAGTGTATATATACGTATATGTATTTGTTAAAGGTGTTGGCAAGGAATTTGCATAACGTTTAATACTCTATACATTAGCAACAATTCGAAATAATCTAAAACCTTAAAATATACTCTTATACATTTATTCACAATTAGTTTAGTGTTTGTGTATTAGTTTTTTACTCATACCTTTGAAAGAACATTTTCCAAATTGAATTTTCTAACACATATCTATGTTATGTTTAGAAGAGTGTATGAGGATATTTTATATGTTGTTGTTTTTTTGTGAAACCATAACATGTCCTGCATAAGAAATTTAAATTCATTTTCTATATTTTGTTGTTATAAGTAGTAAAAGTCTTAAAATAGTTTGTTATTTTTGGTGGGGTCTTAGAAGAAAATTATTAAAACTTAACCAGCAATATATAAGATAATACAGGGCAAGGCAGTTTAATTAAAAAAAATCATCTACCTTAACAATTATTAATAGGAGCCTTAAGGGAATAAATAGTTTATAAATATGAAACATTTTTTCTGACATTGTGTAATTTTATTGACAAATAATATGGAACCAAAAATATGATGCAAATTTAAAAAAAAAATAGGATTTTTTTTATTTATTACAAATACGTTTTTTTATTCCTTTTTTGAAAATTGCTTTTTTACAAAAGAAAACTATATTTTTCGTAAATATTTTTAATGGGGAAAATTTGTCTTTTTTTCCAATATTCGTTTTTATTTTAAGTCATTTATGTTGGTGAAAATTTAAATCTTCGGTAATTTTTATACTCTTCACCACCACAGGTGGGCTAATGTTTATAACAACCAAAAATATTATTCTAAGAGCCACCTTAATATATACCAAATGACTTAGAATCCCTTCCTGAGTCGATTTTACGATGTCCATCTATCCGTCCATGTAAAATTTGCAATTAAACTACAGGTCACAATTTTGAAAAAGATATTTTTAGTGAAACTTTAGTAAAAATTCTGTTTATTACTGAAAAATGGACTTTAGTGATTTTCTTTGATGAAAATTTGAATTTTTGGATGATAATTCTTTTTTTTTATTTGATATTTCTGTAAATTGATTTGCTTCAGCGAAAAATTGATTTTTTTTTTTTTGTTTTTTGAAGAAAAATTTATTTATAAGAAGAAGTAGATTGATAAAAAGTCTACTTTTTGGAGAAAATTTATCCTTTTCTTGTAAAAATATTTTCGTTAAAAATAAGTTATTATAATTTTTTTCTTTGATTTTTGGTGAATTCTTTAATTTTATTTATAAATTTTGGTTTTGGATAAAAACAAAGTCCGTATGTTTTTGAGGGGCTTCCGACATCTTTTTATCAAAAAAAAAGGAAATGTTATATAACATGTTTTCCATCCTTGTGAAATTCCTATTTAAATTTTATATATATATATAAATATAAATTTATATAAAAATTATGATTTTTTATTGAATTTTGATTTAAAAAAAAAAATTTAATTTTATTACAAATCAAAATGTTTTTGTTAAAAAATCTGAAATTTGCTGTTAAATCAAAAAAATTAAATTTTTCAGTAAGAATTTTGAATAAGTTTTATTTTTTGAGCAATAAAATAAAAATCACAAAATAATCATTACAAGTTGAGCGAAAAAATTATTATTAATTATAAATTGAGCAAGAAAATAAAACTCAAAAATAATCACTGAAATTGATTTTTTTAACAAAATCAAAAAAAAAATAAATAAATAAATAAAAATCTGTTCTGAAGATTACATTTCCGTATATAACACTTTTATCCGGTCGTTTTTTAATTTCAAGAACAATGTTTATTTCCGTCCTTGACTTAAATTCAAAAAAAAAAATACACTGACAAACGAAGTAGTTAGAAAGTACTTACCACATTTAAAACATTTAAAAATAAATACGTAATATATATATAAATATATATATATATATATATATATATATATATTTATATATCTTTTCTTATCTTTTCTTCTTAACGATGTTTTGAAGAAGAGAACTATTTTAAATTTTATATTATGGTTATGTCTCATTTTGTTTTCGAAATCATATCATTTTTCATCGCTCAGAAATTAACTAGATTTATTGCATATTTACTCACCATAAATTTCAAATAGTCTTGACGAACTCACTATAATTTTAAAAACTAATTCAGTAGTATATTAGATCTGTCCATATTTATGTAAATGCCCGGAAAATTATATATATATGCTAAGGCATTATAAAAGATACGATTTAAGTATTTCATATAATGGTATGCAAATAGATCTTAAAGTTTATATTCGATTGAGTTTAATTATAATTTTATTACCCTGTATTTTCTAACGTCCATCACATATATAAATTTTAAACATATATGTTTACAAATACTTATATACCTATACTTTATATATGTTTGTATATAATAGAGATGTTTATAAATCCTTTTACTACTCAAATTTTCTTTAAATTTACCTACATCATCGTCTTCATCTTCATCTTGGCCTTAGTTATTTATTTTGATTTTTTTTTTAACTTTGGTCCATGAAAATGTATGCAAATTATATTGAAATACTAATTAAATGTTCAAGATTATTTGGGCGTATATGTATATAAGGATGTGTATAGGATGGTGAGTGTAAGATTTAAATACTTTAACATACACATATGTACATTAAAGTGCCTTACGAAAAAAGCTGCAAAGGTATCCTTTTAGAAATGAAAACTAATATATTCTTATATGATTTCCAAAATATTACGTCTGAATGTTTTCATTTAGTTGAGCTAGACCACCTCTAAAAAAAATTTTATTATTATTATTATTATTATTATTATTCATATTTTCATTATTTAAACATGTAATTGTATATAATTCGGGCATTTTTATACCCTTTATCACAGGTATAAGGAGCATATATAAGTTTGTCATTCATCTAAAACCCCAAAAAACATATATTTTTTGAATCCTTATTGATAGGGAAGACGATATAACGATGTCCGTCTGTTCGTCTGCCCATATGTCTGTTAAAAACAGTTTTTATAAAGCCCCAGTTATCGGATATATATGTTTTATACATGTTTTATGACACCAGTAAAAATCTACAAGATCGGCGCATTAATGGCCGAAATATCGCCAAAAAACCGAAGAGGCCTCTAAAAACGTATTTGTTTTAGACTTTTCTAAACTCCTATATAAGCTTACGACTTCGTTTTTGCGCAGAAACATTAACAAAATCCGTTCTTTAGTAACTGAGATATGGGTCAAAACTCTGTCTTAGACTTTGTGAAGTTTCTAGAATTCATCTTTGTACAAATCTATTGTGAATATTTTTCAAAAATTTCGGTTTTTTGAATTAAACATGTCGGTCCATAAACAAACGCTTCATTTAGTTTCCATATTTCGTTTTTACATGGCGTTTCATTGCATGCAAGGCCTTCACTTCTCCCTTGCAAAAGGAAACCGGAAGGCAAGCACTCTTAAATAAATTAATATGCTGTCTTATGTGCAATGCTATTACAAACGAGTCTGAAATTGAATTTAAAAAAAAGACATGCGGACTACCTTCATTAACGACACTTGAAATAAGACTAAATGATTTTGAGAATTCAAGTCTTGAAATTAAAAATATGAGAAAATTAAGAAGTGAGTGATACACCTTCTCCATCGCATCAAATGAAAGGAAAACAAAAATTAGTGATGATTTTTTTTTAAAGAAAGCCAAAGCTTTCTTTGAGGAATTTTCATAGAAAGAAAAGAAAATGTGTTTAAAAATTTTTCGGAGAGATATGGAGGCATTCACAAAGGCCTGCAGGAATGAACCACTATCATATTTTCATGCTGGGAGTTTTTGATTGTATATACATACACACAATCATTTTTTATATATGTTTAGACGTTTTTTAGTTGGAAACCTGTCAATATTTTCTATTAAAATTTGAACTAAAGAAGTAAGCTTAAGTTATTTTTTTCTGATCCAAAAAGGGTCACCGTGCGGGAAAAAGTGTGCAGCAGTTCTAATACTTTTGACACTATTTAGTGCATTTCTTGAGTGTCGAAATACTATTATTTAGAAATGTAAAAAATACATCAAGAGGGTGTCGAAGTATAATCGCTTTTGTATAATAAATATGTTTTTAATGCAATCGGAATATTTCTCGTGAATATTTTTAATTATAATTTACCTTATATTCAAGCACACTATAATAATTCACTATAATTTTATACTAAATTATTAATTCACTATAACTTTAAATTAAATATGAAATACTTAATGGCAAAAATCACTAATAAAAAATTGACAATTTTCTTATATTAATACATTTTTTAACACATAACACTTAAACAAAAACATTGATCACTTTAAAAGTTATACATACTGAGCTTGTTATGTCGTGCTTGTTCTTTTTCTTTGCTCTGGAATGTAAACAATCTCCCAAGTCAAGTTTTTTAGATAAAAATTCGACACTAATGTATTTTGTTGTTGTAAATTTGTGTATTTTCTACTTTCGAACATTCAGGAGTGTCAAACAACTTGAGATTACTTTTTAGTGGATGGATGAAAAAACTCTCTTCCAAATGCTGGCAGGGAAATAGAAGCATTGAAATAACTCAATGTTGTTGCTTTTTGTATAAGCAAGTATCTACATACAAACATATGTACGTATATAAATTTAGTAGTCATCAGAAGCTATCAGTGTGTTATTATTTTTTAAGGAAATGACGCTTGTTCTGATAGTTTAATTTTGTGTTTATATTTATGTAGTTTGGAAAAACATACAGATTATTTTTTAAGTACAAATGTGAAAATATGAAAGCATACTTTAAGGAGTAAATCTAGTTATTTGTCGGTAAGGCCAAATATAACTTGTTCAACGTATATTGGGTTTTGAGGTACCATTACAGATAATTAACCCATTATAGATAATTTTTAAAACCGCGGTAATAATCGAATAAAAGAAAGTCTTTGAAGTTTAGTCGCTATTTTACACGAATTTATAGTTTTCTTGACAAACTTATGCTTTTTGTGAAACTTATTTTCTTAACTAAAAACTAACTTAACCTAATATGGACCGGTGACACCAAAATATTACTTTTGCCACTAAAGGGTTAAATGAATACAAATATCAATAGTACTGAAAAGGACCGTTCCAATTACTAATCTAAAGTCTAAATTATGATGGAAAATAGAAGCAATCTTAAACTTTAATAATATATTATTTCAAAAAAATCATAAAAATTTTATTAACATCTTCATTTCACGAGAACTAAAACTTATTTAAATTTTGTTTTTTTTTTTTTGCTCATTACGCATTATGTAACATGTGTTTATCACATATTGTAAAATTTTGGAAAAAAGTTAAAAATTGCTTACAATTTATATCGAAAACTACATTTTCGGAGACGTTCGAAATGGTCTAGCTCACGAGAACGGAATAATTGAACCGAAATATTTTGTGAATTATTTTATAATTTATCAATCTTTAATTTTAGGGTCGCACATTTCTTACATATTTTGTTTTTTTTATAAATCAATGCACATTAGTGTACATATTTAAAATAACCCCACAGTTCTGAGTACTTGGAGGTGTTAAGTTTAAATATTTTAAAGTTAGGTGTCCTGTAAAATACAAGGAAATCAAATGGTAATTTTACAGGTCCTAAATATTTCTTTTAATCCTCAGGCAGTTCCTTCTTACAGCCTAAAATAATTGAATTTTAAAATTATCATATCAGGCTAATTCTTGAGAACTGCTGGGTATACCTACAAACATATACATTAGACTGCAGCAAAATTTATCGAATTTTAAATCTTGACTGTAACTCTCCCTAAAATCGTTCATTGGATTTTGAAAAGATATTATGTGAAATATTAGTGAAATCGGATAACGTTACCCCGTGCCACATCTGACCTGAAGTTTATCTGGAGCGTTTACAGTTTTTTTTTTTTAAATGTAGCTAATAATTATTTTTGTAATAAAATGTTAAAAAATCGCAATCTGCACATAGTCATCTATCAAATAAGATATAAAAAGAAAACATCGTTTAAAAATTTTTAAATTATTACAAATTTCTCAAACCATTAGTGTTTTTAATTTTTTGAAAAATTTTAAAAATTTTGTTAAATAAATTTAAACAAAAATTCTAATAAAGCTATGCAATGTCAAAATTTGGAATATTTGATAGTTTTAAGGAAAGCATAAGAAAAACTTAATTATTTTTATAAAAATAATAATTTTAGAGAAACATAATTGAAAGATCTTCGTTGGTATTAGTGGTAAAAATACAAATTTAACCCTCAGCTGATCTTCGGGTCAGCATTTTTTAAACGCAGCTATTCTTAAATATTTGTTAAGTAATATTTGTTAAGTAAATTTTATTAATTAATATCATGGACAAATAAAATGATAATTACCTAATTCTGACAACTAAACTCATGCTAAACCATCAAAACTCCTCACAGAAATATTTGCATTCAAATTCAGTTTAACAAAAAAAACTTTAAAAATTTTAAATTTTGACTTTTAATCTTCTTATTTTTAAAAAAATTCTTGTCCAATTTTCTTAAAACACTTCAAAATATATTTTCTGAAATATGTTTAATCTTATTGTGTAATAGTTTTGTTTAGTCTAAAAATAAGTTCAAAAAATTGAAAAAAAACTGTTTTTTCCGAAATCCGCAAAATGCACATCGTAGTTACGACTTAGTCATACAAGATATTGACCAAATTTTTTTTTAGTTTTATTTGCTGTAGTGCTTGAACTTTTTTGAAATTTGTTTAACAAAATTTTTAAAAGTTTGAAATTGGAGTTTGGAAACAGTATTAAAAAAAAATAACATTTTTTATCAAGCATGGAAAGGGCTTTGAATTATTTTATAGATATAGAAGCGTATTTTCTACTAATTATGGTTCAAATTTAATTCATTATAGCATTTTATTTGAAAAAATTTTTTTGTACACTCCTTACACAAGTGGTCTATAGCACATTAAGGGCTTTAGATCACTTTAACTTTAACATTTTTAAGCGATTTTTTGTTTTTATATCTTGTTGAATAGATAATTATGTGTCCATTACGAGCTTTTAATATTTAGTTACAAAGTTTTTTTTTAAACTGTAAAAAAGCTATATTTTCCCCTTATAAACGCACAATACAAACTTCAAGTCCGCTGCGGCATGGATTAACGATATTCGATTTCAGTAATATTTCACACAATACAAAGGAGCTGCGGTCAAAATTCAAAAGTCTGCAAATTTTGGTGCAGTCTAATATACATATATTATAGCTTTATGTACTGGTGCATATTAGTGTTCAATTTACCATGTTCTACAAATATTGTATAAAGATTTAGACCACCAAAGGAGTATGAGGTAATTTTTCCTTCGTCTTGCCTTACGGGAATTTTCCAAAGACAATTGAAGAAGTAAGGGTAAGCTATAAGAAATTGTTTGTAGAATATTGTGGCAGGTTTATTTGAATATTGTAGGTAAGGGGGGAGAGAAAATAAAGAGTCTAAAGTTCAAGAGGCTATTTTGGTTATTCCTAAATATATATATGTAGATATGTGTAAACTTATTTAGTTTAAACCTTAATTTTTCTATATGCTTATATATCTGATTATGTATGAGGAGGATATTGTTTTTCCTCTTTAATATTATCCTTAAATGTGTAATGAGTATATGAGTATATGTGCATTATTAAGTGTGAGTTTTGGGTTGTTTTAAATAACATCATCATCATCATCCTATAACGAAAAAGAAAAAATTAAATATAACTCCACAATATCTTAACAATCTACTTTAGATTTTAAAGTTTGTTTATATAAGAGTGCGTGTATTTGTTAGTGTTTAATATAAATAAGAAAATTTTCAATTTTGTCTTGCTGTTGCCATGTTGCTAAAACAAACACACAAACTACCCAAAAATGTATCTTAAGTTTGTTTGATATTTTCTGCAATATATACAAACACGTCTCAATTTATTATATGTTTTTCTTAATACAATATCTTACATTAGTTGTATATAGTTGTTGCTTGTTTGTTTAATAACTAATGAAATAAAGTTTTTGGGGGTATGGCCAGGAGTAAGCTTTCTAATTATCCTTATGGTCCGTTGCATAATATTGAATATGTATAATTTGCTTTTCAAAAAGGGTTTGTGGCTATAAAATGTCTATATTTTCTTGACTGCCACCACTATTTTAAATATTACTACTACATAATCTGTATGTATAGTTGAATTATATACCCAACATTGTTGCTTATAGTTAAGATATTATAATTTAGAATTTTGTTTAGTTTTCTAATGTTTTTGTTTTATTACATGTCCAAATCAGAAGACCATTGGCAATTTAAATATAAAACAAAGATTTGGCTATACCTAGCTGAGTTTTTGTTCATTTTCTAATCAAATTTATCTTTAGAAAAAATCCATAGTAGTGACAAAATTCCAAGACGAATTATACATACAATAATCTTTTCTTAAAAATTATTGATTTTCTGCAAAACATAAAACAATTATTTATTTCTGCAACAAATAGAAATATATAAAAAATTACAGCAATAATTTTTTTATCACAAAAATTCTTATACATAATTTACATAAAGTAGATAACAAACATAAATATAAATATCCTTAAGGGAATGTTAAGAGAAGTTTCAAATACTAAAAATATTAACACCACAATTACAATTACAGTACATGCATGACTGAAAACTCATACCTTTTGCATCGATTTTACATACAATATCAAATATGAAAAGTTTAAGGATATAAACCTTTTTGTTCTAATATTTGACCAGATTTTTATGTTAAACGAAAATATTCTCCCTAAAAAAATAGCATAGTTTTAGTTTTGTCTCTTTCTTTTTGCTGCTTTCAATCTTAATTTAAATGTAAATGAGATTCATTTAGATGATGACAACTGTACGACATGCAAATATACAAACATAAGTACATATTTATATTCTTTAATATTTAAGTATATGTGAAAATATGTAAAATTATACAAATTTACAGTGGGTAAGAAAACAAGGAAAACCTTAAATATTTTTATTTTAACTTTACTAGAACATAACTAGAACTGAACTAGAACTAAACTAGAACTAAAATATAACTGAACTAGAGCAGACTTAAAGTGAACTAGAACTGAGCTAGAACTGATCTTAAACTGGACTAAAACTAAACTAGAGCTGTCCTTGAGCCATAGTGTACCTGAATTAGAACTGAACTAAAACATTAAAATTTATCAATTTTGTGAGTCACTTCTTGTTGCTTTAATCCATAGTCTTGTCCTTGTCATTTATATGTTGAAAATATGAGAATTTTAGTAGACTTTTATATTATTCTCTGTGTGTGTCGATGTATGCATGTCCCTCAATAAAAATCAAACAATGAACATTATATTGTTTGCGTCGTTTTTGTATATATATATATATATATATATATATATATATATATATATATATATACATATATATATATATATATATATATATATATATATTTGTAGTTTGATAAAATTTAAATACCACAAAATTCTACATTTCATCCTAATGGCTCAAATAGCCAAACATTTAGAATATCACCTTCAGTTTCTTTAATACTCTGGCTAGTTTATTCTCCACCCCTTCCCAAGCAAATAAATGCAAATCCTTATTTCTGAGAAATCTATAGATTCACACATAAAAAGATATTGTAAGTGTGTGTTTATATGTAAGGATTGTATTTAGCCTTTCGGTATACTTTGATTTGTTGCATAAATTAAAAGTCATTCCTATACATTGTCCAAAGTAAGTGTTTATGTGTTTGGAAGTATACAGACACATATGTACATGATGTTTTGTTTATTTATATAGGTACCTGATGATGAGGCCTCTTATTAAATTGTTTGTGCATTTTCTTTCTCTTCACATACTCCTATTTAGCTAACCAATTTTCTTGATGATTTCTGTTTGGTTATTTTTTAAATTGTTAGGAATATTTTAAATTATAAATCTTAAGCCTTAAAGCTTTATGTTTCCAAAAATTTAACACTAATATTTTCAATAACACAAACTGCAAATCATGTTGAGATTTTTTGAAAACAAAACAAAGTTTTGAAAAATCATATCATTGACAAAGAGGTATAATGTTAAATGCAATATCTGTATTAAGTTAGTTAAGGTATAAAGTTCAATTATTGATATTAAACCACATCCTAAATGTAGACAATACAAATGTCGGTTTTTTGAAGAAAGATTTTCTAAATTTTGCTAAAAATTTCTGTTGTTAGAATTTTGAAGTTTAAATGGGAAAAATCAATGTGTTTAATAGCTAGGAATGTAATCAAACAGAAATTTAAAAAAAATATTAAGTTTTTTATATGATCATGGGTTTAAAAAATATTTGGATAATATTTAAAAAATACAGCATTTGTTGGATAGACATTATTAAATATTTAGAATTTTATTTTGTGGTTTATTTTTTAATTTTTTATTAAACCATAACCCTTAAGTTATACTATTAAATTTTCTTTAAGAATCCCCCTTATATATACTATATATTTTTGTATAGAAAAAATATTTATAAATTATAATCGAAAATATTTAGTTCCTTTATTTTATGTAGATTTTATCAAGTAAATTGAATTTGTTTTTTTAATATCTTTATATAAAAGACTTATTGTCTCCTCATATTTTTCTAAATTTCTTATTTAAAACAAATAAGTTATATTGTTATATACTTGCAGTTATACCTATGTATTATTTTATATATATGTATAATATATGAATGTATCTTTATGTACATACATACCTGTATTCTTTGTGGTTTGATTGTTCAACAAAAACAAATATTTTATTTGTTTAATTGAATTATTGTTGTCAAAACTGCATTTTAAAATTCTTTGGAATATATATTTTTTTCTATAAATTTCAATAGGCTTTTCTATTTTTTTTTGAAAATTAAGTGATAAAGATGTTGGCAATAGTTATAAAATTTAAAAAGTAAATTAAAAATCTAAAATTATTTCAATTTCTAGTAACAAATAATTGAAAATATGAACCAAATTTAAATTTAGTTTTCGATTTTGAATAATTCTTTAACTAATATAGTTATTTTTTCTTAACAAGTCGCCTTAAAATATTTCTAATTTTATGTATAATTTTCATTAAAAATTAACTGAAAAATCTATTGCCTACTTTTAGGTCGCCAACTATTTTTTACTTTAAATGTCTTTTTTTCCACTGCAACATTGAATTTTTTTTATTCTTTACCAAGTTGTGATTACTTTTCACATGCCATGCCTAGTTTTTCTAATTATTTTCTTCAGAAATTATTTACTGCGTCTTGGAAAATGAACTAAAAACAATTTGTTTAAAAATATAATTCTAGTATCACAAACTTTCTAAACTAAAACAAACAAGTAGTCATACCTCTAAGTACCATTCATCAGCCATATTTAAATTGTATATTACGTTGTTTTGGTTCATTACATATATTGTTTGTAAACAAACACACACTCATAAAAACTCACACTTATACAGCCCCAAACAGCCAATGTATAAATGTCATTATCGTTGACATAAATGAATAGTTGCATTTATTGTATTTGGCAGTCTGATTACGAATACAACATGTATTGTACATGGACATGTAAAAACTACATACATACAACTTGTAAATGAATTCTTTACTAAGAGGAGTCTAGTAAAAAGAAAAGTAATTACATGTAAAGCGAAACAAGACGTAAGACGTTGAGCAGCGGTAAAAGGAAGCAAATAAAAGGGTTGTAATTTTTGTATGAGAAAAAAAAGGAAGAAAAACTAAAAACACGACTGCATTGAAAATTTATTTTAATTATAACTATACTTTTACAGTTACTCACACACACACGTATAGTCAGCCTAAGTTTATGCTTTTCAATTGCAACAAACTTGCAAGTATAATTTCAAGGAGTTTGTTGTTTTTGTTTTAAGTTATTTTATAAGTAAGTAAATACACCATGAATGAATGGTTAACACAATTATCATGTGTCAGAACTACCATAATAACAACAACAAACATTTATTTTATTTAAAAGAAAATGATAAGTTTAGTTATAGCATTTTTCTTTTACGCCTTGTTTTATGCTACTGTTTTTGTTTCTCTATAATTGAAATTTAAATAATCATTTATTATTTTCATTTATGAGTTTGCGTTGGTGTTGGAGAATGAGCGTTCTAATTTTTATTATATCATTTTTTAATTATTTTTTTAACAAAATACTTTATTATTTAAATGACACTTGCATGCAATTGTATGCCTTTCAAATTTATTTAGCTAATAAGTCATATGATTATACATTTGTGTATAAAAGTTTAATTAATTAATTTACATTAAATAAAGAAAGAAAATTAATTTACTGAAAAACATAATTAAAAATTCCATAAAAAAAAATTGTTCTCATTTAGATCATTTGAAATTCAATTTCAATTGAGTTTAGTTTAATTCTGGCTCAGTTCTAGTTCAGTTCGAGTTCTGTTCTAATTCAGATCTAGTTCAGTTCGAGTTCAGTTGTAATTTAATTCCAGTTTAGTTCTAGTTCAGTTCTAGTATAATTCTAGTTCAGTTCTAGTTTCATTCTAGTTCAGTTCTAGTTCTAGTTTCATTCTACTTCTGTTATAGTTTAATTCTAGTTCAGCTCTACTTTAGTTATAGTTCAGTTCTAGTTCAATTTTAGTTCAGATCTAGTTCAGTTCTAATTCAGTTCTAGTTCAGCTCTAGTTTAGAGCTATTTCAGTTCTAGTTCAATTCTAGTCCAGTTCAGGATCAGATCTAGTGCAGTTCTAATATCTTTCTAGTTCAGTTCTTGCTCCGTTCTAGTTCAGTTCTAATTCAGTTCTGGTTCGGTCCTAGTTCTGTTCTAGTTCGGTCCTAGTTCAATTATAATTTAGTTCTAGTTCAGTTCTAGTTCTGATATAGTTCAGTTCTAATTCAGTTGCAGCTCACTTCTAGTTCACTTGCTTAAATGTAGTTCTCCTATAGTCGTCTAATTCATTACTTTTTATCATTATTTAATTTAAATATTGATTTTTATCACTGTGTTTTCTTTTACTATTGTCTTAAAAGCTACCTACTCCCTTGAAAATGTCTTATATTCATACCAGAATATATCTTTTTCAAAATTTGTTAGTTGCTTACCTTAGACGTATTGTTAATTAGATTGAAAGGATAATAGCTTGTCGCCCGTCAATCGTCTAGGATTTTCTTTTCTTTCTCGTCACAACATATGAATTACTGCAATTGTAATTTCTGTTTGCTAGCTAAAGTTTTTGTATGTGTTTAAGCTAAAAAAGGGTATGAGTTTCTTTTTCAAAAAGTTGTTACTTTTTAATGAGGTTAATTGAATTGCCTTTTATTGTTAGTAATATCCCAACCATATAAATGCATATGTATATGGCAAAGACAATGCAATTGTTTAGTTGAGAGTTGTATAAAATAATAATAGCTGTTAAAAGCCTTGAAATTATATACAATAGAAGTATATAAACGAACAATATTTAAAGCATAGTTTTAAGATGTGAAATTAAATTTATTATGCAGTCTATACGAGAAGCAGCTAATTGTTTTAAAATTATAGTATATCGTTAATTAAGTTGAAGATGTTTAAAGTTACAGGAAGTATAGCACATTTTTATAATGAGAAATAAGAAAATGCCATTAATTTTTAAACTTAAACTGAATTAAAACTGACCTAGAGCCAAATAAAACTAAACTTATTACTGCGGAAGCTATAAAGATCAGTTCCCTTGAAGTGTGCAATGAAATTTAGTCCACTGAAACGTATACCGATTTTCATTTTAATCTACCAAATTCCACGAAATAAGTGATCAAATTTATCTACAGTCAGCTAAAAATAGAACCATTAAGACTACTATACCTTCTGGCGCTACACTCCTTCAAAATAATAAAAATAAGACAAGAACAGTTACACAAAAAACTAAAAAAATTAAAACAAATTCCTGCATATGAGAATACAGACACACAGCATAACATACATATATAGTTATGTTTCTGTACTATGCTCACATGTAATATAGCAAACACCATGTTTGTACTAAAAAAAATTAAAACAACAAAAAAAATTCTACAAAAATAAAAAAGCGAATAGGAGCACTACCAATCAGCAACGACGATGCATAAGCACCAAGTAAGCACAACAAATACTTTTACGTTTTCTTTTTATAAAATTTCGTATAAATGTTCGTATGTATGTATGTAACATACACTTACATATCTATATACAAGTGAATATTTCTACGTACTGAAAGCTGCGCATATGTGGAGACGTATGAAAAAAAAAACGAGCATAGTAGCATGAAGAAAAAAACTAAAGCCTATTTATAGGAGGCTGCTGTAAAAATAATATAACAACATTTTGGCTTGATTTTTGTATTTTTTTAGCAAAAAACAAAACAAAAAATAAGATCAACAATCTTTTTTTTGGTGATGTAACATAAATTATAAACAAGGCAGCTGCAAAGGAGAAGAGGGAGAGGGGGAACTGAATTGGTAATCATAAGGAAACCATTTGCTTGAAAAAAATTGCAATTGCTGCACTTAACTGCCAAACACACCTATCTTTTTTGAAAAAAATGTTAAAAAAGTAAAACAAAATTAAAAGCAGACGCACAACTTAATGCATTTTTTCATTTAAAGATTTACTGAATTTTTTTTTATTTTGCATACTTTGGGGGGAATTTACTTTTAACGGCGAAATATTTAGTAGAGGATTGTGATTTTTTTGCAAAAGGTTTAGCTGAATGTTATTTTTGTTGCAATTAAGGGAATTTAACAAAGTTTTTTAAATCAAGAAATTAAAGCAAACAAAGGCAGTAGATAATAATTTTTCTTAAATAATTAAAATGAAATGCTTTTTATTATTAATAAAATTTTATAGTTTTAAAAAATTACATAAATACTTTTTATTTTTATCGAAATTTGACCTTTTTAAGAATTTAATCATTAAAGAAACAAAAAAATTATTACATATTTATTTTGGCAGCAATGAAATCAAAACATGTTCTTAAGTCTCAAAATGAAAAATATGCTCTAAAAATAATTTTACGTAATATCAACCTTAAGCGCATAATTTTTAATTTAAATTTCAACTTTGTAAAAATCATTTTCTAAAATTTTAAATTTCCTTGTTTAACGTTTTTTTAACAGGAAGTACAGGAAGTACTTTTAGGCGCTTTAAAGAATGAGGTCAATTTTAACCCTAAATGCTCTGAGGGATAGATTTATATTGATAATAGACCTCAGCTAACATTTTTACGAAATTTCGTTATAATTAAACCAGAAAATGATATTAAATTTTTAAAGTAAGCTAAAATATTAAATTGATCTCGAGATTTATTATTTATTAGTTTTAAAAACAATAAAATTAAATTTAAAAACAAGCAAGAAAACTATAGCCATGCTCGACCATATGATATATACTCTATGGGTTCCCAATTACGGGGTCCGTGAACCCCTAGGGATCGGTAGCAACGTTTTGGAGGTCTAAAATATTGTATAAATTCATTTATTTTAGTTAGTTAATGTGGAAGCTAAAATGTACATATGAGGCATTGAGTATATGCATCAAAATTGGGGGAGGGGTCTTATATGGGACTTGTGGCACATTGTAGATGGATACTTATTTTAAGCGTAGTATATATTGCTATGAATTATACGTATACATTATATCATATTATTTATACACCTTAGGGGATTCCCGGAAGTGAACCTTATATGGGAGCTATGAGCCGATACCCGTAAGATCTGGCACTGGGGTTTATATTTATATAACATTCATTTGTGTCAAATATTAACCTGATACTATTATTTTTATGGGATTTATGCCCGTTAAAGTGAGTTTCTAAAAAGGGATTAATATGGGAGCTATGATCAATTATGTACCGATCTTCACGAATTTCTGTATACAGCTTTCGGTTTATATAAAACATATATGTACTAAATTTCATTATAATAGTTTTTTATTTAAGGGATTTATGATCCCTACACAACTATTCCGTGAGGTCATTCGTATGGAGACTAGGTGAAATAATGGACCGTTCTTAACTAATTTCAATAGTTTTTTATTTCAAAATCGATCGACAAATTCATTTAGTCGTCGAGTATTTATACTACTTTTATCCCAAATGGTTAATTTGTTTTAGAACAATAGAGCAAAAGGAATATTATTGCAATGCTTTATTAACATCTGTTTATGAAAACATACATTTTGTAATATTTTCAAAATAATCACATATATTCACCGGGTTTCAAGATCACTTTAATTTTGCCAAAATATTTCATTAAAAATAAACTCGGAAAATATTTTCATGATAACAGTTTATTGAAATATTTAATAAAATATTAACCTTTGACCCTAGAATATAAAATGTTAATGTTTAAGACATTGTTCATACTATGAATAAAAATCAAAATCCATCCATTTAAATATATAATTTGGTATGTAATTTAACCACATATATAAGATATACAACCTTTGACCACAAAGTGCATAGTTCTTTAATTTACGAAATTTATTAAAAATCTAAAGCTGTGAAATAATTAAATCTGCCAATAAAATCTTAACTGTTTTTAAGTTTTTAAGAATAATATGTAACCTTTGACCTCAGGGTAAAAAAAGCTAGAAAATTTATTAATATTGTCAGTATTTTTACAAGGTTTTTTAAATTTCATCTTTGAATACATAAAATTTTGTTATATTAATAAAATGATCAGAAATTTTAAATATGTAAGTAACCTTTGAACCCAACATTTAATTTTCAAAGTTTTTATATTTTAAATAGAGTTTCATTAAAAAAATATAAATTTTGTAAAATATTTAAGACAAATTAAGAATATTTTAAATATTAACCTCTGATCGCAAACAATTAAACGACAATGTTTAATAACACAAATTTATTATTTATTGCATATATACTAAATTTTTTCCATTTGAGTATAAAATTTTGGTATATTTATGAAATAAGCACAAATATTAAATATTTGAACTTTGACCCCGGCATTCATAGTTATTTAATTTGCCAGAAAAAAATAGAGCAGAGAAATAGCGTCCAAATTTTTATTAAATTGACAACAAAAACATTACTTTTATAAAGTTTTTATTTTAAAGTTAAAATTATACTAATTCATTAAACTAAATTTTAATTTGTTTATTTATTTTATTTATTTTTTTTTTCAAACATTATGCTAAAAAAAAATAATTTTTCCAAGTCGTAAATAAAAACCATTAATTTTTAAATAAAAATTAAAAATATTTTACATATTAACTTCTGATTCCGAAAGTTAAAATATATATGTTCAAATATATGAATTATTATAAAATCTCTCAATTTTAATATAAAATTTTGTTATAACAGATATTAAGTACTTAACCTTTGACCTCGGAGTTTATAAGTTTAAAATGTTGAAAAAAATTAAAATTTTATTAATATTAATTTGATAAATAGAGATATTAAGCACTTAACCTTTGACCTCGGAGTTTATAAATTTAAAATTTTTAAAAAAATTAAAATTTTGTTATTATTAACTTCATAAATACAGATATTAGGCACTTAACCTTTAAACTCGGAGTTTATAAATTTAAAATTTTGGGAAAAAATTAAAATCTTATTATTATTAATTTGAAAAAATACAGATATTAAACATTTAACCTTTGGCCTCCGAGTTTATAAATTTAAAATTTTGGAAATCAAATTTGGGGCTAAAGAAAAGTATCTACAAACTTTCATTAAATCGCCAATTTTTTTCGTTAATTTTTAAGAAATGCATTATTTTAAATGATAACCTCTGACCGTTGGTCAAATATCTTTTTGAAAAGATTATTTACTATTATTGAAGATTTCGTAGTAACTGTAGTAGAAAACAAATATTTCAAGTCAAAAAAAGAATTACCATTAAATTTCAATATAAAAACCTGTTCTTATCTACTCGGGTTAAAGTTGTATAATAATGTTTTTTTTTTTATAGTTTGTGTTCTTAGAATACTGGTCATAACTCTAAAGAAAAATGCGCTTGTGCGAGAGGTTTCGTGTGGTGCAATTCAGCTTCTATGTTTAATTTGTTTATTTTTTATTTAACCCTGTGGTGCTGTCTATGATGATTGTTGTTATGTGTGTAACACCAAGAAATAGTCATTTAAGACTCCATAAAGTATATATGTTTATTCTTGGTCCATATGATATTCTGAGTTGATTTAGCTATGTCTTTCAATTCGCCTGTCTGTCCGACTATTTCAATCATTTTCACGTCCAAACCCATATTGTTTGTTGTTTTCTAAAACGATATCTGGGAAAAAACTTTAAACTTACGATTTTTCACTAAAATTTTATAATCAAATTGACAAATTTAAAATTTTAATTGCTGCAGAATGTCTAGCTCCATTCACTACACATTACTACCAAAAATCCGACTAGTAAAAAAAAGTTATAGATAAAAATATTAAAATTTTTATGATTTTACCACAAAAGTCGCCGTCGCACAGTGGTCAAAAAACGATTTTTTTTAAATAATTCCATAACCGTTGGAGATACCTAAATAAAATTTGACACGGTCAGAGCTGAGGTGCTTTTCAGTTGATTTAAAGGAGCACAGCTCCCTAGTGTATCACGGTGGTAGATGTTAGACCTCCAAACTAGGTATGCAAAAATTCATTTATGACTTGAACATAAACAAAATTTACACCTAGATAGTCTTTGTAGATCTCTATAAAAAATCACGCTTACATATGTTTAATAGATATATACTACTGTAAGAATCATATAAATATATCTATCCAAAAACAGTTATAAAAATCTGAAATTTAAACTTTAAAAAATCCCATTTTTTGGGGTTATCTTCGAAAACGGATGTAATATTCTTTTACTTCAAAACTATTTTTTTTCCGAACTACTGAATTTTTGTAATGGTTTCAAAAGAAACCTTAACGTAAGTGCGTAATCAACGGTTCCCCCAAAGCCCTATTCAAATTTTGTCAATGTTGAAAAAAGTTTATTTTTTTTTTAATTCTCAAATGTCAAAGCCGGGATCAGCAAAAAAGTAATATATGTATATAACTCCATATATTGGTTAAACACACAAAAAATATTTTCTGAGCTATGCCTTTTACAACGGCGTGGTGGTAATTTTAATAAAGAAAAAAAATAATTTTTAAAACACTGGGATTTTGGGTATTTTTGGTACGAAAAAGTGGAAGTTTTTTTCAATTTCCTGATTTTAAAACAAGCTTATCTATATTATGCCAAAATTTAATTACTTATCAATGACAACAACATACCGCCTGCATTACAAAAAAGTAGTTTAGTAACTACTATTTATAAATAGGTTTGTAATTACTTATTTATGATCAGATTTTTGAAAATACTACTTTTTATTGATATTTTAATTCAGTTTTCTAATTCATATATTTAAAGAAGGGATAAATATATAGAAAGGAAAACTTTGTGCACGAATTTGTTTTTAACCCTGAAATACTAACAACGTTTTTTTTATATATGTTAATATTATTATTCATCTATTACACTTTAGCTTGAAGAATTTTTATTATTTATTTATATATAAAAAGGCTTATAGTGAAAAAAAATTCAATAAATAAGAATAAAACATTTAAAAACCGGTAAAAATATTTTATTTACTTATGAAAATTCGTATTAAATTATGATTTGGTATTCACCAGAGACCTGAGATGTTGATCAAACGTGACGATATGTTCTTACTTTCCATTTATTGCAAAATGTCACACTTTGTTTTCATTTATGTAGAAAGTTTTTAGTATAAGTTCTTATAGTAATTTTCTTTCAATTACATTAATTTCAATAAAGCTCAGAATTGACTACTAAGAATATTCGCCGACTATTTCAAATTTTACTCCGAAAATTTAAATCACATTTCAAAATTTATATTAAGATTTTAACTTTTTATGTAGTAACTTTTTTTACTTGCATTTAGAACATGTAAAAGTCTGAAAATATATTATTTTCATTTTTATATATATTTAAAAACACTTGAGGTTTTCATACACGAGAATTTTAAAAAAATGTATACGTAAAATTTACGTACATTAGTACTCTAGGGTTAATCTAGAATAGTTTTATAATATTGAAATTATTTAAAAATAAATAAAGTAAAAAAACTACTCTTATATTCTGACATTTCATTAGTTTTTTGTAATCTAAAATGTAACTAGTTCTGTTGTTTTCACCAATAATGACTTCAGTAATACTTTGTAATGCCATCGCCGTGTTAGCATAATGGTGGTGTTTTTGAGCTAAGTGTAAGTGGAAGTAGTGAAGAAATATTATATTAGCTTCTTTACTTATTATATGACAACCAAAGTTCTTGCTGGATTAATTTTCATCTAAAAAAAATCAATTTTCTTAATAAATATAAGTCATTACAAAATTTACCTTGCTTTTGATCTAGCGCCTTTAGTTTCTTTATGAACTGATATTTATGTTTTTTACTTAATAAAAATATATTTTTGTTGGTCACAAATTTTATTTCTTTTTATCTTATCTTATAAAAAAAATAAAATTTTTTGACCAAAATAATAGATTTTTTTAAAGAAATATTAATGATTTAAGATTTTAGATCATATAAGTGATTATGTTTTTAGTTTTTCCTTCAAACATTGAATTTTTGTGAAAAATATAAAATTTTCCTTATTTGTTATTTAGTATATCTTATATTTTAATTTAATTTCAAAATGTTTATTATTTATTGAAGGCCAATACAAATTTGTTAAGAGAAAACAGTAATTAACAATAGTAATGCAATTTCAGAATTCCTCATGTGTTCTTATTTCTTCGTAGATGTGTACTTGTTTCCACACATAAAGTAAAAGCGGACTTTTTACTTTTTATACTATTATTGTTTCAGAGAAAAAGGTCACTGAAAGCTTCATTACAATATCCTTACTAATAAATACGCTATTTTAGGTATATTACCAAAAGTTTTGAAAAAAAATCCAAATTTTTACAACAATATTTTAAAAATTTCAATCATATTGAAAGAGATACATCTCAAAACCTTTATTCGAACCAAGAATACCACTTTTTGTTAAAGTATTATACTATTGTGTACATACACATTATTTTTCTAAATTATTTCTAAAAAAAAAAATTAAAAAATACTGTGTGATTGGTGGAGGGTATTTAAAATTCGACATTGCCGAATATAGCATTCTCACTTTTTTATTTTTTGAACTTTTAGATTTAAATTATAACTGCGGACTTTAAATTAAAATAATTAAATATATAAAATTCATTGCATACCTTTAGGCGAACAAAATATAAAAATTTATTGCATACTTTTGTTTCATAAAAACAGTAATTAAACTAAATAAAACCTAATGAATTTCATTTTAAAATATGTACTATTTTCTTCATTATAAACCCTTAATTATTAAAATATTGTGCACTCTTAAGATAAATTTTCTAATATTTTTTTTTTTTTTAACGAAAAGCATTTCATATAATAATAATATTTTATCAGCAAATCTTTCTTTAATTTCTTTTTATTTTTATTTTCAACAAAAACCTTCCCTAAAAATCACGCACATAATTTTCTTACTTTTTACAAATTCTGTTTGCCTGTCGAATGGTCAAGTGCTGCAGTCATCGGGCTGCTAAATATTATACTCAGAACAAAAAAAAAAATCATCTCACCCCCCCCAAAGGAATAACAAGTGTAGCCAATGTCAACCACCTTGACACCCAGCCATCAAAAACATAAAATATAGAAAAAAAATAGCAACACGCACAAAACTCTTGAATAGAGACAGTGAAAATAAAGCAAAGCCAAAACCCACCCCCTCTTTTCATACTTTAATGCTTTTATTTTTTTGAGAAACAACATCGGCAATAATAAAACAAGAAATAAAAATTATACACAAGTATTGACCAATACTTTACCCGTACCTTTTTAAGCAGGGGTTTTCCCATATTTCTTTTTTTTCTTCTGCAACTTCCATTAAAAAAATATCGTTTCCCTATTGTCCATAATCAAGGATTTTTCTTGCCTTTTTTGTTTCTTTTTTTGTTTGCTGTATTTATTTTCAGAGGGATTTCAGCAATTTTTTCTAGTTTCTTTTTTCATATTTTTACAGAGTATTTTTTCACAACTTTTTCTCTTTGCTTTTCTTTTTTATAATTTTTATATTGTTTGCCTTGGGTTAGAGTGGGGGTAATAAAGAGGATGAAAAAGTTTTATATATTTTTTTCCTTTTTTTCAATTTTTTCTTGTGCAGTTTTTTATTTAGTAAAATTTTTTTCCGGTTGCTTTACATTAAAATACCAACTACGGCTTTCTGACTGCCTAGTCAATGGTCAGCGAGTTTTCGTAATGAAAATGTATAAAGACAATGGTCAAGCACAATGTTAATATTAAAATGGTCATTTCGTTGTTGTTAAAGCCAAAAAAAAAAAAAAAAAATAAGCCAACAAAATCCCAGAAGAAGGAGTCAGTAGTGGTCATTCGGATTTTTTTTCGCCCTGCGAATATTTATATTTTTTCGGCTACTTTTTGTGTGAAAAGGAGGAGGCCTTGTATTCAGTGGTCATTTGAAACCATGACCTAAAAAGACCAACAAAAATTATGAATGAATTTTTTTTTGTTCTTTTGCATCCTTATATGTGCTCCATAAAAAAATAAAAAAAAGTAAAACAAAAAATATTCTGTGTACAATATATTAATTTTTTTTTCGTTTTTGGCCCATTTTTTTGTATTTGTATTTTTTTTTTTTTTTTCAAAATAAAAGTAAAAGCTTGTACGTCCTTTAGTCCCTTCGTCCGTTTATTATTTGTTCTCGTTTGCTTCTTATTTTATGCGCTGCTCAGGGAGTTAGGAGGATGGCTGACGGTACAGCCATGTTTGATGGTCAATTTTATTTTCACATTTTTTTTTTTCTTCGTCATTTGTTGCTTTTTTCTCCTTTTTATGTGTCAATTTTTATGTATACATTTTTTATATTGTTTTGTGCGATTTTTTTTCACGTCTGTCTGTGATTTCAATTTTGACGTTAATACCAAAATTTATTGTTTTATCTGGTGTTGCGTTGCTTTTGGTTTTTCGTCATCGTTTTATGTTAAATTTACAGCAAAAAATATAAATAAATAAAAATTTTAGCATTAATAATATCATACTTAATTAGTAGCACATAAGGAAAATTTTGTTAAATATACAAATAAAGTGAATTTTATAATCTGATATTGATTTAAAGAATTTAGATTTTTTCGAACTTTTGATGAAATTTTCAAAATTTAAAAATTCATTACAAGGCCTGCTAATGACTAATATACTCCAAAACATAATTTTGAGCAATTAAGACCTTATGTGCATAAAGTTCTATAAAATTACTTTTTATTAAAATCCAAATTAACATTTCAGATTTCATCTTTTTATGATTCGGAAGTAACTTTAGGAGCATTAAAATATAGAGGCTATTTCAACCCCAGTAGCACTGAAGTATTAACCTGTATTAATATTATATCAGTGGATCTCAGAAAATATTTTTTTATAAAAATTTATTAAAATTCAAACAAAAATTTTATTAAACTTATGCAGTAAGCTAATATATAACCTTCGAACCTGGGATTTAAATTCACTTCAGTTTTGAAGCTAAAGATTCTAAATTAATAATCAACTTGTAATATTAATCTTAGACTTAAAAGTTTAAGGATTTTCTCATGAGAAACTACTTTTAGGCATTTAAAGAAACTGGAACTATTTTGAACCTAAACACTATTAACGGTTAATTTATATTTAACTACCTGAACCCAAGAAATATTTGTTGAAAGTTATATTCCTATAAAAATTTTAAAGTTGTAATATTAAAAAAAAACAAAATTTTTTAAATATTCTGAATTTTTACTCCAGGAATAAGATAAATTATTTCTTCAAAAATATTTCACTACAAAAGAGCAAATATTTTATTGAATTCTCTTTAAAATCCACCGATAAAATTCAACTGAATTGTTAAATATTAGCTAAATAAAGATACAAAAGATAACTTTATGTTCTGATATCGATTTAAAGAATTCTTAAAGCAAGAGAAAACTATAGTTAAGTCAATATTATTGTATATAGCCCAGCCGATAATACTGTGATCAATAGTCTGGTCTCTAGCGTATTATCTATAACCCCACCTATAGTCTATTTATAGTCTAGTCTTTAGTCTAGTCTGTAATCTAGTCTTTAGTCCGGTCTATAATCTAGTCTTTAGTCCGGTCTATAATATAGTCTTTAGTCCAGTCTATAGTCTAATCCATAGTCTAGTCTACAGTCTAGTCTATAGTCTAATCTATAGTCTAACTATAGTCCAATCTATAGTCTAGTCTATAGACTAGTCTATAATCTAGTCTATAATCTAGTTTATAGTCTAATCCATAATCTAGTCTATAGTCTAATCTATAGTCTAATCTATAGTATAATCTATAGTCTAATCTGTAGCCTAATCTATAGTCTAATCTATAGTCTAATCTATAGTCTAGCCTATAGTCTAATTTGCAGTCTAGTTTATAGTCTAATCTATAGTCTAGGCTATAGTCTTATCTATAGTATAGTATATAGTATATAGTATATAGTATATAGTATATAGTATATAGTATATAGTATATAGTATATAGTATATAGTATATAGTATATAGTATATAGTATATAGTATATAGTATATAGTATATAGTATATAGTATATAGTATATAGTATATAGTATATAGTATATAGTATATAGTATATAGTATATAGTATATAGTATATAGTATATAGTATATAGTATATAGTATATAGTATATAGTATATAGTATATAGTATATAGTATATAGTATATAGTATATAGTATATAGTATATAGTATATAGTATATAGTATATAGTATATAGTATATAGTATATAGTATATAGTATAGTATATAGTATATAGTATATAGTATATAGTATATAGTATATAGTATATAGTATATAGTATATAGTATATAGTATATAGTATATAGTATATAGTATATAGTATATAGTATATAGTATATAGTATATAGTATATAGTATATAGTATATAGTATATAGTATATAGTATATAGTATATAGTATATAGTATATAGTATATAGTATATAGTATATAGTATATAGTATATAGTATATAGTATATAGTATATAGTATATAGTATATAGTATATAGTATATAGTATATAGTATATAGTATATAGTATATAGTATATAGTATAGTATATAGTATATAGTATATAGTATATAGTATATAGTATATAGTATATAGTATATAGTATATAGTATATAGTATATAGTATATAGTATATAGTATATAGTATATAGTATATAGTATATAGTATATAGTATATAGTATATAGTATATAGTATATAGTATATAGTATATAGTATATAGTATATAGTATATAGTATATAGTATATAGTATATAGTATATAGTATATAGTATATAGTATATAGTATATAGTATATAGTATATAGTATATAGTATATAGTATATAGTATATAGTATATAGTATATAGTATATAGTATATAGTATATAGTATATAGTATATAGTATATAGTATATAGTATATAGTATATAGTATATAGTATATAGTATATAGTATATAGTATATAGTATATAGTATATAGTATATAGTATATAGTATATAGTATATAGTATATAGTATATAGTATATAGTATATAGTATATAGTATATAGTATATAGTATATAGTATATAGTATATAGTGTATAGTATATAGTCTACAGTATATAGTCTATAATATATAGTATATAATCTATAATTTCTTTTGTAATCTATATATACATTCAATAAACTACATTCTCCCTAGGCTCCTTAAAATATATTGTTATTTATATATAATTTTATTATATCCTTCTGCTTCACATGGTAATGATGTTGCTATATTTTTGAGCCTCTTGCTGCTTGTTTCTATTGAATATATTTTATTTTATTACATTTGTCCCCACAAATAAAATTAAAAATTGTATTATAATATTTTTCAAACAACAACTTACCAAAATGTGTCCTTCTCCCTCGTCTTTTATGAAAAGGATAAAAAACAAGCGTATGTTGCAATGTTCAGTTGTATACATGCTGCAATGTTGCTGGACATCGTACACAAATGCGTGTCTACAAAAACAGTGAAAAAAATTTGTTTTATTTGCAACGCGGTGAACTTTTACTTTTATTTTTTATTCGTATGTTGTTTAATTTTCGTCATAGCACCAAAAAGAGGCAATTGATGTAACCCCTTTTTAAAATTATTACGTGAAAAAAATTAAAACAGCATCGATTTTTTTAATTTTTATTTTTTTCCAAAAAAAAGTAAAAATAGAAACTGATAACTCAAAAAACGTTCATATTAAAAAAATATCATGCTTAAAACATTATTTGCTTATCTCGTCTACTTTTAATTTTATTTATTTATTTTTTATTTTTAGCTATTTTACTTTTTCATTAATTTTAACACTGCTGACCAAAGAAGAGTTTGTGTTCTCCCACTCCTGCTAACGATTATAGAATTTCCAATAAAGGGTGTGTCACAAAAATGCATTTTACCATTAACGTTGTGCATATTTTTGGGCGTTATGAAAATTGCAAAAAAGAAGTGAAAAAAATATAAACAAAATGTTTTTGCTTATAATAGAGGGGATGAATCGCCAAAAATAAAATAGCACAAACAGAATAGCATTAAATAGTTTTTTTGGGGGGTTAGGGAAGGAAGAATTTGAATATTTTTTTTTTTTTTTGTAAAACGTGTTATGGTCAAACGCTTTTTTAAGGGTTGACAACGTTCAGTAGACAAAATGTGTATTTTGCAATTATTTTTAAAAACGCGCATTAATAATGAGTTTTAATTTTGTTCAATTGCTATAAGGAGGCCGCTAAATTTATTTTAATTATAAATTCACCTTTCTCATGTGTAGCTAAAAAAAAACATAGTATATATATGAAAAGAAATATTAAATAGACCGGACGAGAGACTTTCCTCTTGAATACACTATAGCGCAGATTATGAACTAGAATACAGATCAGGCTATGAAATAGAATGTAGACTAAATTATAGATTATAGTATGGATCGGGCTAAACTATCAGCTGTAGACTTGACTAGAGACTGGATTATAGACTAAACTATACACTACATTACAGAAAATAATACACACAGAAAAAAGTAAAAAGAGATTTCAATTACGAAATTGCTTATATGAATTAAATTTTTACTTAATTTTGCTCCAATCATCAAAATGATAATATTAAGTAATTGAAAGTGAATGATTTTTTTGAAGAATTTTAAGTAATTATTTTATTATATCAATTAAATTTATGATTGTAATTTTGCATAAATCTAAATAATGTATTTATTGTTTCGATACGAGAATTGATTAAATCTATACTAATGAATTCTTAACTAAATTAAAACACAAAAATTTACGCAAAGTTATATATTTGAATTTTATAAATTAAATGTATATAATATTTTTAACGCACAAAATATATTATTTACTATATAATGAATCAATATAGTGTGGGTAATGTGAGTAATTAGTGTGTGTTTTAGTAGACACAAACTTATGATTTTTGTCAGAAAAATTGCTATTTGATTCCGATTGGTCATCTCGAGAGGACGTAAAATCAAAAGGATTTTGAATAACACAGATCTAGGGGACCAAATTGGATATTAAACAATATGTGACAGACTGTTTATACAATTCGTTAAAATAAATTAATAATTACTTTTGTGCAGTACATAGCTATGATGCTTCATACATCATACAAATTACGGGTATATCTATAATAAAATCGGAAAAATAAAACCATCTCACCAAATATAAACAACTTTTCTGACTGAAGAAATGAAGAAGTTTGTATACAGCGTCACCTTTGACATCAAAATAATTCATCACAATCGACATTTCAAGTGCAGTAATGCCTAGGAAGACAGAAACTCTCAATATTTTACAAAGAATTTTAAAATAAAAATTATTAAATAGTTAATTGAAAAATTTTAGAGAATATTTTTTCTCTGTGCTGACCATAATATGAAGTATAGACTATAACATAGATTATTCTATAAACTAGACTATATTGTAAAATATACTGTTAACTAGACTATAAGATATACCTAGGACTGAGCTGCAGACTAGACTATGGACTAAACTGTTGACTAAAATTTAAATATAATTTAAGTTTTTTTTTAAGATTTTAAAACAGCTTTAAATTATTCTCGATAAAAATTTTATTCAATAAAATGTATCTATTTAAGCTTTTAATGTGACAACATTAAGTTTGTTTTTTTTTTATTTTATAATTTTTAGCTGTATCTTCTTCCTCGAAAGTATTTTTTCCTGTGCTATTTAGCAATTAATACAATTTCCTGGACATTGCTATTCCCACCCAAACTCTTCTACTTCCTATTTAATTGCAATGTTTTAATTTTGTCTTGTATTTTGTAGTAAATTCTTGCTTCTTTTTTTCCAGTTTGTTTTAAAAGAGATTTTTTTTAGATATTTCTTGGCAATTATGTTAATTTCCAATGCAAATAACATTTAATTGAAGTGTTGGTAGTATTTTTATTTCATTTTTTTTTTCTTTTAGTATTCCTGGGTTTAAGTAATTCTATTTTATATTTTTTTCTATATAGTATAAATGGTATAGACCACACCTTAACACCAACACAAATGTTCTAAAAAAATATAACCATATTTTCTTTTTATTACTTTTTGCAAAATATGCAAATACTAGTTTAATGGTAATTCTAGCTAAAGCTAAAGTATTAATTGCCAATAATTATATTGGTTTTAGTTTCATTATTTTTTATACTTAATACTTATTATACTGAAAATATTTTCTTTAATATAAAATAAACTTAAATTGTAATTTCTATAACGTTTGCTATAAAAAAAAAACTTTATATTAAAAATTGTATAAAAAATATTACTCCTTAACATATGCTCCATTTACATTTGGTATATAGCAACTTAAATTATGCTGTTATTTTTTACACTTAATTAAACACTCACTTGTAAAGTGCTGCTTATTTTCTCTTTTCTATTACTAACCATTTAGACCACATTAATGTTGTGTTTGCAAAAAAATATACATATAAACCAAAAGACTCTTAACGTGGTAAATCGAAACTTAATTTATGACTGGCAGCATTATTTTTTCCCCATTTTATACTTCTTTTAATTTATTTTTTTCATTATTTAGTTTACTCTAAAGTGAATGTCCTGTTTTATAAAATGAACCTTTGCTTGCACTATCCTCAATGACCATTGCATAGTTGTAGGTGTTTAAAAAAAAAAGTAAAACACTAAATTAAAAAAATATAATAAAACACATACAAATGCAAAGGAGTAAAGAAATTTATTTCTCATACACATGGCATCAGCAGAGCAGTCTCATGCAATGATGTGTAATGAATTAACTTTTTAACATATTTACTAGTGCTCAATTGCATATGCTAGGGCGCTATATATACATTCATATATACATGTCTGTCTCTACAGTGAACATTACTCTAGGTTCGTTGGCTTGCATTTATAGACTTTATATACTATACATACAGACAGTTTTTTTCAAGTATAATAATGGTTGTTTAATAAGTTGGGACATATTATATTATGGAAGTAGTGGTATTGGTGGTGGTCGATAATGCAGTTGACTTCCTGTTGGTTCCATTCTTTTAGTAATTTTTTATGCATTGTATAATGTTTGATACTTTTTTTTTCTTTTGAACATCATATTGCTGTCATTAAATATTACATGTTACCGAGATTTCTATACAATATGTTTAATAAAGTTTACATAAATCAGAAATCATGAATGAGGAGCTGCTAAAAAAAGAAGAAAATAGAAGTAGTTAATGTTTTTGTTTTTTATTTTTTGCTGTTAATCATTTTTGGAAATCTTTCAGCAGAAATAAATAATTATAAATTTAAATTTAAACAGCTTTTAATTGTTAGACCAAACTGTAGGTTGTAAACTATAGACTACAGACTAGACTATAGACTAAACCATAGATTAAGCTATAGACTAAGCTATAGACTAAACCATAGATTAAATTTTAGACTAGACTATAGAAAACACTATAGACTAAACCATAGACTAAACTACAGACTAAACTATAAGCTATATATTAGATTATAGACTAGATTGTAGACAAAACTATAGACTAAACTACAGCTATAGCCTATAGAATAATAAACTATAACTAAAGCCTATAGACTAATTTATAGGCTATAGACTAGATTATAGGCTAAATCATAGACTAACCTATAGACTAAACTGTAGACATAGACTAAACTTTAGATTTCTCTATAGACTAAATATAGAATAAATTGACTAGAATATAGATTAGACTATAGACTAGACTTTAGGCAATACTATAGACTAGGCTATAGACTAAACTACAGAATAAACTATATACTAGACTACATATTAAGCTATAGACTAAACTACAAATTATGCTATAGACTAGACTATAGATTAGACTATAGACTAGACTATAGACTAAACTTTAGACCAAACTATAGGCTAAGCTATATACTAAACTATATACTAGATAATAGACTAAACCGTAGATGAACTATAGACTAAACTATAGTCTAAACTACAGATAAACTATAGATCAGACTGCACAAAACTAAAGACTAATCTATATACTAGACTCTAGAATATAGACTATACTATATATTAGACAATAAACTATACTATACACTAGAGTACAAAATGGACTACTGATTAGGCTACAGATTGAACTGTAGACTATACTATTAACTAGACTAGAGAATAAACTATAAATTATAATATAGTCTGGGCTCTAGATAATATTAAACACTAGACTAATTTAATAACTAGACTATAGAATCGACAATATATTAGACTATAGGTCAGGATATAGACAGCAATATATACTATAATAAAGACTAAAGTATAGACTTGACTAGAAATTGGACTGTAGACTATTAACAAGTTTATGGACTAAAAGTAAGACTGGACTATAGAATATATTCTAGTCGACAGACTATACTATTGACCTGATTGTAAATTTAGACATATACTATACTGAGAATTTGAGTATAGACTCGCCTAAAGGCTAGGATATGAACTGTACTATAAACTACTCTGTAGATTAAATTATGAACTGAGCTTTTGATTGAGCTATAGTACATTTAAATTATACTAAATATTTAATTACAGACCAGATTATACACTTTTCTACTCACTAGATTATAAGTTATTTTGTAGACTAGACTACAGTCTGTACTATGGACAATACCACCGATTGGACTATGTATTATGAATCTATGGATCAAATTCATTATATTTTAATCTTAAAATCTGTTTATTAAATTTGAATATTTTAATAAAGTTTATTTCCAATGTTTACTTTTTTCGAATTTGAAATAAGCTTCAATAATACCTTATTAAAAGCTATAATTCGTTACATTATTTTGACAGTTTCACATGCTTTCAACCATAGCCATATTAACAAATCCTAGAAATATAATGATGCCTTAGTGAACATTTATATTTTTTATTATAAATCATAAATATCAAACTATTTGATTAAATTATCATTTATTTGTATAATTATATTGAAAAAAATTGTTGGTTGCATACTGAATTATGAACATCATAGGTATATTTAAACATTACATATATAAATGAATTACAATCAACATTTCAAATGTTTATACAGATTCCATTTTACACACAATCCCTTTAAAGGAGAAAAAAACTTAAACGTGGGTGTTAAATTAACAATGTTGTAATGTTGGTGGGCATCAAAGTTGGTGGTCATTTTTATTACAAGCTTTACCCTGCAGATGTACTAAAAACAATGTACTCTTAACAAATTAACTGTTAGTATTCATCAAAATCTGGCTTTTTCAGAATATTTCTAAGATTTTGATGTATGCATATCTTCCTTTTTCTATTGTTGAAGAAATTAATTTGTTTATTCTACTGTCCCAAATAATCTAGAACGAAACTAGCTTACAATATTAGCTCAACCACTTGACAACATTGTTGCAACTTTCATCTTTCTTGAATAACTACACGTTAAAATAACAGCATAGATTTATTTTGTATTTAAAAATATTTAAAAAATTTTTGTAATCTCATAAGTATTTATTCATTTACCAGAACTGCAGGATGAACGTATAAAATTATGTGCTTACATTTTACACGTACTTTTAAATAACTACATTTTCATTTATTTCAATTATCACTTTTTTTTAACTGTAATGTAAACTTGGCTGAATAATAGGTATTCTGTATTAGTGACTGTGATTGTGAGTTTAAATATTGTAGACTTTTGTAATTTTTAATTTAATTTTGTTAATTTTAACAGTTGTCATATAAGAGCTTAAGTAGCTTGCATCGTGTCACCACTATGTTTGATTATTTTGAATTGTATGGAATACCTCATACATGAACATGAAACAGAACATAAACAAACAAAAAAAATAATAATAATAATAACCATTCACTTGTAGATATTTGTGAACGTGTTGTAAGTACTACTGCTGCATTGCATTGAGTACCACCGATATTGTAAATATGATGCTGAGCTCATATATAACTGACAATTATTTAATAATAATAATAATCATGTGTAATAATGTGACAGTTGCTTTACTAAATTAAAAACCCAGCAAAAAATAGAATAAGCTATCGCAAGGACCAGATAACATAGTCTAAACCATAGTCCAGACAATTTCCCATGCCATATATTTAAGAACAGACAATATATTATAGTTCAGAAAATAGATCAGAGTCTACACTATACTAGAATTCATGCTGTAGACTATAAGTCAGACTTGTGACTATAGTCCAGTCCACAGACTATAGTCCAGTCTATAGACTACAATCGAGACTATAGATTATAGCCCAGACTTCTGACTATAGGCCAGACTATTGATCATAGTCCAGACAAATTCCGAGGCAATATCTTTAAGGCCACACTATAAATTATAGTCTAGACTATATTAGAGTCTAGCATATAGACTAAACTATACGCTTTAGCTTAGAGACTATAATCCTGACTTTAGACTATAGTCCAGAGTACAGGTTATAATACAAACTATACTATACTATATATACAAACTATACTATCTATAGACTACTGACCATAGTCCAGACTATAGACTATACTACAGACTATAGTCCAGACTATAGTGCAGACTATAGACTTCAGTGCAGACCATGGTCTAGGTTATATATTATAGTCCAGACTATAGACAATAGTACAGACTTCAGACAATATTCCATACTACAAAATATACTCCAGACTATAGACTATAGTCCAGACTATAGGCTATAGTCCAGACAACAGGCTACAGTCTAGACTAAGCTATAGTCCAAACTATAGACTATAGTCCAGACTACAGACTATAGTCCAGACTATAGACTATAGTCTAGACTATAGACTATAGTCCAGACTATAGACTATAGTCCAGACAATAGACTATAGTCCAGACAATAGACTATAGTCCAGACAATAGACTATAGTCCAGACTATAGACTATAGTCCAGAGTGTAGACTGTGCTCCAGACTATATACTATAGTCCATACTAAATAAACTATAGTACAGGCAATAGACTATAGACTATATACTATAGACTATATATAGACCATATATAGTCCAGACAATGGTCTAGGTTATATATTATAGTCGAGACTATAGACAATAGTATAGACTACAGACTATATTCCAGACTATAAAATATACTCCAGGCTATAAACTGTAGTCCAGACTATAGACTATATTCCAGACTATAGACTATAGTCCAGACTATAGACTATAGTCCAGACTATAGACTATAGTCCAGACTATAGACTATAGTCCAGACTATAGACTATAGTCCAAACTATAGACTATAGTCCAGACTATAGACTATAGTCCAGACTATAGACTATAGTCCAGACTATAGACTATAGTCCAGACTATAGACTATAGTCCAGACTATAGACTATAGTCCAGACTATAGACTATAGTCCAGACTATATACTATAGTCCAGACTATAGACTATAGTCCAGACTATAGACTATAGTCCAGACTATAGACCATAGTCCACACTATAGACTATAGTCCAGACTATAGACTATAGTCCACACTATAGACTATAGTCCAGACTATAGACTATAGTCCAGACTATAGACTATAGTCCAGACTATAGACTATAGTCCAGACTATAGACTATAGTCCAGACTATAGACTATAGTCCAGACTATAGACTATAGTCCAGACTATAGACTATAGTCCAGACTATAGACTATAGTCCAGACTATAGACTATAGTCCAGACTATAGACTATAGTCCAGACTATAGACTATAGTCCAGACTATAGACTATAGTCCAGACTATAGACTATAGTCCAGACTATAGACTATAGTCCAGACTATAGACTATAGTCCAGACTATAGACTATAGTCCAGACTATAGACTATAGTCCAGACTATAGACTATAGTCCAGACTATAGACTATAGTCCAGACTATAGATTATAGTCTAGACTATAGACTATAGTCCAGAATATTAACTATGGTACAGACTGTTGTCTGTAGTATAGATTATAGGCTATAGTCCACAATACAGGCAATAGTTCAGACTATAGAGTCTATAGTATAGACTATAGTCCAGACTATAGGCAATAGTCCAAATTTTATATTGTAATCTAGTTTATAGACAATGCTAAGTTCTAGGCTATAGACTGAATTATAATCCAGAAAGATATATTAATAAGCTTGTTTAGTTTTTGTAATTGTTTTCAACAATTTATTGGGATATGTTTACATACAAATACCTCCATCTGTAATTAAATGTGTTTTTTTTGCGTATGTTTTAACATCATTATTTATGTTAAATACAAATAATTGTGTTTACTGATTTCCAGCTATAAAGTCATAAATATAACACTTGTTGAATGAATATTAAATTTATAGCAAACAAAATCAAATAAATTAAAATTGTAACTTGAATATTAAATATCCTTATTTTAACCATATTAAGAATTTAACAATAATTTAATATGAACATTTTTTTCTTCATTTATTTTAGGATTATGACAAAGAAATACCACCTCATAAAATACACTCACCTTTGGGTAATAGTATTACGGATATGCCTTTACATTATGTCACCGAAGATAAAGATCATCTTAAAGAATTGGAATTTTATAAAAACTTAGCTAAGGCTGCCTCTTTAGCTACACAGAACAATAATAATAATAACAACAATAGCAACAACAATAATAATAATATTATAAATAATGAAAAATCTCCATTACCTCAACAGCATCCTACATCCCAACATTTGCAAAATAGTAATACCATACAATTAACATCACCTGCTTCATCACCCCAACCTATGCAAATCGATATTGATGATAATCATCAACAAACATTAGCGGATGATGAAGATAATCATTCGCCTTCACATCATGTTAAAAGACATGATGAAGATGTTCATACTTTGACTGATACGGATACTGAAATGGTGGAACAGCCAACGGATCAGGCTAAAGCTTCAGCTTTGGCGGCAGCAGCAGCGGCAGCACAAGCTCATCTAAATGGAACTAGTGAGTACATATCGAAATCCAATTTTATATAGAATAGAACACATAACAGAGACACAGACAAATACTATAAGTAAAGTTTAATGAAAATTTTGGAATAACAAAAAATGTATATAAAAAAAATAAATCTTAATCCCTTGAATCCAAAATATAATAACAGGAGTCAACTTTCATTTTATAGCTTTCGCAGTCAGTTTTAAACCGACTGAAATATCTACCAAGTTTTATATATATTATTTTATTATGTTATTTTTTTAATAAGTTTTTAAACGATATTAGAGAAACACTAAATACACTAATTACACTCTCTTTACCACATTGTTTTGAAAATCCTGACCTTGAGTTTTTCTAATTTCTCTTGATCCATTTTTTTCCATTTTTTAGTGCAAGAAATGTTAAATTTACAAAAATTACAAAATCTTTCAACATTTCAACAAGAACAAAATATAGGCAATAGTGCAGCAACAGCTGCTGCCTTAGCAAGTCTACAAGGTTTAGCCGCTGGAATAACAGCCAGTGCGGCAGCTGCGGCTCTTAATTCACCTCTTAACCTAAGTGTGGCCAATAGTACAGGTTTACCTCAAATGGCTACGGATTTGTTAAATTCTCACAAGGCCATGACACAATGTGCTAGCGGTAATGCAGGTAATAGCAACAGTGGAGACAATCAAAATAATACTGGCTCCACTTCACCACATGGTAATAGTTCTGGTCTAGCTGGAACAGGAGGGCAATCATCTTCTACTACACAAAATACTCTAGCAAATGTTTTAAACAATGCGGCAGCAGCGGCGGCCGCTGCACAGGGAACAGCAGCTACCGCTTCACCGCCGCCACACCTGCAAGCACCACCTGCCAGTGCCCAAATGCCTCAGCTAATATTGGCCTCTGGGCAATTGGTACAAGGAGTGCAAGGAGCCCAGCTGTTGATACCTACGGCACAAGGTAAGTTTTAATCAACAAATCTTACTTATAATTGACTTTATATAATTTTATTTTTTGCCAGGCATTGCTGTCCAAACTATCCTTACCATACCGGTTAGTCCACAAATCAATACCAACGAACAATTCTTAACTAATTTTGGCGCCTTTACTGGCTTCCCCCAACAACAGCAGGCTCAAACTCATTTACCCTCGCCTTTGGCAGCTCTACATCCAACACCCACCTTGCCTCAGCTTGCCCAAGCACCAACGAATTTACTAAAACCAAATCTTTTCTCTAATGGCGTACAACAACTTTTGGCGGCTTTGCATCCCGAGTTATTTGCGGCTGCAGCCGTTAATCATCATCATCAACAACAACAGCACCAACAGCAACAGCATCATCAGCAGCAGCAACAACAACAGCACAATCAAACGCAACTCGGTCAACATCAAAATATAACAGGTCATCATCATGACATGCACTTAAGATCATCAAATGAAAGATCCCCGCCTTCTTCTCCCACAAATAGTACAAAAGCCGCCGCAGCGGCTGCAGCTGCTGCCGCAGCAGCTTTTCATCTGCAATCTCAACTGCACATAAAACCTGAGACCCAACCACATCTTCATCCTCATCATCATGCCGCTGCTGCTGCAGCAGCTTTGCATCATCACACTCAGGCTCTCAGACATGCTGAAGGATTGGCCTCACCCAAATTGGAATGTAAACCTAGTGTTCATTTGACGGGAGAAACATCTTCTAATTCACCACCTCCTTTAAGTAGACATCAGTTTGGTAACCACCATCGTTTAGCTGGTCCTTCATCATCGCCTCGTCCCTCCTCTTGTGCTTCCAGCAGTATGACTCTCAGAGAAAGAGAGTCACGTGAACAACATTCTATGAAAATGAGTCCATCTCGCTGTGCGAGTAATTCGGGTACAGGCATGAATTTGAGTCAACTGGGTAGTGAAAGAGAAAAGGAAAGGGAGAGAGAAAGAGAACGTGATCGCGAAAAAGAAAGAGAACGCGAGAGCCACAGAGAACGTGATCGTGATAGAGAACGGGAACGCATAAGAGCTGCTTCACCTGCCACCTTAAATGCCCGTAGTGCGGCTGCCTCTATGGCTAAAGAAGCTGCCAATGCGGCCAACTCTAATTCATCCATGTCCACCAATTGCAACGAAAGAGGCTTTTCATCACCAGTGGGTTCCAGCTCTGCCAGCCAAATATATCGCACACATTCTCCTCTGCTAACACATCATTCTCTTAGTCAACAACCCTCTCACACACACCAAATTTTAGACTCACCACCTCCCAGAGATTTTCTAGGCAATGGACAGGGTTTAATGACAGCCTCTTCATCCTGCAGCACAGCCACTTCAAACACAAATAATGTACTTAGTAATATGAATAGGTGAGTTTTACAAGAATTAACAAATATTTCTCTTTACATTTTCATATATAAACCTTAACTTAACTTCCTAATAGACTCTCATCTTCGAATGGTGAATTGACCATAACAAAATCTCATGGTCCACCAACTGCCACCGCCACACGAGCTTCTTCTGCATCACCCACCTCCTCACCAGCGGGACCAACCTCTAGTTCACTTTCAAATCCCTCCTCTTCGCTGCATCATCATAATCCTCATCATTCTATGCATTCTCTTAAACTAAGTCCCACTACTAGTGCTGTATTGCATCAGCAGCGTGAAAGGGAACGTGAAAGAGAACGTGAACGTGAAAGGGAGCGTATGCAGGATCAATCTATACCACCTCCGCCCATGTCACCTAATGGTACAGAGGGCTCAATGGGGGCTCATGATTTACTAATGGATTCACCGAGTGAGTAAAGATCGTTTTCACAAGATTTTTTCAATAAAAATAATAGAGTCATTTTATTAAGTTGAGGTTTAAGTTAAGATTAAGTCGAGCTTAATGCAGGTTTTCTTTAAGGTTATACAGCTGATTTGTATTATGTGTTAAGAAGTTAGAGTTAAGTTAAGGTAATGAAATACCACGTACTATAAAAATTTAAAAATAATAATAATAGAGATCAGCTGACTTGTTCCGTTAAGATATAGGTACTTTACGTCCGGCAAAGATAGGCATTTAAGTTTTATAAAATCAAATATTTATTTTACTACCTATTATAGACTTTAATAATATTCCTACTTAAGTATTTCAAATGTCTGTCTAGAACTAGGAAATTTTCATGGGAAAATGTCTCCGCTTTTGAATTTGTTCATAATTCCTAGTTTATCGAATTTTTTATATAATTTTTTAAAAACCGACTTTTAATTAATAGCCAAACCTTTTATATTAACAAGCACAACGATTTTCCATATCTCCTGTTACGCTTACAACTGATACCCGATTTTTGTTGAAAAAATATACCATTGGAAAGGTATTTGTTAGGATAAAATATATTTTAAAGTTATAAGTTTTCCAAAAGCTCTTTATTTATTAGCATTATGTTAGCGATCGGATTCACATTATCTTTTATAATGAAAGTACCTGAAAATGTTTAATATCTGTTAAGTAATTTTGCGCATTCTACATCGCCAAGAGGGTAAACTTTAATGTGTCTTTAAAGTCCAACCTCTAGAATTTTAACAAAATTTTCTTTATTCAATAGATAATTTTTATCTTAAACTAATTAAAAAAAATCAAACAAAATCTTTAGGAGATATAGGTATAGATCTTGCAAAATTGAGACAGTTTAAGTTTTGAATTCAAACAACTCGAAAACTATAAGAAATAAATGGCAACTGAAGACATGTAGGTCTTACCAAGAGCTTTAAGAATTTATAAAGATCTTCAAAATCGGATAAGAAACAAAAATGTTCAAGCAGTAAAAAATTTTGGTTTTTTTAATTTTGCCCCATTTTGCGCTGTTACATCAATACTATTGTGATTCCAAATTTTATAAAGATTAAACAAATGATTGTTAAAGAGGAGATTAATTTTTAAATCTAAACGCAATATATAAAAAAATTTAATATATTTTTAATATAATTTTAAGCATATTTTACATCATATATTGAGCTTTAACTCACTGTATCTCCCACTGTACTTATATGAGATATTTTCTAAAAAACTAATTCGAAGCATCATCCTTTATTGAAACTTCAAATTTCTTATAATTTTAGCGGCCTAAAACATAGAGATTAATATTTATTAGCAATCGATAATTTAGTGTATTTTTTATGTAATTTTACATCGGGGTTTTAAACAGTACAAAGAACAGTACTAATTTTGTGACACCATATTTCACAATTGATTTAGATATACATGATTCTAAGTCTATAATCAACTTTTTCAGAAATGACTTTAGTTGCTTATAAACATTAATTTAGAGTATAAATCTTTTCATGCTCCAAATTTCATATAATTATGGGGGTCTAAAACTTGAAAATTTATATTTATTATCAATCGAAAAATTTGTTTATTTTTTATTTAATTTATTAGCAATAAAAAATTTAGTTAGCATTTTATTGTAATTTTACATCGGGGCCTTAAATATTACAAAGCGTTGCAAAATTTCACAGTTAATTTGCACATGGTTACAGAATTCTAAGTTTGTAATTGACTTCAGTTCTCTTGTAAACATTATTTTGAAATTTAAATCCTTCTCTTTTGATGCTCCAAATTACATACATATAATTAAAGCAGTCTAAAAGCTACATATATTTTATTTATTAGCAATCGGAAAGTGAGTGTATTTTTGATGTAATTTTACATCGAGGCTTTAAATATTACAAAGGACAGCATTAATTCTACAACACGGAATTTTATATTTAATTTAAATACAAGAAAAATTTATAGCCCTAAGCTGTAATTCATTTTCCTTTTTAAATGACTCTAGTTTTTGAAACAAGCCTTCGGACAGTGGGAAATCTTTGTAATTTTCTGATCATAAGTGTGTAATTTTTCAGTCTTTAGTAATTCATGAACATAAATTTGCACCAATAATTTTGAGAATATTTTCCATAACATTAGTTAATATGAACAAATCTATTTGCAAATTATTTGGCAATATCTCGGCCATTAATGAACCGATTTTGTTGATATTTACTAGTGTCATTCTAAGGATTATTCCCTATAAAACATATATATCCGATAACTCGGGCTTTATAAAAATTGATTTCATTAGACAGACGAACATCGCTATATCGACTTTACTATCAATAAGGATCCAGAAAATATATACTTTTTGGGTTCTTAGGTGAATATTGTAGATATTACTAACTGAATGACAAAGGGCATATATAAGTACTTTACACCTGTTTTGAAGGGTATAATAAACAATTATGATATTTAGAGAAATTGGGGTAGGAAATTAAAGCTCTTAACTTAAAAGATTTATATAAATTCTTTAACTAATGTAAACCATGTTAATAGAACACTATTAGGTGTTAAAGATTCATTTTCCGGAAAGACGACCGGTTGGATATAATATGGCCATTATATAATTTAGTAATGATTTGTGGCAAATGGTGTATTATTTAATGTAAAGTACTGCAGCTCTATGCAAATTTTCATTGTAATGGATTAATTGAATTCGGAAATATAATAAAAAATCTTGTTATATTAAAGAAGTCCATTTTAATTAAAAAATAAAATTTTTACTAAAAAAATGCGTACATACTAGTTATTTTTATTAATAACTCAGAAAAAATTTTACGGTTATAATATTGAGTCACATATAAGTTTGCCAAGTTATTTTAAGACATTTTATTGGTATAACTATGTCCGTCCGTACGTCCGGCACAGAGACATTGTTTAGTAATCTCCTGCATCTTCAGATATCAAATAAAATAAATGAAGTAATAAAATTTAACAAATCCTATACACATGATTTATATGTATATTTTTATATTGATTTAAACGCGGTGGTAAAGGGAGCAATAAATATGATTTCCATTAAAAATTATTGTTAAACCAAAATATTTGAATGTAATCCGTATAAGAATTTAAAAGAAAATAAAATCTATATAAAATTCTTTATCTAAAATGATATAAATTTTATTCGAGAAAGCTTAAGATCGGAAAATAATATTTTTTAAAATGTGCCAGCTTTTTTTATTTTTTGCAAATATTTAATATAGCAAATATTTCAGGACAGTTATATTGGTTGATTGGTTTTAGTTTTACAGTAAATTAAAAATTTTATAAAATAAAAAAAAATTAAAAAATATTTATGATCGTCTTGTATTCCTACCACCACAGATATGTACAAAATAAATGAGGTACCATCATATACTGCAGTATACCTCGAAAACCATTTGTCTGATTTAGTTCAATAAAATACTAAACAATTTCAATTTAAACTACCTTTAAGCTATATATAGCTACATCACTTTGAAGAAAGTGTTTAAAAAATAAAATTTCCTCCAAAATTAAAAAAACAAGTAAGAAAGGTATAGTCTGTCAAGCCATTCCATATAATACCAAACACCATTTAGCATGAGTATCAGTATTCGGGAAAGGGTCTAATATGGGACTTGTAGTCTATTTTGGTCCGATACTTGCATTAAATATAATGCATATTTTTGTAAAACGTGTATGTGCATTATATCATATTGATGCCAACTTTTTTGTGGGATTTATGTACTTTAAGGTGGTTCCAGACGTGGGCCTTATATGAGAGTTATGGTCAACTGCACACCAATTCTCATAAAATTTGGCACTTTAGTTTCTATTTGCATTAAACTCATTTGTGCGAAATATTAACTTCATGCTAGCATTTGTATTGAATTTATGCACGATAAAATGATTTTTTTCTAATGAGGGGTTTATAATGAACCTATGTTCAATTATAGACCCATCTTCATAAAATTTGACACAAAGTTTTATACTTAAATGGAACTTACTTATGCCAAATTTTATTAAAATATCTCCGGGAGGACCTTTGTATAAGGTCTTGGTGTAATAATGGACCAATCATAATCAATTGGCTTTGTTCTTGTACATTACCCGTGTGAAATTTCATTAAGTTATCTATAAAATTGCGGCCTTTACTTCGTTCACAAGGTTTACATGATTAAATCGATTATGAAACGATTGATATATTTAAGGGTGGTTCTACAACCAATATATTTTTGTACGTTACAATTATCAGTAGAAAAACACATAATACCCCAACCACTTATGTTATAAAGCAAAGGTGTATGTTATAAAAAAAGTGTTTTTTAAGAAATCTTAAATACTCAGCAATGCTCCGCAAACCATATTATTAGGAAGTAGTATCTATAACAAAAAACGATTTATATTTCATTCAAATCTATGTATAAATGAAGACTTTATTTATAACTAGCTTTTTATGGTGCGCTTCGCTATTCCTTCTGATGCGTTAATTAATATTTACTTTATATAGCCTATCTGCCCTATTCGAGATTGATATGAAAATTATTTCTACATCTTTTTATAACTTTCACTGTAATACTCCTTTAGATGTGCTAAAATTAATATTTGCTTTGTATGGTGGCTACTTATCCTATCCATCCCATTTTCATTTCATCAATGCGATATGACAATATAGTGGTTCCCACGAAGTTTTAAGACTCTCACTATAATAGTTTCTTAGATATTCCATAATGAATATTTGTTTTGTTTGGGGACACCACTTTCTCTACCGCGATCGAATTTAAAATATCATATTTGAATTTAGAGACACACAGAATTACGCTCCGATAATTGTATGCAAATCGGTTCAGCCGTTTGAGAGTTTTAAAAAAGTGCGCGTAAAATGCAGGCGTGGCATCCGATCAAGATCCAATATAGCCTATAACATTCTCCAATGCAAGCGTTATCTTTATGTCCTTTGGTCGTGATTGATATACAAACAAGCTTACACCTTACTTATATAATATCTTTTATATAAAACAAGTTAGAGTGCTATATTCGGCTGTGCCGAATCTTATGTACTTTCCCCCCGTGTTGAGGTGTTATATGTAAAATTGATATATTTTAAATTTAGTAAAGCAACAACAATACCATATGAAGACAACTTTAATTTAAAAAAATGTAAATTTTTGGACTGATAAGATTGATTAAAAAACTCGAAATTCGAAAAAAATATTTGTGGCAGATCTGTGCAAGAACGCATTTTGGCCGGTATCTCGGTTATTACTTGACCGATTTAAATCTTTCAGCAAAAAATAAATTCCGAATTTTCTGTGAAAAAACGAAGTCCCTAGCCTATATAGGAGCCTCAAAAAGTTGAAAAAACCAAACATGTTTTAGCTTATTATTGTTGTCGTTTTTTAATAACCATAAAACAACAACTATATGAAAATAAATAAAAAAAGATTTACCATTTATTTGTAGAAATGAAACGATTTTGTTCATTTCTTCCACAAATTCCAAAAAATAAATTCAGAATTTTCCGTACAAGAGTAAAGACGCTAGCTTATACGGGAGGCTAAGAAAATTCGAAAATATATACTTTCCTTGGTGATATCTTTGTTTTTTGGCGATATCTCGGTTATTTATTGAACGATTTTGTTAAATTTTATTAGCATTAAAAAGGCTAAAAAGTGATTTACAAATAATAATAAAACTAATTTCTTGAAGTTTTAATATTTTAAAATAAAGAATATATTCTAGTAAAACCTACAACTTAAAAATTTTTACCTAAACTTAGTATTATAAAGAAAATTATTAAAATTATATAATTGGTCTGGCTAGACTCATACAGAAAAAATTATGTTTAAAGCCTAATGTAAGGTTAAATAGTTTTATTTTCCTTTACCACCTTATCCTAAATAACTTTTAATATTAAAACTTTAATTTGTTCATTTAGGATTGTCAGTTTTTTTTCTCCGCAATTTATGCAAAACTTTATTAACTTTATCGTATATAAACGAAAACCTAAACAATATTGACAGAATAAGTAAAACTTTTGTAACTCTTAGCTAATTTCCAATTACTTGTTGTTACAACATATAGTCTTATTTCTTCTTTCCAACACCAACAAACCAAAATACATTTAAAACCACTCGCACATACACACACACACATTTGCATCAGCGAGCTTAATTTATTTTAACATATGAGTGACATTAAGTCTTTTTGCCTAAATGTATGCAATAGCAAAATGCAATTTACCAAGATTTATGTTTAGAATTACGAAATTTAACAAAAGATTATACTTTTTAAACTTTCAAGGTATAAAAGACATCAACGCGTAATTTTCAAGAAGTTTTACTTTAGAATCATCTTTATAATCATCTTGATCATCATTTTATTTTATTTAGCTAAAGTTTCTTTCCTGTCATCTTTGTTGTTTAAAATCCTGCTAAAAGGGAAAAGTTTGTGGTTGCTGGTGCAATTTCGTTAACAATTATTTTTGGCAATATTTTAAGTTTAATTAACGTTACAAAAACTTGAGGAAAATATAATTAAGGATTTAAACAGCAAAAAAAGTAGAAATTTTAGTAATATAAAGGAAAAAAAACTTTATTACAAAACTTATTTATACCAAATCCAACATATGTAGTTGCTCATGTATGAATTGAATTTGGCAAATAAAATTTTCTATGTCTATTGTGCTAATATATTTGGATTATTTGAGTTTTTCCAAATATGATTGCTTATGTTCTTAATAATTCTACCAAAAATTTTAATTGCAATTTATTTTTCTACACTAAGTACAAAAAAAAAAGGATTTGATTACACAATTGACCCTTTTTTTCATAACAACCAACATGTATGTGGCTGGTTTCCAGCGTTGTAGATTTTTTTACCTTTTTATTTTTTTTCTATTAATGGTTTGTTAGTTATTTCCATTATGGTTATTGATTATTTACTCTTTAGAGTATTGGCTGACGGTTTTGTGGGTGTTTTAAATGTAGGGAGGAGAAAACTTGCAAATGATACTTAAACATATAGTATGTTTGAGTTAGAAAAATCAAAAAAAAAAAAACATTGGAGCTTTCATTATTTTGTTGTTGATTGGATTAATTTATGGAAATGATGTTAAAAATAAAAAAAATACAAAAATAAATAATCCAAATAAAACTTTATTTCAAAACTGAAAGGTTGATGACCATTCTTTTTTGACGTATGAATTATGAATATTTTCAAAATAAAAATGAATAGAAAATTACAAGAGTTTTTGGTTTTATTCTATATTTTACAGATTAATAAATTAAAGTTTTCACTAAATCAAAAATAGCTTTAAATTAATTTATTTCTATGTAACGCATAAATTGTTGATTTTTGAGTAGAAAGCAAGCTTTAAAAATATTGAAAGATATTGTGATAGCAGTTCGAAAAATTTTTTTACAAACATAAGAGCACAAGGAAATAAAAAATTAAGTTAAAATGTGCCCAAAGTATCTACAGAAATTTTTGGTTCTATTAGTTTACTTTACTTTACAATAATTATTTAATTTTAAATATAAATGGAATCGATGAAACAGACTCAATTGAACATACAAACTCCTGGATCGTACTTTCATGTATATAAAAAATCCATAATTAATTTTATAAAATCAAGAACTGAACAACATTTTAGTGACATTTTTAAATATATATGAATTTTAAGGTGGAAGGAACTATAGCATATAAATAAATTGCATATCGCTGAAAATAGCAAATGTCTTACAGTTTTTCGGACTTTAATATTTTCTTAATATTTCGATAAAAATGGATTTTTAATAGAAGAAGCATTACGGGACATATCGTTTTCTCGATAAAGCTTTTTTCTTTCATTTTTTGTTCAACTTTTACATTCCATGCAACTCAGCGGCATCTAGCTAGTAGCTAATATTGTTTTAACGGAGAAACTTTAATATTTTCAAAACTTTGTTGTGGTTTCACCCAAGAGCAAAAATACTTAATTTATTGAAAAATAAAATGCTTTTAGTCATAAATCGTAAAAAAGTTGTTTTAAATCCGATTTCTTGATAAACAGTTAGTTAGTGATAGATCCGTTTTGAAAAAATAAGATTTTTTTTAAATCAGTATTTTATAGTGAAATATTGGTTATTCAAAGAATTTTCTTCTTCTTTTCGAAAAATCTGTTTTTTGATAAAAATTCGGATTTTTAGTTAGTAGAAAATCAGTTCCTCGTATAGTTGAAGTCCACTTTCAAAAACAATCCATTTTGCTATTCCTTCACAGCTACTAAAGTGATTGACACAAAATAAGCACACAGTGTGCATAAAAGGCTGTAGATTATAAGCTACATTATGGATGGTTGGCATGCTTTTGTTTGATCCCAGCTTTGCGATTTGAGAATTTTATAAACGAATTTAAGAAAAATTTTGGTAAAATTGGCAACGTTTGGATAGGGCTTGTGGGGATACCGTTGCCCGATTTACTTTGCACGCATCATACATTAAGATTCCTTTTGAAAACATTAAAAAAAAATTATATGGGCCAGAATAAAAAACAATTTTTATAAGTGAAAAAATATTGGCACCCTTTTTGAAAAAACCCAAAAAAATATGAAATTTTTTTAAACTTTCAAATTCAGATTAGTATAACTTTTTATTTAATCTATATATTTATATGACTTTCGCAACAATTTAGGATCTTGAAAAAATTTTGAGCCAATATTGAGGCGGCCAAGTTAAAAAAAAAAACCCAAAAAACGAGACTAAAAATTAGTGAAAAATTTGCTCCGATCTAAATATCTCTTAAACTAAAAGCGATAACCTACAAATGTAAGAGTATTTTTTAGAGATTTACAAGGACTATCTATGTGTAATTTTTTTTCTGTCAAATCATAAATGAATTTTTGGAGATTTTTAAAAAAACAATTGTATACCCGAGATGACTAACTTTGGAGGACTACCCACTCCCCCTGATCCGATAGGAATTTATACTTCTTCAAATCAACTCGAAAACACCTCGCCTCTGGCCAGGTGAAATTTTGTTTACATTTTCCAGCGATTCACAATTTACATAATTATTAAAAAAAAAGACTGAGTATCCTAAGACATTTTCGATGAATTCAATCCAAAAATTAAATTTCATATATCGTCGATGAGAATATGTGTTTTTATAACTTTTCAAGAAACAAAATAAGTAAATTATTTTTTGTTTAAAAGTCATACAAAATTACATATTCATCATTTCGATGCATAGATACTACTTGACTTTCAAAAAAGGTCGACAATATAAAATTAATCTAATTTTTATTAATTTCTTTTCAATTTAGAATTTAATCTTATCTTAAACAATTTTTGAATAAAAAACATGGAAAATATTCATTAACATAAATAGAAAGAAAACCTAATTTCTGATATTGACGATTTTTTGACGATTTATATAGTCGATTTGACAATTTGTTTTCTTAAAATTTTAAGCTTTTGCGTCACATTTATCAGGCAACTATGTATGCGTGCTATTGTCACTTGCGGACCGATGCCTATAAAATTTAGCACTTGGCTTTTTATTTACATAAAACTTGTTTTTATCAAATATAATTTTAATACTAACATTTATAAGGGATTTATGCCCGTTAAAATGATTTACGGAAGTCGGGTTTATATAAGAGCTATGGTCAATTATCGACCCATCTACATGAAGATTGGCATAAATTTACCTTTATAAAAGTAATAAAATTTCAACAAAATAATATAGGAATTTTTTTATTATTATTTTATTTAAGCTATTTTGGAGCGTAAGCCCCTTTTTCGGGGTGATATTTGTGTTGGAGCTAGATGAAAAAATGGACAGATCATAACCAATTTCAATAAGCTACATTCTTGGGATCTGTAGTTTGATTACAAAATTTACATAGAGGGACATCGTTAAATCGACTCTTAAAATGATTTTGATTCGAACAATAATCTTTAATGTGGGGGTCCGAAGATTTTTATTTATTATTATTATTATTATTATTTATCGGAGATATTCGGAAATTATTGTCGGTCAAATTTGAAGAATATTATTTACTAAAAAGTCAAACAAAAGTTTTTAACCTTTGTCATAAGATTGGTAAAGCTACGAGTATGAATAAAATAAGTCACGTGTCATCAAAATTGATGGACAAATCTTGATTTTATTCACAATTAAGTGAAAAACCCCATATATACTCGTACCTATAATTAAATGGAAGTACAATAATTCTTCTCAAAAAAACAAAAAAAAAAAAAGATAGACTAGATGGAATTTGATGTGCTAAAGAAGAATCTGCTTTCGGTTTTTTCCATAAGGTCTTGATCCTTTTTAGGAGCATGTCTAATATTTCGCCATTAAGGTGGCAATAACTCCAGAAAATTTGGTACAATTTAGTTATATGAAAAATATTATCTTTTTATCTGCTATATATTTTCAGAGTTATTCGGATATTAGGAGCGAAAAAAAATTGTCAATACTACTCACTGCTTTTCTTAAAATTTTCAAATTTTAATAAAGAATGATAAAAATATATATTTTTATGATTATACTATTATTTATTTAGACCTTCAAATCTAGTGTTATATACCTATTAATTTTATATCCAATTTTAATTATTTCTTTAAAAATTGTTTTCAGCAAATTTAATGTGCAAACATAGTTGTAGTTTCCTATTTAGAATCAGTTAAGAATTATTTTGATTGCAATGAAAAATACAACTCTAGATGTATTGAATAGTTTCCTTTTAATATTGAATAGCCGAAAAGTGGCTAGTATTGAGTACTTAGTACCCAAATACTCAATGCTTCAACAACTCTATATTATAACTAATGATAAATAAATTATCATAAAATTGTGTTCTTTCGGAAAACTACTCTTGGTTGGGAAGCATCTCGCGCGCCATTGTCATTATCGTGCAATCAGACCGTTCGAGTTTATTGGCCTTTCGGTGTTTTGCATTTCAAACACGCATTGGTTAATGGTTGCGCGTTACATAACTGACCCGAGTTACAGTTTGTGAAACAGACATTATCCGCATGCATTCGTTTTGGGTTATATTTGATAACTAATAATTCTATACAGATACCTGGTGGTGTACGAAACAAAACACAATTTGAATTATATAGGGAGACAATTTCGGGGATTCCAACTTCCAATACGACGATATAGCTCTATAGCAGTTTTCGGAGGAGGCTTCTAAGACGTTTTGCTACAACCTGTATTGCCTACATAAAAACTTCGGGGACAAATGAGGAATTTTTTCCACTTCTTCAATGAGGACTCAGTTGGAGGAGTAATTTAAAAACAAATAAAGTAAAATAAAACAACCGCTACACACAATAACATTTCGATTAAATAATTTACATAAATTGATTTTAATCAAGGCGCTCCAATTTCAAATTTCGAGAGACCAAAAAACCAAAATTCGTGATAACTTTTTTTTGAAATGGAATTATTGAAGTAGTAGTAATATAAGCACTTAAAGCTTATAAATAAAAATTTATAGAAAGACTTACGATTACAATTTATACAAGTTTTAAAAAAGTTCTATGGTTAAAGCCTGTAAAAGAAAGAAAAAAGTATAACAAGACTCACGATTATTGGCTTACATAAAGACCTATATTTGACTACATAAAAACTTACAATTAACACTTAAAAAGGTCTTATAAGTGTATAAGGTCAAACAGTATGACAAGAAATGGAATCTTAATTATATGTCAATAAAGCTACTATTAAAGGCTTTAGTTTAAAGCTTATAAAAGATTTTAAAAAGACATTTGAAACTCGTTAAAGGCTTACATAAAGACCTACATTTGAATCTCATCAAAGACTATATAAAAACTTACGATTAATACTTAGAAAAGTCTTATACGTGTATAAGACTACGAGTATGACAAGAGTTGGAATCTTAATTATATGCAAATAAAGCTACTATTAAAGGCTTTTGTTTAAAGCCTATAAAAAAATTTATAAAGACTTATGCTTGAAGCTACAATTGGAATATATGAAGAATTCGGATAAAATTCAAAATTGCAGTATAGAAAGACTAATAAAGCTTATTTTTGACTAATAATAGGATGGTGTGATTTTTTCGGAATTAAATTTTTCTTATATAATCAATCAGTGATCTATAGCTTAAGAAAAATTCCAATATTACATAATATTACATTTTGTTGTCACTGATCTTGAGTTCAAATGTTGGAAATGCGATAAAAGTTAATATAGGAAATCACTGTTTTTTAGTATTAAAATAAGTTTTGCTTATTATAACGATAACTTGCTTGCCTTCATATAAAAGTTATGTTAAACAACTTTCAAATCCACTTTTTTATATTATTTCCTTAACCTAAAGAAAAACAACTAATGCCTTAAATTAACTATGATAATAAAACTATTATTCCTTTATTTCTTCAATTTTCTTATTAAACTTAATATTTCCTCTAGCTGTTGTGTATTATAAGCTATAAACTTTTCTAAAATCTATTAAAATTATGTGCCTAATTTGTTTTCAAAATTTGTCAGTATTGTAAACATATCACTGGCAAAATATTTTGTCAGCACCAAAAATTATCATCTTCTACACGTTTTCAAAGTTAAGCAAACTTTTGCAGCATCTAGGCAAACCTCCTTACAGAAATAAATAACAACCAAATTGCATTTTAAAGTAGCAACTTACGAAAATTTTGTGATTCATTTAAGTATTAATGATATGCAACAACAACAACAACAGAAACAATATTATTTACAAACAGGCAAATACATAAAATTGGCAACATCAACACCGTCATTAAAAACATCATCACAGCCACCAAACAACCACAACCATCACTTCAGGAAGTAGCTTCCTGATGATGCTGCTGCTTCAATTGGCTGACTTGTGTATTTAAGAAACTAAAGTAGCTGATATTTTAACAGTCACTTGTTACAACTTCAATGAAGCAGCTAGTTGTTATAACGTCTTAGAAAGCTTAAATAAAAAAATAAGTTTTATACTATATAATTAAACTAGCAAACGAAAATTTTAAGACACTCTTTTATCTTCTATCTCTCTCTCTCTCTCTGTCTTACACCCTTTAGGTTTATAAAAGTGTTAAAATAAAAGACAGCTTATGTTTTGTTTATACAACATCTTAATGCCAAATTTACACGTACTCCCTCATCCTTAGTTTAGTTGAAGAAGACAAAAATTAAGATGTTGCTACTTTATATTACGATACTAGTACAACATTTTAAGATGTTTTCATAGTAAATTTATTTAATGCATTTCTTTTTCTGGAGCCATGTGTAATTTATTTTAGATTTGTTTAAATTTTAGTAACATAATAAGTTTGTTCTTTTCTAAAGGAAGAAAAAAGGTTTGAGTGAGAAAAAAATCTCCATGTCATTAAGTAGTATGATGATGATTTCGTAAGTTTTAGTAATGTAATAAACATATAAAATACACGAGAATAAGTGTCGTAGAAGGAAAAAAACAATATAAGTTTTGTAAACGTCAATTAGCAGTAATTAAGCACAATATTGTTACTGACATTGTGAGGAAAAATACTGTATAGGTTTTTCACAGCTTCCAAAGGCAATAGCTACAGCAATGATAATTTTCTGCGAGTTAATAATGTAATTGTTTAAGTAATTACTGGGAATTGACATGTAAAATATACATATAAAGACGTACACAGAAAAAACGTCACCAATAACCAATGTATATTAGTAAATAATTCATTCAATTAAAAACTATTTTAAATTAGCACATCTTACTAAAATGATTATATCAATTACTAAAGACTGTAAAAAATGAAAAACAGAAAATTTTCCAATTAAAAATTTATCAAACCAATGAAATAGGGGATTAAATGTATTAAAAATTTAAGTAAAAAATAAAATTTTACTTAAATTTTATCTTCATTTTACATTTACTTGAACATATTTATTAAATTTAAATGCAAAATGAAACAATTGTGTTAATTAAAAAAATATACGGTAATAAAGTTTTCTATGTACTACAATAGTAACATAATAAGAAAATTTTCGATAAAACGAAAAGTTACCGAAAATTTTATATAAAAAAAGTAATTATCGTAAATTTTCTAGAAGAAATTTTATTGTAAAATAAAAAAATTTATTGTAAAATTTCTATAAGAAAATAAAGTTATTAATCAATAAAATCATCGTAAATTTTATATAAATAAAGAAAATTTATTGAAAATATCTGTAAAAAAATTATCAAGAATTTTCTATAAAAAGAAAATTTATCGAAAATTTCTATAAAAAAAAATGTCTAAAATTATCCATAAATAATTAATTTATTGTAAATTTTCTGTAAATAGTAAATTTAGCGTATATTTTCTATAAAAATAAATTTATCTAAAATTTTCTATAAAAATAAATTTATTGAAAATTTTCGATAAAAAAAAAAAATTTATTGAAAATTTTCGATAAAAAAATAAAATTTATTAAAATTTCGAATTAAAAGAAAATTTATTGAAAATTTTAGATTATAAGAAAATTTATTAAAAATTTCCTATAAAATGAGAATTTATCGTAAATTTTTATTATGTGAAAATTTATCGTAAATTTTCTATAAAAAGAAAACAACGAAAATTTAAAATGAAAATTTATTGAAAATTTTCTATAAAAAAAAAAAAATTATAGTAAATTTTCCATAAAAAAAGTATCGTAAATTGTCTATAAAAATAAAGTTTATTGCAAATTTATCGTAAATTTTCTATAATTGAATATAAGAGAAAATTCATCATAAATTTTTTTACAAAAAGAAAATTCATCAAAAATTTTCCATAAAAAGAAAATTAATCAAGAAAATTTTCTATAAAATGAAAATTTATCAAAATTTTTCTATAAACGTAAAAATTTATCAAAAATTTATTATAAAAAGAATATCTATAAAAAAATTTCTATAATTAGAAAATTAACAAAAAAAATTAATGAGAAAATTTACTGAAAGTTTTCTGCAAATAAAATTTTTTTTCGAAATTTTCCATTAATTAAAATTTGTTGAAAATTTTCAGAAAATAGGAAGTTTACCTAAAATTTCGTATAAATTTCTTCTCATTCATCAACATTTTCCTATAAATTAAAAATTTATAAAAAAAATAGTTTATAAATAAAAATACTCATTTACCTAAATTCCTTAAAGACTACAATTATCTTCCTAATTATCATTAGTCTATTACCTTGAAAATATGTATAAGTACCAAGTGCTGCAACAGCACTAAATTACAAAATGTTAATAAAATTACGCTAATTACCACAATTAACTAACATTGTAGCAATGGCAGTAAGTAATAACAGCTACAGCTAAAAGCAGCAACAGTTGCTGACTACCTAATAATATCTTAGCATCTCCTTTTAACTCAATTAGTACTTAATGTAGAAAATGCAACAGTTTATGGTGGTACTTGTATTTACTCAGGTCTCTTAAGTATGATGTTCTTATGTTAAATATTTCACACCTATTTTCCGCTTAAGTTTAAAATAACATAAAGCAATATTAAGTTAAGGTAAGAAATTAAAGGCAAATAAGATAATTTAAGATAAATAACTATAAAATTAATTAACATAGTTATACGTTAAACTAGTAGATACTAGCACAATATTAAGTTATGCTTTTAAAAATGTTTCTTATTTATTTACTTAATTTTCTTTTTAATTACAACTTTTTTGTTCTTCTTTTTAATTTTCCTTTTTAGATGAACCAACTATTAACCAAGCTACCACCAATATGGTTGATGGCATCGATTTGGATGAGATTAAAGAATTTGCCAAAGCTTTTAAATTGCGTCGTTTATCGTTGGGTTTGACTCAAACTCAAGTGGGTCAAGCGCTGTCAGTAACAGAAGGTCCCGCCTATAGTCAAAGTGCCATATGCAGGTATGTTTTAAAAGTCTTTTTTTATTCTGGTTAAAAATATTATTCACGTTAAACATAAAAAAATGTCCTTTTTAATTTTTTTTTTTTTTTTGGTACTAAACTATTTTTGTTTTATTCTATAATACTTAAATACAAAAATTAATGTTCCTACTTAAATATTATTAGCAATAAGTTATATGTCACTAAATTTTATGTTCTTAAAATTTCTTATGAAAAATTTAAATATATAATAGCTGAGTGAGTATTGCTGGTTTTTTTATCACTAGATGATATTGGTTCCCATATATAGGATAAAACTAATTCATTTTTGTCAAATGAACACTGTTTTTGAATGGTACATCTCAGGTTGCAGTTCTTTTAATCGTCACTCGTGTAAAAAATTATACTGATTTAAAAATGAGTGAAATATTTGCCATCAATTCATGCTCCGAAGTCATTTGTGGTGGAGTGCCGTTCTTTAACCATAATTTCTTTTGTTTAATATTCTTGTATTTATCCCTCTTTTCATCGCCCGTAATGACCCGCTTCAACAATAGTTCGATTTCGTTGCGTTTCAGCAGCAATTCACTGATGGTAATTCCGTCAATCGAACATCGAGCTTCTTTGAGTAACCATTGCAAACTATCATGTGGTTAATGTTTAGTACCTCCGCTATCTCCTGACAGCTTGAGTGCCAGTCTTGCTTCACTAGTTGCAAAATTTCATGCACTTTTTCTGTATCAGGCCGACCAGAGCGAGGTGCATATTTGGCATTGGAATTTTCGGATCGGAATCAAACAAATCACTCTTGCGACCGTCGTTCACTAACAGCATTCTCACCGTACACTACAAATTTTTTTTTTTTTGCATCGTTATTTCCTTTTCTATAGTAAAAAGCTTCAAATGGCGTATGTTTTGACATATTTTACTAATTTTCAAATCAATATAACTTTTTATACGAGCCACGAATTAAAGAACTTTCTTCACAAAAAATGTAACCTGAAATATCACCTTTTAAACACATTTTGGTTTGATATAATCAAGTTAGTGTTATGAGCATCAACACAATTTAGTATACCGCGGCTACTTTTTATATGACCCAATATTTATATACATAGATAATGTGAACAATCAATTTGAAATATTTTATATTTTTTTTTGTAAAATTTTTTTTCTATAAGTTTCTTTTTTGTTTTTTTTTTTTTTTTTTTTTTATACGAGTATACATGTAATATACTCGTATAATATACTCGTATATTATACTCGTATATTATACTCGTATAATATATTTATTTCTCAAGTCCAATATTATGTTTAAAAAGATACCTTAGTATCTTAAAAGCTTAGATTTGTTCAGTATTGATTTGTGTTAGAATGTGTACGAAAATAAGGTTGTTTAAAATAGAGTTTGGATGATTTTTTTTTTTTTTTTTGTTAAAAGATCAGTTTTTAATGAAAAATTGCTTTAGTAAAAAATTTGTTATTTTTTTTTTTATTATTTTTCAGTAAAAACCAATTTTCCACTGATGTACACAAATCTGTCAAAATTTCGATAACATTTCAAATAAATTAAATACTTAACATGTCCAAAATCGACATCATCGACATAAATAATATTATTTGATTTATTTTAAATCTCCACAAAAATCTTTTGCCATCGGAAGCTTTAAAAATTTAATGGTGCACAGTGTTATATTTACAAAATTAGTTATACAAAACTCTAATTTTGAAATTTTTAAATTTAAAAACTGCTATAAAATTTATTAAAATTTTTACATATAAAATGATAACATAGTAGTCAATTAAATATTACTATAGTTGGATCATACTTAATCAACAACTTTATTAATTACTCTCAATAGAATCCTTCTAGATCTCAAAGGGTAATTCCAAAAAATTTCAATCTAGCTCGGATTTTCAACATCACCTATTTTAATGAAATTCAGCACGTATAATCTGCCTCTCTGTGGCCTTCATATGGTGCATTAACCTGTATCATATCGCGAACGGTTCATATTCTATGAACCTCGAAAGTTGGACACCTCGAGCTTTTTTGTCAAAAATGAGCAAAATTTAAGTTTGATTTTAACAGATTTGGTATCATAATAAGGACTGAGATTTTTCTTTAACATAAAGCCATAAAAATTAAACATCTTCCTGGCACAAGGACCTCTAAAACAAAAAAATATTTTTTATCCTTGGATATACTGAAAAAAGATCTTTTAATTTTAATTTTTTAGGCATATTGATGTACTTATTAAAATTTTAATATAACAGATCATTATTTATTGAAATAAGTCGCGCATACAGCACCTTTCTGATCCTGAAAAAATAGTCTGATATTATTTTAGAAGTCTCAGGAATACATTAACAAACCTTTAACCCGTTGTAACCCACTTTACAAAATCCGATGAATTATTTATGACAATTTTAAAGATTATTTACTTAAATGTATATACATGAGGGTACAAAGGCAAACTCTACTGAAAATGATCATTATTTCCATTATGTCCATTATTTCACCTCTGCACCATACAACTTTTTTCCTCGGAATATTGGTTTAATGCATATAAAAATCTGCAAAAAGTTTTGTACAAAATTTTACAAAAATTGGTCTGTAATTGATAATATCTTTCATGTACGTTCCACTGCCTAAAAATTACTTAAAAGCTCCTCTACATTTCATAATGATGAGTCCGTAATTAAGCATGGTTCCCATATAATCCACATTTCCGAAAAATACTTAAACATACATAAATGTCAATATCGAAATAAAAATTTTCATAAATAATTTTCATATACGCAGACATTATTGACCATAGGTCCCAAATAAGACCCTCTCTCGATAATCATTTAATTGCCTACACACAAGTATGTAGGGTCTTATGTAGACAATCTTGACTAATATTCTTTTTATGCACTCCTATTTATTTTAATACTAAATTTAAAATAAAAGTATCAAAACACTTAAAAAGATATTAAATTGTTAGTAAAACTGTACTATCTGCTATAGACAAACTGTTACAACTTGTGATCCCACCGAGATCCCCTTTTGAAATTTTTTCACTATAACGACAAATTGATTACAAATATCATGACAAAATATAATGAAAATTAAGACACTTTTTTTAGGATATCCTAGGATGAAGCATATTTTTTTAATATTGGAGGTCCTTTCGCCAATAAGATGTGTAACTTTTATAATTTTATTGTAAGTAGGAATATCATTTTTTTCATTTACGTTCACACACAGAATTTTACTTCAGCAATTCTTGTTTTAATTGCCTGTATTTATTTTTGTTTTGAAGTGCGAAAATGAAAACTAAAACGAATTTCGAAGCAAGTTTGTACCTTTCATATTCCCTTTCGCTCTCTCTCAGACGAAATGAGAATTTCAACAAGAAAAATTGCCTTGTGTGAACCCAGATCTATATTCAGCTTTGCCGAATCTCTTATATCCATTTGAAACTTTTTGTGCCATCCTAATTGAAAATTTCACCTTATGTGGGGATAAAGTTGAGGTTTTTGGTTTCCGAGTTTACATCGAACTGAAGTTACAGTTAGTTAGTTCTGTGCCCATAACTTTTTTGTTTATGAACCGATTTTGCCTATTTTCAATACCAAACAAGCCTTAAAAAAGGCAAAAATTTGAGCCAGATTTCGTCTTCCTAGGTGATCCGCACCGAGGCGTATCCTGCTTTCAACAGATAGACGTACAGGAGGACAGACATAGCTGGATTGACTCAGAATATATATATTTTATGAAGTACTAAATGATTTTTTGATATGTACATGTACATGTTTGAAATGACAAACCCAATATACCCCCCCACCCCCACCCATCTTTTTTGATGGTGGGTATGAAAAAGTATGTACCAATTTTCAGCAAAAAATGACCAGTGTTAAAAACTCTAGTTTTGAAAAAGTACCAATTTACCAATATGTGTCAAAAAGTAGAAGTTTCCTTATATTACGTTTATACGCACGTCTTACTCGCAATGAAAATTTTACGATATGAAAACTTTACTGTATAAACAGTGAGTTAATATTTTATTTGCAAGTTAGTAACTCACGTTGCCACTTCCTTTTATGTTTATAGAATTTTCTATGACAATAGTTGTATTTTTCCCATGTGACACAACAAAAAGTAAATTATATTTCTTTGTGCATGTAAACAGTCAGTTAATTATTTGCAAATTATATTTTATTTGCAATAATCGTGCGTATAAACGTAATATTAAATAGAAATTTTTCAAAAAATATAAATTTTTAAAAAAGCATGATATAGGGTATTAAGAGTAACATTTTTCATAATGTTACATGACAATTATCATGAAAACGAAATAATAATTTTTGTGGAACTAAATGACTTTCTCTTCCATTATCGTAGATCTTTCATCCATTAAATTTTGATATTTTCAATTTACATTTTATCTGGTAGCCTTTTTTTTAAAATTTTCCCGTATATTTAGTGAGAGTATTTTCTGTGATAACTTTCTTAGTTTTTGAGATTTAATAAAGATTTTGTTTTGTGTTATAAACCTGATAGTACGGATTAAGAATTGACAACAGGTGTTTTAATAAATTAATTTAAAGTGTGAAAATATTATCATTGCGACGTTCATGGAGGATGTCTCATAAACCAATCAGTTACGAAGTATTTACTAACTGTAGATTTTTCACTGTTCATATAAAGTCGACAGTGTTTACAGAATTAAAAAAATAATAATAATTTTGTGATTTTCTCTATGCAATGCATTTGTATTTGAATTATTTACCCCATGGTGAGATAGTTTTACTGGTTTTAGTCACTTTAGAAATTCATAAAAAATTAACCTTACGGAAAGATAGTTAGTATCCAAATGAATTAAATTAAAGCCAACAAATCTTAGTCTTTAGTACAAAAGAAATCGTTTACGGTTATGAGAAGGGATCACTTTAATAAAAAAAGTGCCGAATACTCCCCCTCTACCCTATGTTTAAAAAAATACGTAATTTCAAAAACGTTTAATTAAAAAAAAAGAAAAAAGAAAATTTTTACAGCTTAAAATTATTAATTTAAAAAAGTAATAGTTTCCCCAAAAAAGGTACCAATAAAAAAAAAGTTCTTTTTTAATCCTACGAACCAAACAAAAATATATACTTCAGTAATTTTACTAATTTTTGAAAAAGTAAGAGTTTTGAAAATGATTTAATTAAATCAAATCAAAAAAAAATATTTTCAGAATTGCATAATAAAAAAATAATATTAAACTTTTTAAAACACAATTATATTCTAAAAATAATTACATTGTAATAAAAATATTTATTAAAAAAATAAAACTAAAACTACCAACTGAAGTAATGGTATTTCTTCAGTTGGTAGAAAAGAATATAAGACTCGGTACAGTATGAGCTGTTTTTAAAAAATGTTACTTATTTTAAGATAAAAATAATATGGGTCCTCATCAAAACTCGCAAAACCCTCGCAAACTGTGCAATGTGTGCAAATTTGGACACTCGCAAATGAACTGTCATAAATTATATTAAAATTCATTTGCACAATACTTATAAGAGTTTTTAAGTCTTGCAAACTTGCACTGTTTAATTGTGCATTTATAAATCAGCTGTCTTCTGTTTGTATTTAAAAGTTATTAACAACTGCGATGTAAAAAATTATAGTTACATTAATTAAAATAAAATCATTGCATGTATCTTTGATTTAAATGAAACCTTTCAATTATTTACAATGATTTCTCATTTTGTTAGCCTTAATATTGCACAACGTATGAAAAGAAGGTCCATGAAAAATGTCGCGCAAATATGCACAATTGCACAAATTGAATACCTAAGCCTTTAAATGAGTACCCTTAATAATTTCGAAATAAACTATTAGAAAATAATATTACTTTAAAGCTTGAAGTGATATTGAGTTCTAAAAGTTTTAAAAACAGCTTTTAAATAAAAAAAAAATATTATGCAAATTAGTTGCTTTAGAATGTTTCAATTAAAATGATAAAATTAAAAAAACATTTATTTTAAAAAACCTTTAAATTTAATATATTTTTAAGTGTCAAAATAAAGGAAGATTAAAATTTTTAAAAGCTGTTAAAAGTTAAAAAATTAATAAAAAAAAATTATTTCCATTAAAGCAAATATAAAATAAAATATTTTTGTTATAAAATAAATATAATTCAAATTGTCATTGTTTACATTATGTGAAATAAAAATGCAAATAAAACTATCTACTCATATAAAAACCTAGGGTTTAGAAGAGTCATTATAAAAAAAAAAAAATACTTATAATTCTTTCGTTAAAATTCCAAAATAAATCTAAATATTTTAATTTAAACACCACCACCCACTTCTATCCTACTTTTGTTTAAACAAAACTTATAATTTTTTTTAAATTTCCTACTAAAAAAACAGTATCTTTATTATTTATAGTGCCAGGACATTTGTTTAAATAAAAAAAAAATCTAAAAACTAAACGCTAATTGCTTTTCCAAAAACATTTATAATTAATAATATATTTTTTTATTTTATTCTTTTTTATATAATCTACCAAAAAATAAATTGTGCTTTATAAATAAAAATGTATATAAAAAAACAAACAAATCAAATAATAATCAAACGAATTGAATCGAAACGAAACATAACGCATTTGAATGAAATAGTGCATTAGCTGCTCAAATGTATGCTGCTCAACTATCCACACAACAACAAAACATGTATGTTGACAAATAAAATAAAACCAAAAAAATAAGTATTTTAAATTAAAGCTTTTTAATACAAATTTAAATTTTTATAGCTTTTTTACTTAGACGATAGAAAAAATAAATGAAAAACTATAAAAATTTATTATTAAAAAAAACGTATATTAAGAGATTTTTAAGTCAGTTTAAATTATAAAAATATATAAATAAATCTGCTTAAAAATTTCTTTAACGCAAAAAAACGTTTTAAAAACAACTTTTATTTTATTTAATTTTTAGTATGCGCTAAAGTTTTAAGCTAATTTTTGTAAATATTTATTGGCCAGGGCATTGCCTTTAAACTTATGATTATTTAAAAACAAAATATATTTTAATAAAGGATTTTTTTAAAACCTAAAAAAGGACCTTTTATTTTTTATATTATGAAAATAAATTTTATAATTTTTCTTTATAAGTTTGGCTTGTCTTAAAGAAATTATTTTAAATTCCAGAACAAAAATTATAAGATAATATATATAAACGAACAATGTCCTGGCACTTTTTTCTAATTTAAATAAGCGCATACTAAAAAGAATTTTAAACTCAAGATTTTGTTTTTTAATAATTTTTTTCTTTTTGTTTTATATTCCATATTTTCCCCTTCTCAGGTTTGAAAAATTAGATATAACACCAAAGAGTGCTCAAAAAATTAAACCCGTTTTAGAACGTTGGATGAAAGAGGCCGAAGAGAGGTGAGAGTATGGATTAAGTTCCTACCACGTTTACTTTTGTTTTCATTCTAAGAATTTACTAACTTTTGTTTTTTTTTATTTATTTTGTTTTTTCCGAATTTTAGTCACTGGAATCGTTTTAAGTCAGGACAAAATCATTTAACTGATTATATTGGTGTGGAACCATCAAAGAAACGTAAACGACGCACTTCGTTTACACCGCAAGCTTTAGAGCTTTTAAATGCTCATTTTGAGCGTAATACCCATCCATCGGGTGAGTGGTAATTTCAAATTTTATTTTTATTAATATTAAATAATATTTACTATAATCTTTTTTATATATTTCTTTTAAACATTTTGTTTTTTTATTAAACTAAATTGAGCTCTGGGAAATAATAATGTTACCTTAGACTTCAATTCACTATTTCAATAAAATCAATATTTGTTGCCTATAGAATTTAATAGTTTAGAGAAAACTTTTTGGACATTTCCATTTTATAAGTTTTACGCAATCAAATTCAAAATGTCCAGTAAGAAATAAATAATACTGCATTTAAATTAAAAGGCCTTTCATCTCTCAAAATGCAAAGAGTTTAAAATGTTTTAAAAGCTTCTAAATTTAAATATATCCGAAAAATTTTAATTTCGAATAGACTTTATCTTTGAAAATCCTTATTAAAAAACTATTTCAAAAGCTTTTAGGATTTTAGCTTTTAGGAAACTTTCAAAAACATACCATAAACTTAAATGTCAAATTGCAATTACAATATTAATAGACTTTCGAGTGATTTTATATTAATTTTTATGTACACAAAAGTATTACTCAGAAGCTCTTCAATCTATACGTCTTTAGCAGTTTAAATTCAAAAATAGTTTTAAATTTTAACTTTACCTTAAAAAAATTTTCATTTAAGAAAATAGCTAAAAAAAAACCTTCAAATGTATTTAAAAAAAATTTGCGGTAAAAAAGTATTCATTATTGCGGTAATTCAAGTATTCAAAGCTATTCAGATCATAACATTTTCATATTAAAAAGCGAAGAAAGTTCTTTCTTTCTCCTTCTTAAGGTTTTTAAGACTCTAACCGACCAAACGTTTTGAAGCTTTTAGATTCAAGGACATAGATATATTTAAAAAATACTTAGTACTTAAGGTATTTATATAAATTCAAAGACTCGTGATCAATAAAAAATTTTAAGTTTGATAAAGCTTTAGTATTAAATGATTATTCAAAGAGTTGCAACAAACAAATTTATATATGTCAAAAGCTCATGGATATTTCAGTTATAAACCTACTAAAATTCTTTAAATTTTATACATAATTAATATTTCTATTTAGTGAAAAAAAAAAAACTTCAATATTAAAAGCTTTTAATCTCAAAAATAATTTAAGTTGCTTCAACTAATAAATGCTTTCTTTTAAACAAATGTGCTTTAAAGCTTAAAGTTTTTTTTATGAAAAAACTTGCAGATCGAAAACAATTTACTTTAAAAAGTTTAAAAGGTTTCAACAGTTTTTAGTACTTTATAAATTTAAGAAAAAAGAAGATCTTTCATATTTAATAAGTTTTCAAACAATTTACAGATTTAAGGTAACTTTTTATCTTCGGAAGCCTTTGTATGCTTTAAAGCTTAACAATTGTTAAATTTCCTAAAGTTAAAAAGTGTTTTAAAGATTTTAAGTTCAAAAAGAATTAAAATTCTAAAAAGTTAAGTTTAACTCTCTCGGTCAAGGCTACCTCAAGGCATCTTTTCTTTTTTTATTTTATTTAAAATAATTCATATTTTATCATCTTTTCGTATTCTAATTATTTGGTTATTTAGTTGACATAATAAACTAAATATCTAGACCTTAAATTCTCCAATAATTTTACACTAATTATATTTTTAATTAGTGGATTAATTTTATACATTTTTGCTCCTATCGTTAGAGGGTTAAAACTTTTTTAAATCTAAGTTAAAAATGTTTTTAATTTAGAACTTGTTATTATTGAAGTATAGTAAAACTAAGATGTTTTGTTTTAGTTTTTAGTTAAAATATTTAAGTCCTAAAAAAGCATAAAAGAATGAAAGAAGCTTTTAATAAAAAAAAAATTAAATTAAAATTTCTTATACTTTCATTAAGTTCATATTTTCTAAGATCTTTAATATTTAAAAAGCCTTCAGAAGCATTTAATTTAAAGAAGGTACCAATTTCTTTTGATTTTAAAAACTTTTGAATTTGAAAAATCTTTCTTCAAGAATATTTAATTCTTAATTAAGCTTTCAATTTCAATATAAATTTACAAATAACCTAAAAATGGTTTTAGTGTCAAAGAACTTTTGAAAATTGTATAAACTTTGAAAACATTTTTTAAATTTTTGGCAAGGAAATGTTTTACAATTTTAGCGAAAGCTTTTTTTTTTTTTGATAATCCTTTATATATTTCTCTACAGAAAGCTTTAATGAATTAACGAACTTTTTCATAAAAATATTTTTTTGATTTTAAGCTTTCTATGATCGAAAATCATTCCAAATCCCAGAAATTTATTTAGTGGTAATTTACCCTTTTTTGAGAATAAATATCACTAGTATCTACCTAATTGACTCACTTCCATTTGCCATCAATTAGCAGGATGGCAATTAGCACTTTAATGACTCTATGGTAAACGTGAAGAAGCCAAAAAAAGATAACAAAAATTGTTTACTAACTCCTTTTAACTCAAGATTATATGTGGACAAAAGTTCCTTTTCCTGGGCCACTCTGTAGTCGTGGAGGTGGCGATTACATTTTATTGACTCTTTGGTTGTCGTGGAATTGATTTCGTGTGCAAAAAAGTGTCTCCACCTAACCGTGAAGGTGGCAATTGTCTTCCTTCTAGCACGTCCCCATGTTAAAATAACTAGTGGTGCTGCCCCAATGTAGTCGTTCAAGTATCTATTTTGGAACAGCTACCAAAAACTGCTGGGAATGTCTATAAATCTCTGTTTGGAAGTATTTATGGATTTGTTGTATTGAGTATAAAATGTTCCGCTAAAGCTTTTGCATTAAAAAGAAAGCATAAAATTGCTCAAAAGCTTCTCAAGGATTACGTGCTTAAATTTTGAATAATTTTTAATTTTTTTAAAGTGAAAAATTTTATGATTTATAAGAAAATTAGTTTTGTACTTTTCTCTTGACTATCTCTCCATTCTTAATTCACTTAGCCCCGTCATCACTATTTTCCTCTGAACTTTTAATAATCATTTTTAAATATTTCTTCTTACAGGCACCGAAATTACCGGCTTAGCTCATCAATTGGGTTACGAGCGAGAAGTCATACGCATATGGTTTTGTAATAAACGTCAAGCTTTAAAAAATACGGTGCGCATGATGTCAAAAGGAATGGTTTAAAATTCAATGAACTACAACTGGTAGCAGTAGGTTACATAAGGAAGATTCAGAAAATTCTAGACCTAGAGACTTAAACCTATTGAACCATTGTAGCTGAATACAGTAAAGAAGTAAATTTTTAAAAGAAAACTTTAAGCTTTCTGTAAAGAGAAGATATTAACTAAATTGATGGTGGCAAATAAAGCTTTAAACTAACATCTCAGCATTGGCTTTAAAATAAGCTAAAAGCTTTTAATTGTAAATATATATTAAATTTTAATTAAAAAATAACAGATATTTATATAAATTTTAAATTTAGTAAGTGAAATAAAAAAACATTTTTCTAGATTTAAATAGTTATTCCAAAAAAAATATTAAACTCTTATATAAACTAAATCTTATAAATATTTCTGTTTCCCTTAAGTTTTTTTTGTTTTCAAACATGTTTCTAATGTAAATTTATTACTTATGAAATTAAGTATAAGACATAAAATAACAAGAAATACGAGAACTTTTATTGAAATCTATTAACCACCTGGTCCTCCCTCATACTCTTTCATTAATATAATTATAAATTTAGTTTGTTATAAGTAATTATCTTCTATTTAATGAACAAAAAATATTAAGTAATTGTAGGCCATATGTAAAGGTGTGTCATAGCATTTATCATTTAGCTGTAATAAATATAAACTCTCTCTATATGAGCATAGTTATAAAAATAAGTTTATAAAAATTAAAATAATTATATAAAATTATAATTTTTTTTAATAACAAAAGACAAGCACAATTATTATAAACAAAAAAAAAATTCAAGCAAAAGAAATTATACGTGCCATTCCAAAAAAAAAATTAAATAAAAAATGCAAAATATTAATAAAATATTTCTAAACAAAAAATATTTTTCAAAAATCTTGTAAAAATTTGTATGTTTCTTATTAATTTTTAAAATATAAAAAATAAAAAACAGGTATTTTTTTCAAAAAGTAACATAACTTCACATACACCCTATACCTAACTATACATTTAAAATTAAAAGAAAAATATTACTTAGTATTAACATAACTTTTATAGCCTAAAAATAAAAGAATAAAACAATATAAAATAACTTATGTAAAATTTTATTAAAATTGAAAAAAAAAATAAAAAAAAAACGATAGAATCATATTAAATATGTAAAACAAACACAAAAAATGAAATTACTAAATTAAAATTATTAATGATAAAAAAAAAAATTAGCATTTAAAAAAACGTAAGTAATAACGTTCATATTATTTAACAAATGATTGTAATAATAAAACAAACAAAAAAAACATGAAATAAAGGAATATGTAAAAAAAAATATTTAAAATTAAATTGTTTCAATTTCATTCTATAGCGAATAGTTCAAGAGGTTTTTATATTATCCTCACTTTATGCTTTTCTTTTTAAGTTTTTCTCTATGTTATCAAATCAATTAAAGTATTTAAAGAAAAAGGCTTCAAACATACATTAATTACCCTTTTTAACCACTTTTTTAGAATTTAAATCCAATTTTGCTTTAAATTTTCCATTTAGATTTTTACCCAAAATCCATTTACTTAGTTTTACCGACTCATTTTAATTTTTTATATGAAAATATACTTTTACAGGTAAAATATATTTCCACCAAAAAAGCTTTCGAGTGTAAAAATATTTTATATTTCAAATACTTTTAAGTTCAAAAAGTATTAAAAGTTCTTATTGATAATAAAAATTCTAAATTTATAAAATATTTATTAATCAAATTTGTAAGGAAAATTTTTGTATTAAGTTTTCATAAATTTGAAATGATTATTATGTTTAAGGCAGTAAGTTGCAAGAGCTTTAATATATAAGATGTCTCCAAATGATCTTATTTATTCTTATCAACAAATTTTAAAAATTTAAAAAGTGTTCAATATCTTTTAAATTTAAAAAGATTTCCAGTGTTTTTGCGTTCAAAAGCTTTTACGTTAGTTATGTGATCAGATTTTCAAAGCTTTTCTGATAAAATAATTTTTAATTTTCAGTAAGTTAAAATGCTTTAAAGTGCAAAAATGTTTTATTTTCACACGCCTGTTTTTAAAACCTCAAAGTTTTTCTGATAAAATTTGTTTAAGATTTTAGAGCCTTTTAATTTTTTAAAAGCTTTTTTAAGACTTTAAATTCGAATACATTTCAAATGTATTTAAAATCTCGAAGCTTTTCTGATATATATATTTTTTTAAGATTTGACGCCTTTCCAGTAACTTAAAGGCAAAAAAACTAAATGCTTTTGCCTTTATTTATTTTTTTTTTCTACGGATTAAAATTATTTTAAGGCTTTAAGCTTAATTATTTTAAGCTCAAAACTTTATATTTAAAAAAAAATATTTAAAATATCTTCAAGATTTTAAAGCTTTTCTGGTAAACATACTTCAAGCTGTCAAATCACTTTAAGGTTAAAAATTATTTTAAAATGCTTTTACGTATAATTTTTACAAGGAATATGAAGCATTACAATGCTTTTAAGCCTAAGAATTTTCTTTATGTTATTTCATTTGAGCTAGAAATTACTTTAATTTAAATGTGCTTTAAATCTTTTGGTTAGCAATTTATGAGAAGTAATTTTTTTTAAAGTCTTAAAAAAGCATTTTAAAAATCTAAATAATTCAAAAGCTTTGAAATCTTTATAAGAAAATTTTTATATATATATATTTCTAAATCCTAAATTATATATATATATATATGGAATATATATTGAATATAGAATATATCTATATATATATATATATATATATATATATATATATATATATAATATATATTCTCTTTTTATTAACTGCAAACTAAGAAATTTCTTTATATAAAAACTGATGTTATCAAATGTTATTTCTTAATTACTTCACTTTTTTCACTTTGCATCACAGCTGAGTATTTTTCATTATTACACAAGCGGTATTCCATAATGCAGTAACTACAGCGAAAATTTAAATAAAATTAATAAAATATTCAACAAATTCTTCAAAAAATACTCACCCCGTGGAACCCACTAGCAAAACAGCTATCAATATTAATAATTTTGTTGAAGCGCACAATTGAGAACTGATAATGCATCCTGTAACAGCACCTGAAGATTTCCACAATTTAAAATTACTGTAACCGGCTATAAGATTTTTGGGAAATAAAATGCCATAGAAAGCTGGGAAGTTAAAATAAAATAAAAATAATTAAAATTAATTAAAACGTTTTATTTTACATTCTAGCTTCATTAAACAAAAGATTTAAAAATCGAACTTATATTTATAGAAATAAATATTACTGTAAAAGTTTGAGCAATTTTTAACATTATTATTAATACAAAGCCTTTTTTTAACATTACTAACATTACTTAAAGTAAGCTCTAGCTTCATATATACTAATTATAAATTAGTTTTAAAAAATTTTTGCAAAAATTCTGTTAATAACATAGAACTTTAACATAATCACTTCCCATTAGTGTTGCCAATTTAGCCTTTTTAAGGCTAAATCTAGCCTTTTTATTTTTGATTCTTAAAATTGTCTTAAAACGACTAAAATATTAGTGTTTCAATAACGAAGAAAATAATTTATTATTTGCTACTATTAATTTTATTTTTATACAATCATATATTTAACAATTTTTTTTTTTTTTTTAATTTATTCGCAAAAAAAGAGATTATTTATATTTAATTGAAATTTTCGGCTGCGGCGCCTCATTGTTTCAGTCGAAAATAATTTTGCTAATTTTATGAATTTACTAAATCGACTATTATAATTACTTTAAATTTACTTTATTAACCATTGAAACAATGTTTAAAACTAATGACAACGACAAAAAGTTTTTAGATTAACAAAAAAGATTTTAACCTTTTCAGCCCTCACTTTTAGGGAATCTGTCCGTTCTTGGCCTTTTTTAAGTTTAATTTAGCCTCTTTTTTCTCATTTCCTGGCAACACTGCTGCTCATATTTGTTTACAAAGAATAGAAAGAAGGCCTCTTTCGTACAGCAACAACATTTCTCTCTCCACACACACAAGCATTGTTGGATAAGTTTGGTTGAAAATCGTCAAATTTTGAGAAAAAAAATCATCAAATCGACTATTTGAAATTGTCAAAATCAAAAACTAGGTTTTTTACGTTAAGGTCATTTACTATGCTTTTTATGAAAAATTTTTTTTTTTTATTTACGATTAAATATCTAGTTAAAAATAAATTACATTAATTTCATATTGTTGGCCTGTTATGAAACTTTAGCAGTATCCAATAAGTCATAAGATATGCGTATCAAAATGATAAATATGTAATTTTGTATGACTTATAGATATCAACGATAAAAAAAATTTACTTTTGAAAAAATTCATGACACATGTTTTTGGATTACTATGATATGTTACTTAGTATAGAAATTCTATAATTTCTAATGATTTGATTATGGAATTAAAAGTTTTAATGAAAATTTCTAACGGGTTTAGCCTTTTCTAAAGTGTTTATTCTCCACTTCATAATAAAAGTTGAAATAATTGAATGGAATATAACTGATTAATCGGTTATCATTAATTTTATTAATTTAAAAATTTTATTTCATTTTTGTTATTTACGAGTATGTATAAATCAATTTACTTTGAAGAGAAAAATATATAAAAACGCTGAAAATAATTCTTAATTTCCTTTTTGGAAAAAGTCGTCAAATTTATGGCAAAAATTGTCAAATCGTCAACTGACCATGGCGATAAGTGGTCAAATCTGGTGCATACAAGTTCTGTGTGAAGCATGGCTGGAAAATGAAAATATTTTTCGGTATCAAAATAAATTTGAAATATCACTTTTTGCACCATCAGAGTACTAAAATTAAATTTTTTGACAGTTATTTATTAATCTTAAACGAAGGATTAAATATGATTATCATTAAATGATTTTTCGCACGTTAAATATTATAGTAAAATATGAAGATCTTAATAAAATTTGGTACTGTTATTGAAATAAACTAATGGAGAAAAAAAGTCGTACAACATACAAATTGAACACTTCAGCTTTAGTTTTGTCAAAATATAATTCATTATCAGATGTCTTTGAAATTCGAAACATTTTCACTTCAATTTAATTTACAGAGCATTGAAACTTGTAGTTTTTAGTAATGATTTTATAAATTAAACCTACCTATAGTGTAGTTTATTTGCCCTATAACCTTATTTGAATTGTCCTAATTACGTGTCTAATTTTTGAAAAACCAGCATTTAGTCAGAGATAGTGTTCATTACAAGGAAAAATACTTCAAAAAGGATTTCATGAAACTCAGTTTTATTTTTATTGCAAACCGTTCTAACCTTCTATTTTATTTTTTTATAATTTAAACATAACATATATCAATTCTGATTACTTTAGAGCTGACCGCCTTGTTTTCATATCAGTATATGATTCTTGATAAGGAAAATATTCCCATACAATTTTAAAACTTTTGCTCTAATAGTTTTTCATTTAAGCGATAAATATTTTTTTCTGCTCCGTTCCCGAAATAAAGTAGCCTATTTGAATTATGTTGCTTTTTTAAATTACTAACTAGTTTACAAATTAAATGTATTTTTTTACAATGCAAAACCCACTATATCGTTATTTTATTTATACACAATGAATTGAATTTTTTGAAAGTGCAAAATCCTCTATCTCTCTTTAAAATTGCCAATATTGTAAAATATTAAAAGCAAATTATATGTAAGATTTAGTCGTGGTTTTAAATAAACACTGTAATAGAAATTTTTTGAATATGAGGAATATACAAATTTTTTTTGCTCACCTGAAAAGTTGTGTTTTTCGAGATAGAGATTTTTATATATAGACCCTCAAAAAATATCAAATATATATTCATTTAAAAAATTCTAATTCGAATTGTGGAATATTAGGTTAACTGTTTGACAGTATAAAACTATTCGAGGGAGTACTTCGGTACTTTTGAATGTTAAAAAGTATCAAAACAAGGACTATAGTATGAACTTTTCCATCCTTGGTGTGAATTCAACACAAGAATTTAAGGAAAATTACACTCTAGACAAATTTTTTCACTAGCACACAATACTGCTGCTACTACTTTTGGTATTAAAAATAAAACGGAGTTTAAAATCTTATATTATTTTCATATTCATCAACAAAAAGCCATACAATTTATATTTGTGGATGTAATCCGTAATCAAAAGATGAAAATTTATGAAAATCTGCGAATATAATTGTGATAAATTATATTTAATAATTTTTGAATACTCTTTTGTGCAACTATGTGAATTATCATGTGTTGTGAAAGTGGTTTCAGCACTAATACACATAAATAAAATTTGACTAACACAATCTTAAAGTTAGAGTTTTTTTTTTTTTTTTTTTTTTTTTTTTTTTGACAACCCTTCCATTCTCTGTATTCTTTGCTTGTTTATTTTTAAATGATAAGATTAGTTTCCAAAAGGCGGATTTACATTTTGTTATGAAGATTTTTTAATTTATATGTAAATTTATAATATTATAGGTAAATTTTAAATTAATAATACTGTGTTCGAAATTATAAGACTTTCAACAACAAGAGCACCCATTGTGTAAAAATAAATCGACTACGCTGAATTTAATGGTGTTAAACACTTTTAAAAGTTAGTCTTCGTTTTTAAGATATTTAGTTTGTAAGTTCCAAAATAGGGATTTCTTTTTTGACAACAGAGTTAGGTTTTTTTGACAAGCCTTCCATTCTTTGTATTCTTTGCTTGTTTATTTTTAACTTAATGTCCAGTGATTCCAAATGATAAGATTTGTTTTCAAAATGGGGATTTAAATTTTGTTATGGAGATTTTTCTTAATTTATACGTAAATTTATAATATTATAGGTAAAATTTAAAATGATAACACTGTGCTCGAAATTATGAGATTTATTTTTTTTAACAAGAGGAGCACCCATTGTGTAAAAATAAATCGACGACGCAGAATTTAATGGTGTTAAACCCTTTTAAAAGTTAGTCTTCGTTTTTGAGATAATCAGTTTTTAAGTGCTAAAATAGAGATTAGGAAAATTTAGTTTTTTTTTTTTTTGTAATCAATTATAATAATTTAGTTGTCACGTTTAAATAAGATAATCTATATATATATAAATATATAAATATATATATATATATATATATATATATATATATATATATATATATATATATATTTATATTTATATATTTAATATTACTAAAATAATTCCGTAAGCAACTTTTGAAACAAGTATATAAATATATTAAAAATCGATATGATATTGATTTAATTTTTTATTGAAGCATATATTCAATCGATTTATTGTTTAATTAACATAAATAATATCCTTTTGGTTTCAAATGTCTATTATTTGTGCTACTTCCCTATTAAATTTAAACCCAAATACCGCGAATACAAGCGCTAACTTTACTCGAATTAGCTTTACCAGTGGGAATTACTCGAATTAGCTTTACCAATGGGATGCCAGCTTGTTAAAACTGTGTTATTATATATAGAAAATTTTCGTTGAATTTTATTTTTATGATTTTTAAATTTATATAGAAATTGTAATGAATTCCATGAGACATCACATATGGAAAATACCTTAGATTTTATTAATATTTGGTACTTGTGTGCCTTATAAGATTACATTTATTTTAATTTTTTTCAAATTTCGTAATTTCCTAAAAAAAAATATTAAAATATTTCACTTTGTATGTAATTTTAATTATACATATACAATATATCTTTTGAAGTTTAGGTCCGATTTCATTAATTTAAATGTTAACATAAAAGCAATTAGAAAAAGAAATCAATTTTTAAAAAATTTTAAATCTTTCTCCCCCTGCGATTTTTAATTTATATAAATATCGTTAAAATATTTTTTAAATCAATTAAATCTATCACTTTTTTATATATTCTAAATTGTACACTGTTTGTGTGAAACGTACAAAACACGAAAATATTTCAAAAAATTAATTTTTATATGAAAAAGAATGCTGATATTATATATATATATATATATATATATATATATATATAGAAATCTAATATTTTTTAAATAATTAAAATCCAATTAGAAATGTGGAATATATGATCTTTTAAAATATCATACTTTTTCGATTTTTTTTTAATTTTTTAATAACTTTAAAACGCGAAAAAATATACTTTTTTTAAAACAAAAATTGGATAAATTTTATTAGCTTCCCAGAGAACATAAGTATTTAGTGAATATGTAGAAATTTAACAGACATGAGATAAAAAATTGCACTTTTTTATGTGTTATTTCGTGGAATTCATAATATACAAAAAATTTTTATTAAAGATTATATTTCGGAAAAATTTCAATAATTTTTATATTATAGTCAATTTCTATAAACATCCAATTTAAGAAATTTTGAATAATTTTCAATTCATATAAAAATTTTATTTATTTTATTAAGGAAAATATCGATAAATTTTTTATTGAGGAAATTTGCAATATAATTTCTTTTCTTTATTAAATTTTTAATAAATTTTATTTTTATAGGAAATTTCTGCATTTTTTTTTTTTTTTCATAGAAAATGTTCATACATTTTCTTTTCATAAAAAATTTTGAAAATTTTTTGATACATTCTGTTAAATAGGAAATGCTTAATATATTTTTATCGTAGAAAATGTTCATACATTTTCTTTTCATACAAAATTTTGATAAATTTTTTTTTGTACATTTTTATTCCCTACACCATCATAGGTGGTTGCGCTTGTTCGGATGTTTGTAATAAAGAGAAAAAATTGTCGGCTCAGAATCACTTTCTGGGTCAATTTAAAAATGTCCGTCCGTTTGGCTGACCATGTGAATCTTATGAGCAAAGCACAGGTCACCGTTCTGAAAATAATTCCATGAAAATTGGAACGAATAATTATTTTCATACAGGGACAAAGTTTATTAAAATTGGTTATGATCAGTAAATTATTTCAACTAGCCCCATAAACTGACTTCCCGGAATAGGGGTTTATCTATGATAAATGGTTTTAATATAGCACCCTCCTAACGAAATGTGGCACAAATAAATTTTGTATAAGTAGTATATACGCTCATGCCAAATTCCATGAAGATCGGTCCATAATTGACCATAGCTCAAACATATAAGTTTTAAATAAGTAGAAGCTAGAGTGCCAAATTTTATTAGGATTGCTTCATAAATGACGATTGCTCCCATAGAAGGTCTACTTTCGGGAATCACCTTAAAGTGCATAAATCCCATATAAATATTAGAATTTGCATAAAATGATACATAAGTATGTTTTATAGAAATATAAATTACACTTAACACAAGTATGAGCCGCAGGTCCCATATAAGACCCGTCCCCGAATTTTGAAGCAAATACACAATGGTATAGGTTTTAAGTGACTATATTAATTGCTGAAGACCTATATATTTCTATATCAGCTAGACAATGTAGTTTATTTAAAGAATTAAAGCCCATATTGTTTCCAATATTTGGATATGAAATTAAATGTGGAATTTCACGTAAATCCAACCAGCCGGTTAAAGAAATTCGAACTTAACTTTTAACAGTAAAATGTTAAATTTAGATTTAAATGTAGCATTTGTTGTTAATATTAAATATCAACTGTTATAAACTGCTATAACAAAAAGCATAAATTTCAACTTACCATTGATTACCACCAACCAAACACCATCACATATGCCCCAGATGGCAGCAAAAGTACAATATGTGATAAAATCTCCCTGTTTAGCTTCATAGAAATACATATAACCAAAAAGTACAAAATTAACCAAAACACACAGCACAACCAATTTAACACGACCCAATTTCTCAGCTGCAAAACCAGCAAAACCCGCTGCTAAGGCATTAGCAACACCAAAACAAATCATAGCAAAGCCAATGTTGGAAATACCCCAGCCACAGGCAACAAAGGACTAAAGAGAAAGGAGACAGTTTTTGAAAAATGTAAAAACAAATCAAAACTTAAGAGGGTTGGCTAATAATCTTTTTATTTAATTTTACCTTAGTAAAGTCTACCGCCAAGAAAGCTTCTTCCAAACCTATAAACATGGTTATAGGCAGCATTAAAAGTTGGCGTTTTTTCTTGAGCATATTAAGAGTGGCGGTTAAAAGTTTTATGCCCGACATACCCTCACCGCCAGCATCACCTTTCTTCACACCATATCTGCAAAGGATTTTAAAACATAATAAACAAATGTTGCATAAAATTTGAGTTAATCTATAATTTTACCTCTTTATAGAATCCACACCAAATACAATCAACATCACCTACTACTGCCATGCATACCAAAAATATAGAATTCAATAGCTGAATTTTATTAGGTTCTGGAGACAAAAGATTTGGATTAACCTCTACTTTGATATTGGGGCAAAAACAAGCACCACACAACTCGCCAACTAAATCAGCTGCCTTTGAGGAGTTAGTAGATGTAGCATCTCCCTCATCAGTTGATGCCAGGGATAAAATAGAATATGATATTAAATTGCCCCATACCTGGGCCATTTGATAAAATATGAAGAATAGGCCAAAGAATTTGACAGTATTAACATCTTTTTGTGATTTCTGACCACGAACTTGTGTTAAAGCCTCAGCTACGGTAGATACATTTAGCACACCAGAGAGGACCACCACCAAAACCCACCATTAGACCAGCGGGTATTAAAGTTTTAAAGTGGGGATAAAACTGAGCCAGTATGTAGGGAATGTAAGCAAAGAAGGCCAAAGCCATAGTAATTTTCACGCCAAACCATCTGGTTAAAAAGAATAGGAAATAATCATCAAATCAATCATTAAGCCTTAGAGTGGGCTAAGGATTTGAAAATGTCCTTGAATTGTATTTTACTTACTATTTTTTTTATTTTATATTATTTTAATTAAATTATTGCATATGAACTTAATTAAATTATTTTAATAAAATCTTAAATCTTTTATTTGTTAGACATTTCCCATTTTAATCTAATTTTATTTGGCTATAAAATCACTCAATTTCTCATTAATATTCCAACCCAAATATATCAATATTCCTTTTTTATAGCCTAATAATATTCTTAAGAAAACGTTGTATTAATAAAATCATTTATGTAACGTTTTATGGTAGCATTTTAGGCGCTTAAAAATTCTTTCCAAATAAAAGTACAAAAATCTAAAAACATTATTACAACAGACTTTATCACATTGCGGTTTTATGCAAAATGTAAAATGTTATTTGTTTTATAATAGTAAACTTTTATATTTATATTTTTCACAACAGCTGGCTGTAAGTATTTCCATAACAAAATGCTATTTTTTTGTAGCCTAACATTTGACATTTTGGTAGGGATAATAAAATAATCGTAAACACTTTATTAAATTAATTACTATGGTTATATTGAATTATATTTTCTCCATTTGTACGCGAGCATGAAAGAAATTTGTAGCGGTAATAGTTTGGAAAATAATAGATTTCAATTAATTAAATACATGCTTTAGGCTACAAAAGGAATTCCTGGTAAAATGAAACAAATTAACAAGGCTAGGTTGAAAATATTTTAAGATACATCATATTGAAAATATATAAGGTAGATGTTAAATGCATTTTTAAAATCAATTTCTTTGTTATTAAGTAAATAATTCAAAGCCTATAGTAAGGGGCATATGAAATAATTTAGTTTAAGAATAAACAAATAAATTGTATTAAATTAATCCTAATTTTTGTTCATCTTATACTTCTCTAATTTCTTTCTCCATTCAAAAAATCATTCTTAAATCTTTCTGTTTTAAAATGTTTATTCAATTTATTCCCAATTAAATTATTTTAAATATTGTTGTTTCTTTTCAATTGTTTATTAAACCAATCATTTATTATTAGCTAAATTATAGCCAAAATGGAAACAATATAAATTTAATAGTTTAGCTTTATGAAAGCATAAACATAGTAAGCTATCAAATGCCCCTAATTAAATATATAATAGTTGGAAAAAAACTTTCTGCAAATTGCTAATGATAAATATCATGCCATAAAATAAGGCATTAATACCCGAATGAAATATCACAAAAATATGGATAGCAATCAAATAGTCAAATATATTTATTGACAATAAATTTGAAAATATAATTTGAATATAAAAGAACATTTTTCAAAAACTACTAAAATTAGGCAACATTTAAGAAGGAATAAAAACTATACTCAAAACAGATATAGCTTTTAAAATAAAGATATGGAGGAATAAAATATAATAAGTTAATTCAGAAATAAATTAATTGATTAAAAAAATCGATTTTGCAAAAATATAAAAAAATAGCGAACATTTTAATATACAATGTCATATTTTTAAGAATTTAATTTACCTTGAATGGGCTTCGTTAGACGTTTCGACTAAAAACAATGCTATTTTATGTGATAACTTTGTTGTGTCTGTTGCTGTAACACCTGCCGCAAATAAGCTATAATATGATAAAATAGTATTAATAATATTAGAAGACTTTTTGTATAATACATATCTAATATCATTCTGTGCATCCATAAAAGATCGTTCCAAAGTTTTATTTAATTAGTATTTTGGTGTCTTTTCAGTTTTTTTTTTTAATATTTTGAAAATCAACAATATTATTTAGGAATTTTTGCTCTTATTTTATTTAAATGAATACAATAACTAAAAATCAATTATTTTATTTTCCATTATAATGACAAGTCTTGAAATATTTTTAATTAATGTTAGTGTTTGTTGTTTCAATTAACGAAACCCTCAGAAGGGTAGAGATATCGAAGCCGTTCCAGTGTTAAAAACATAATTTTAGGATCTAAATAATAACTCCTTTTAATCTCGTTCAAGTAAAAGTGATGTGAAAAAATAATAAAATGTATAAAAAATAAAAACAATAAAAACAATTCAGTAGGAGTTAAGAGGCACCATCACTTAATAGTAAATAATACATTTACTGTACTTAATGAGCTACATACTTAAAAAAATGTAAGGAGTTTTGCTAAAAAGAATTTTAAATTTAAGTATTTTTAAAGAAAAATTTTGTTATCGTTGATCGTTATCTATCTAATACACTACATTAATAATAAATTCAAAAAAAAAAAAAAACAATTCTAATATGTTTCCTGTTTAAAATTTGTATATTTTCATAAAATATGCTCTCCTGTCCACATTTTTCAGCGGGCGGAAAACAGTTTAGTGTCAAACCAATTTATATATAAATGGCTAATAAAATTATTTTTTAGATTTGAAAAATCCCGCGCTACCTTTATTCTCTAACCCATGAAATTTCGTCAAAACTTTAATCATTTGCAACCAATGCTGAACGTAGTGTGATACTTTCAATCATTTTTTATTATCCATTCTTTAAGCGTTGCGTTTTTTTGAAATATGTGAAAAACATTTTTTATTTATTATATTTTGAGAAAAAAGTGAAAAAATCAGACCACTTTTTTATAAAAAAATAATAGTATTTCTTCGTCTTCGTCCTCGTTTTAAAGTTTTGAATTTGATATTTTTTTTTTTTTTTTTTTTTTTTTTTGTATAACATTGTATTGGGAATCTTAGGATATATTTAAAAAACTGTTCACTTTTATATGTAAATTATTTGAGAAAAACCAAAACCAAAGTCAATTTCCAAATTCAGGCGCAAATATCTTTTTAACAATAAGAGATATAATAGTGAGTTAGCATATTCTTTATCTCATCAAGTTTTTTACAATGTTTTTTTAATTTTTTGATATCGGACTTGAATCGTAGAAGTTACGGTTTTCGAAACTTTTTCATACTCGACCTGGTCTATTTTGACACCCTGTAGCTTGTTTCATATTACTACAGGGTAACTAAAAGATAATTTTTCTGAAAGCTTAAATCTTATTCTACAAATTTCCCATACATTTCATTTTGATCTAACCAGTAGTTTAGGAGAATTCGAAGAATTTTTTAAAGGGATACCATCACTTATTTGTGCATATATTCGAAATTTATGTATTGATTTTAATGATTATGACTCCTTCTATTTGCAACATATGCAGCTTTATGAAGGAGGAGAAAGACGAATTTTCTTATCGTTTACTATTTTGAAGATTTTTTGAAAAAACAACACTTTTTTAATTTTGTAAAAAATGTTATGCTTTTTGTCGATTTTTTTTATATTCCTGCAACTATTTAGCAGATTAAAGAATTATGCAGGTATAACTTACACACAAATTTATTTATTTATTTTTTGCTTTCATTAAACCAAATTAGACTAATGGTTCTCAAATTTCGCTGAGATCTAAGGTCAATTAAAAGAAGTAATATATAGACTGTAGTATATATCTAAATTGACTGAATCTTTGCCTCTGTAAAAAAATCCTGAGTCCTCTGTTATCTTCAATCATGTTTAGTTACCATCAATAATAAGTTATAGTGTAGTCACATGTTACCTTTAATTATTGGCTTCAATACTTTGTATACAGTCCCAAACTAGTTTCAATCTTTGGTCCTACAGGTATCAAACTAGTCTCTAATTAGTTTCAGCACTTGGTTTTTACACAGTCCCAATTTTTTTTAAATTCTTGGTTTTAACAGTCCGAAATTAGTATCAACAGTAGATCTTAATATAGTCCCAATTTAACTTCAACTATAGGTTTCAAACTAGTCCCAAATTTGTTTCAAATTTGTTTCAACACTTAGTCTTTATAAAGTCCCAAAATATGCATCAACATCAACAGTCCCAAATTATCTTCATTGGTTATTTTCCCAAATTAATTTCAATTATACTTTTAATATAATACGAAATTTATTATATTTTATTATAGTTTCACAATAAATCCAATTATAGATTCTATTATAGATTCCCCAACTATATTAAATTATAGGTTTTTTTTTATAGTTCCACATTAGCTTCATTTTAAGAGGTTAGTCCAAAGTTAGCTTTCGCAGTCGGTTTTTTATAATCCCAAATAAGCTTTACAATGTTTCTAATAATTCACTTATAACGATTTTTCTGCTTTAAGAAATTTTAAGTTTTCTTATATAAGTTAAATCATATTTTTAAAATAAACTCAATATTTTATTTCTATATTCTCCTTTGTTTATTAAAATATAGATCCCAATAGACCAAACAAAAAATAATAATAATAACATAAATAACCAACTGATTAATATACACGTAACTATATAATATTAACGAAGGATTTTTGCAGAATTTTAGCGAAAAAATTATTTAAATTAACAAATTTTTTCTTCAATCAAATCAATAATCTTCAAATCAACAAATTTTATTCAAATCAACTAAAAATGGTTTGTCAAAAATATTTTTTTGTTTTTTTTTTGTAAAATATGTAGATTTTAATATAATTCGGTAAAAAACTTAACGAAAATTTTGTTAAATTGGCAATAACTCTTCGTAAATAAAACAACACATAATTTTATACAATTTAATACCGTCAAAGGAAGTTAATAAATAAATTATCTATTAATTTAACTTTTTTATTAATTTTATTAATTTTATTAATTTTTTATTAATTCTAAAATTTACTAATATATTTTAGTCAATTTGAATAAAATCTTTCAATCTGACTAAAATTACTTAAAGGCATATAAATTTTAAGAAATCTTGAGCAAATTAAATAAATTGTTTTATTCAAATTGAACTAAATTCCTCCATTTGAATAAATATTTTCAAATTTACTAAGGGCATGTCAAATTGAAGAAAATTCTTGAAAATCGATATGCACGTGTTTTTTTAATTTAATTTATGTTGAGATTATTAAATAAATATAATTACAGTTTTTGATAAATTAAAAAAATATATGTTCATATTTACATGTTTTATAATTTTATTAATTATTAAGATTTTACTAAACATTATCGAATATACATATATGTATAGAAATGATATTTATAAAAATTTGATAAAACATATTAATACATAAACGAATTTACTTTAACTCAAATTTGGTAGAATTTTCTAAAAATTCTTCAACTTGAATAAAAAAAATTTAACTAATTTGTCAAACTAAAGAAAGTTTTTTTGAATTAGCTAATTTATTTTAGTCAATTTGTATAAAATTCCTCAATTTTACTAGATATTTTCAATTAACTAAATGCATGTAGAATTGAAGAAATGTTGAAATTAACTAATTTATTTTACTCAAATTGAAGAATTACACGTAGAATTGAAGAAATATCTGACGTACTCAATAAATGGTCACAATATAAAAGCCGTTAGGATTTCAATTGGTACGGAAATAAGTAGTTATTTAGTTAAATGGAATTTTTAGGCATATTGATGTACTTGTTCAAATTTTAAAATAACAGATCATTATTTATTGAAATAAGTCGCGTTTTAGCACATTCCTTATCCCGAAAAAAATTCTGATATTATTTTAGAAGTTTCAAACCTATACAAAATCCGACGAATTATTTATGACGAGTTTAAAGATTATTTACTCAAATTTATATACATGAGATTACAAAGGCAAAATTTATTGAAATTGATCATTATTTACATTATGTACATTATTTCACCTCGTACAACTTTTTTCCTCGGAGTAGTGGTTTAACGCATATAAATATCTGAAATATATTTATATGTATTACACATAAGTTTTGTACAAGTATAGATCGTTGTAGAAAATTTTATAAAAATCGGTATATAATTGATCATATCTTTCATGTAGGTTCCACTGTCTAAAAATTATTTAAAAGTGCATAAATCCCATATCAACTTTAACATCAAAACAAAATTTTATTTATTTACTTGTATATGAGTATAAATCGTCATAAAAATTTTCACAATAATAATAATTGAACATAGTTCCCTAATAATCCTCATTTCCGAAAATCAGTTCAACTTGCATAATCCTTGCATACCGAGATAAAATTTAACACAACTAGGTTTTGTATAAGTATAGATCGCTCCTCTAAATTTCATAATGATCGGTCTATAATTGAGCATAGTTCCCATAATTCACATTCCCGAAAAATACTTAAACATGCATAAATCTCACATAAATGCCAATATCGAAATAAAAATTTTCATAAATAAGTATGTACGGTCTTATGTGGTCGATCTTAACTAATATCGCTTATTTTTACACCTTCCTATTTATTTTGATATGAAATTTAAAATAAAAGTATCAGAACACTTAAAAAGATATCAACTTGTTAGTAAAACTGTACTATCTGCTATAGACAAACTGTTACAAATTCTGATCCCATTGTGATTCACTTTTGAAATTTTTTCACTATAACGACAAATTGATTGCAAATATCATACCAAAAAATAATGAAAATTAAAAGACACTTTTTTCGGATATCCTACGATGAAAGATAGTTTTTAATTTTAGAGTGTGTGTAACTTTTATAATTTTATGGTAAGGAGAATATCTATCCTTTCCATTGATGCCAATTTTGTTCAAATCGAGGTGTCTTACTTTAGAGGTGCATAAAACATGATCCGTAAACGATATAGAACTGATTTATACACAACAAAATGCACGATGGCTAGTATAATTAACACCCCAAAATAAAAAAAATTGAAGATATAAAATTTTTAAAACTGTAATTTTGGATCCAAATTTTTTATAGTTACCCTATAAATTCTTTAAATAATCTGGCATCGAAATTAAGCTACAGAATTAAATTTTAGATCTCAAAAAACTATTTCACAAATTATTATTACTACCAGTCCATACTTGATCCAAATTCTCTCATTAGTCATGTGCAGTTTAAAAATCTGAGTACTAATTTTGTTCCTGTTTTTTTTTTTAACTTATATTATATATGCCCAACAATAATATAAACTATTTGTATAAGCTATCAAATTCGAAGATCTGTCTCACATTTTTTTAATCGTAAAGCAAAGATTCTGGCCATTTTAAACGAGTACCTTTCGTCGCCGATTTTGAAAATTTCAAGCCAGTAACGAAAGTCTCCGATCCCAAATAAACTACGAAGCTAAACCTTTTTAAAATTTGTTATAAATGTAAATTTAAATTTTCCTACAAAAATAACATTTTTAAAATTTAAAAAAAAAAAACAGTTTTCAACGAATCTCTTATACCCACCATTTAGAATTTTTTGTACCACCCTTATATGGGAAGCAAATTAACTTTTTTGTTTATTATTTTACTCATTTTCAATACCAAACAAGCCTTAAATAAGACAAATATTTGAACCAAATTTTGTCTCCCTAGGTGGTCCGCACCGAGGCTTATCCTGCTCTCAACAGAAAGACATACAGGAGAAGGATCGAATATATATACCTTATGAAGTCTTAAATAATTTTTTGACATGTACATATTTACAATTACAAACCCAATATACCCCATCTTTTTTGATGGTGGGTATAAAAAAGTATGTACCAATTTTCAGTAAAAAGGGTTAAGTGTTAAGAACCCAATTTTTTTAAATGTAAAAGCTTTTCCAGTTTTCTTATATTATGTTTATACCCACGTCTTACTCGCAATTAAAAATATTGCGATATAAAAATTTTGTTGTATAAACAGTGAGTTAATATTTTATTTACAAGTTTATAAGTTATTACAGTATTAATAGACATTTTATGTTAATTTGTATACAAAATGCAAAAAAGTATTATTTAAAAGCTTTTCAGTCTATATGGCTTTAGCCGTTTAAATTGAAAAATCTTTAAATTTTAGTTGTATGTTAAAAACTTTTACAATTAAGAAAACAGCTCAAAAACCCTTCAGATGTATTTAAAAAAATTATTGCGGTAAAAAGAAAGTTCTTTATCAAAGATAATTCAAGTATTCAAAGCTATTCAGATCATACATTTGCACATTAAAAATCGAAGAAAGAAAGGAAAAAACTACTTTTTAAATTTTTTAGTATTAACCTAAGACTCTAAGCTCAGAAGTTTTTAAATTATAGCACTTAGATATATTACCAAAGCTTTTCTAATACACATATTTTTGGATTTTTAACAGTTTTCAAATCACTTGAAGGTTAAGAAATCGTTTAAAATGTTTTTAGTTTTAATATCTTCTAGGATTATAAAGCTTTTTACAGCTTATAAACATAAAACTCCAAATTCGAAAATATTCAAAATATTTTCAAGTTCCAAAGCTTTCCAAATCAACAAATTTTAAAATTTTTAAAATTTTAAAGTCACTTTAATGCTAAAAAGACTTCTAAAATCTATTAACATTTTAAATGCTTATTTAAGAAATATTTCAACTTTTTTTCAAATTCCAAAGGTTTTAAAACTTAAAAAAAAAATTATGAAAAAATTATTTATGTATAATTTTTTAAGGTTTAAACTCACTTTAATGCATTCAGGCTTAAGACTTTAATTTATAAATATATGTATTTGTAATGTTTAATTTACCACAGGAATTCTAAAGTTTTCAAAGCTTTATATTCTGAATAAATTATTTTAAGATTTTAAATCTTTTTAGTGCTTTTATACTTAAGATTTAAACAAAAAAAAAAAAAAAAAAAAAAAAAAAACAGAAATGTATTAAAATTTCCTGAGCTTATTTAGTTAAAAATTTGTTAAGATTTTAAAGCTTTTAGAAGGGCTTTAAACACTCTTCAGCGAATATTTTTTTCTTTTATTAACAAGCTTTTCAATGCTCTAAGTCTTAAAATAAAAAATTTTTACGTTTTGAAAGTTTTCAAGTATCTCTAATTTTCAAATAACTTTTTTTAGCTTAAACGTTTTTTTTTTTTTTTTGTTTTCAAGCTTAAACAATATTTAAGACCAAAAGTTTTCAATTGATTTATATATATATGTGTTTTAAAGTTTTTCAGGTTAAGTTAAAAATACTATAAATTTCTTTATTAAAAAATTAATTTGTTAATTTTGTTTGGAGCTAGAAATTACTTTAATTTAAATGTGTTTTAAATCTCTATGGGAAGTTAAAATTTTTTATATTTTTATGTAAATAAATAAAAAGCCAATCTGAATATTACGTTTGCAATACTCACCCTTTAGATAAAATTCTCGATTCAATAAATTTATATATATAAATTTATATTTATAAATTTATATATATATATATATATATATATATATATATATAACTTTCATTATATAAAAATAGATATTATCATATGTTATATCTTAAATAAAACATAATTTATATAATTTTCTATTAGCCATAACTCTCTTTATTATAATTTCTTAATTACAATTCACTTTTTTCACTTTGCATCACAGCTGAGTATTTTTCATTATTACAAACGCGATATTCAATAATGCCGTAACTGCAACGAAAATTTAAATAAAATTAATAAAATATTCAACAACTTCTTAAAAAAAAGTACTCACCCCGTGCAACCCACTAGCAAAACAGCTATCAATATTAATAATTTTGTTGAAGTGCACAATTGGGAACTGATAATGTAACCTATAACAGAGCCTGAAGATTCCCATAATCTAAAATTACTGTAGCCGGCTATTAGATTTTTGGGGAATAAAATGCCATAGAAAGCTGGGAAAAGAAAATAAAAAATAATTCAAATTAATTAAAAGGTTTTATTATAGATTTTAGCTTAAATTAAAGAAAATATTTAAAAAACGAACTCCTACTTATAGACATAAATATTACTGTAAAAGTTCATTTCTATAAAGCTTTAACATTAATATTAATACAATGCGTCTTTTTAACATTACTAACATTACTTTAAGCAAGCTTTAGCTTTAAATATACTAATTAGGTTTATTTAGTAAAGTGCGGTAAAAGGAGTAAAAGCTCATTTTTCTCCCACAAAAATACCAAAAAACGCGCAAATTATGGGAACATAAAAATCCAAATTGTTGACCTATAAAAAACATCAAACTCCCAATTTAGAGTATTGGAAAAAAACTATTATTAATTAGTTTTATAACAGTTTTTTGTGAAAGTTCTGTTAATAACGTAGAGCTTTCATATAAACTCTTCTCGTCAGTGTTGCCAGTTTAGCCTTTTTAATTCTAAATCTAGTCTTTTTATATTGATTTTTTTCAAGCCGTTTTTGATTCTTAAAATTATCTTAAAAAGGCTAAAATATTATCGTTTCAATAATGAAGAAAATAATTTCTTATTTTTATTACAGTGGACGTTCACTAGTACGAATTATATATTGTCAGGCCCTTTCGTAGTACCGAAAAATTCGTATTAATGAACAACGCATTTTTATGTTCCAATTCAAATAATTCACATAAAATATTTAGATTTTATTAATATATATATTTTTTTTTATAAAAAAAAACTACGTAACGAAACAAGATATAATTAATTTGAATTATTTTGTATTCATTTTTTGTACTTAAACAGGCATGAAAGAACATACTAATGTATGTACATATACATATAACAAAAAAAAAAAAACAATTTACTTATTTAAACAATACGTCATTAAACATTGATGTTTATTACTTTTTAAACTGATTTCTACAGCCTTTTCATAAAGACTTCTCAATAATAGTATTTTCGAGGTTTCAATGTTGTTCTCAACAGCCCATTTAATACATGTGTCAAAGCAGTTTATTGCATCCGCATGTTTTACTTTTGTAGAGTTGTTGTCAGGAACTAATAAAATATTATCCTCATCGACATCATCATTCAATTCAGTTTCTTCACTTGGATTGTGAATTTGGAAAATTTGCATGTAGTAAATTGTGCATTTTGGAAATTGCTCTTATCTCCTCACTATCACGCACTACTGATAGTGGAATATCATCCTCGTCCTCAAAATTGTCATCGCCGAAAATTTTCTTCCAACATTTCTTTATGGAATCACTGGATACTTTTTTCCCAGGCTAAGACAACCAATGAAACGGCTTCAAATAAAGGGGTTTGTTTGAGGGACGTTTCTAAGTTTTCGTTGGAAGATACAATTTTTAACAGTAAACTGTTACGGTAATGCAGTTTTAAGAGCTTAATTGCATCCTGGTCCATGGGCTGTATTAGTGGAGTTACATTGGGGGGCATATACATTACCCAAATCTGTCCATCTTTAGTATCATGAACCAGTTCATCTGCCGGTGGATGACTTGGAGCGTTGTCTAATATTAGAAGAGCCCTAATTGGCAGTTTTTTTTTTTTTTTTTTTTCTTTTAAAACTGTCTCTACCTGTAAATATATTTTGAATTTTTTTAAATCATTAATAACATTAAAACAATTTACTAAAACTTACTTCTGGAATAAATTTATCAAAAAACCATTTTTTGAACAGAGCTGCATTCATCCAAGCAGATTTAGAGTTTCCGTACTCAACAGGAAGAATTTTGTTCCGAAAAGATCTCGGTTTTTGAGCTTTTCCTATTACAAAAAGTTTAATTTTCTTAGTTCCTGCAGCATTAGCACATATTAAAAATGTCAATCTCTCCTTTGACAATTTTCTATCTGGAGCAGATTTTTCTCCACTGTGAAGATATGTTTTTTTTGGCAACATTTTCCAGTAGAGACCGGATTCATCCGCATTAAAAATTGCCTCGTTTGATAGCCCATGCTCCATAATGGTAGACGCTAACTTATTAACGAATAGCGCAACAAGTTCTTTAGAAGAAGATAATTTCTCACCAGACTCTTTTAATAATCGTATTCCATAACGCTTTTTAAATTTTGTTAGCCAACAATCACTGGCACAAAACTAACCATTGTAGAATTTTTTGTGCAGCTCCACAGCTTTGCATTTTGCATAATTGTTCTCCAACGACTGTGATATTGAATTTTCTTTGTGCTAAAAACCACTCGTAAAGTGCATCCTCCATTTTTTTTTTAAATTCACCACTTGTAAGTCTATACCGATTTTTTAACGAACTCATGGAATTATCCAGCAGTTTCGTTTTTTGTTTAATGATTGTACATATTGTGGATTGGGATAATCCATATTTATTTGAAATTTCAAACAACGATGTTTTATTTTCGTGGTCTGCTATAAGAAATTGTCTTTTTTTTACATCGTTTTACTTGCAACATTTTGACAGTTAAAAACACAAAACACTTTTAAAAATAAAAAAAACTTCGCAATAACTTCGCTAAACGTGGATGACCGCGAAAGAATGAAGTAAAAACATAATGAAAACTTCATTCATACGTAAATAAAACAAAAATTCTTATAACAAACCACCATTCGCACTATCGAAAAGAAAAAATGCCTATCTATTCGTACTATAGAGCAGTCAATGCAAAAATTTTGCCATTCGTATTATTGGAAATTCGTAATAAAGAGCGTTCGTACTACTGGACGTCCACTGTATTAACTTTATTTTTACACAATCATATATTTTACCAATTTTGTGCATTTATTCGTAAAAAAGACATTATCCAAATCAGAAATAATTTTACTAATTTTTTGATCTTACTTTTAATTTAATTTATTAACCATTGCAACTTCATATAAATCTCTTCTATAAAAACAAATGAGAACGGGAAAAATTAATTTTTACATAAAGAAAAAAAAATAAATAAATAACTAAATAAAAAAATAATAGAAAATAAAAATAAAATAAAAAATAACTGGACTTACTTTTAGGAATATATTTAATTTAGCCTCTTTTTTCTCATTTCCTGATAACACTACTGCCCATTGTTATTTACAAAGAATATAAAATATGGTCTCTTTCGTACAACATTTCTCTCTCCTCACACACAAGCATATTTGCTAGACAAATTTGGTGCAAAAACATAAAATTTTGCAAAAAAATCGTCAAATCTACTATTTGAAATTATCAACATCAAAAACTATTTTTTTTTTTTTGCGTTTAGTTCATTTTCTATGTTTCTTTTATGGAAAAAATTGTTTTATTTACGATTAAATATTTAGTTAAAAATTGATTACATTAATTTCATGTTGTGGCCTGTTATGAAGCTTTAGCAGTATCTAATAAGTCTCAAGATATGCGTATCAAAATGATGACTATGTAATTTTGTACGAGTAGTAAATAACTTTTGAAAGAATTCGTCAAACATGTTTTTGGATTAATTTGATGTGCTACTTAGTATAGCAATTCTAGGATTTCTAATGCTTTGATTATGAAATTAAAAGTTTTATTGAAAATCGCTAAAAGGTTTTGGCCTTTTCTAAAGTGTTTGTTCTCCATTTCATAATAAAAGTGTACTTAATTTAATCGAATATGATAATTGATTGATCTCATTAATTTGAACAATTTAAAAATTTTATTTCATTTTTATTATTTATGTATGAATTAATTTACTTTGAAGGTTTAACTATGATAAATAGATTAAATATAGTACTGTCTTAATGAAATGTGGCAAAAATAAGTTTTGGATAAGTATGAATCCTCATGCCAAATTTCATGAAAATCAGTTCACAATTGAGCACAGCTCCCATATAAACCCCCCTTCCGTGAACAAATCGCATTTTAATGTTAGTATTAAGTTAATATTTGACACAACAAAGTTTTAAATAAGTAAAAGCTGCAGTGCTAAATTTTATAACGATCGGTCCATAATTGAATATAGCTCCCATATAAAACCTTCTTCCGAAAATCACTTTAACGTGCATAAATCACATACACTGCTAGTATCAAGTTTATAATCGACACAAGTAAGTTTTATATAAGTAGAAATCACAGTGACAAATTTTATGAGGATCGCTCGGGAATCACCCTAAAGTGCATAAATTCGTATAAATGTTAGTATTAACGTAATATTATGTATTCATATACTTTGTTATATATATATATATATATATATATATATATTACCGCAAATACATAATGGTGTAGGGCTTCACCGACTATATCGATCCTAGTTGTTGTAGTATCAAATTTATATTAAACTTTCTATTTTTTTTTTTTTTTTTTTTTGAGACATGGTTTATATTAAAAAATGAATTTAATTTAATGAATTTAATTTTATTTATTTAAATTAAATTTATTTATTTATATATATATAAAATATATATATTAATTGGTCTTCAGTTCTCTATATTTCTCTATATCAGCTAGACAATGTTGTTTACTTGACAAATTAAGGCCCATATTGTTTCCAATATTTGGATATGAATTGGACATGAAATGCAGTCGATTAAAGAAATTCATGCTTAATCCTTAACAGTAAAATTTATACTTAAATATAACATTTGTTGTTAATTTTACACCTTAACTGTTATAAACTATTATAACAAAAAGCTTTTTCATAAATTTCAACTTACCATTGATTACCACCAACCAAACACCATCACATATACCCCAGATGGCAGCAAAAGTACAATATTTGATAAAATCATCCTGTTTAGCTTCATAGAAATACATATAACCGAAAAGTGCTAAATTAACCAAAGCACACAGCACAACCAACTTAACACGACCCAATTTCTCAGCTACACCACCAGCAAAACCCGCTGCTAAGGCATTAGCAACACCAAAACAAATCATAGCAAAGCCAATGTTGGAAATACCCCAGCCACAGGCAACAAAGGACTAAAGAGAAAGGAGATAGTTTTTAAAAAGTGTAAAAACAAATCAAAACTTAAGAGGGTTGGCTAATAATCTTTTTATTTAATTTTACCTTAGTAAAGTCTACCGCCAAGAAAGCTTCTTCCAAACCTATAAACATGGTTATAGGCAGCATTAAAAGTTGGCGTTTTTTCTTGAGCATATTAAGAGTGGCGGTTAAAAGTTTTATGCCCGACATACCCTCACCGCCAGCATCACCTTTCTTCACACCATATCTGCAAAGGATTTTAAAAAATAATAAACAAATGTTGCATAAAATTTGAGTTAATCTATAATTTTACCTCTTTATAGAATCCACACCAAATACAATCAGCATCACCGCTACTGCCATGCATACCAAAAATATAGAATTCAATAGCTGAATTTTACTAGGTTCTGGAGGCACAAGATTTGGATTAACCTCTGCTTTGATATTGGGGCAAAAACGAGCACCACACAGCTCACCAACTAAATCAGCTGCCTTTGAGGAGTTAGTAGATGTAGCATCTCCCTCATCAGTTGATGCCAGGGATAAAATAGAAGATGATATTAAATTGCCCCATACCTGGGCCATTTGATAAAATATGAAGAATAGGCCAAAGAATTTGACAGTATTAACATCTTTTTGTGATTTCTGACCACGAACTTGTGTTAAAGCCTCAGCTACGGTAGAGAGATAGGTACATTTAGCACACCAGAGAGGACCACCACCAAAACCCACCATTAGACCAGCGGGTATTAAAGTTTTAAAGTGGGGATAAAACTGAGCCAGTATGTAGGGCATGTAAGCAAAGAAGGCCAAAGCCATAGTAATTTTCACGCCAAACCATCTGGATAAAAAGAATAGGAAATAATCATCAAGTCAATCATTAAGCCTTAGAGTAGGCTAAGGATTTTAAAATGTCCTTGAATTGTATTTTAGTTACTATTTTTTATATTTTATATTATTTTGATTAAATTATTGCATATGAACCTAATTAAATTATTTTAATAAAATCTTAACCTTTTCAATTTTAATAGCCTATTTCTAGGCTTTTATTTGTCAGACATTTCCCATTTTAATCTCCTTTTATTTTGCTATAAAATCACTCAATTTCTCATTAATATTCCAACCCAAATATATCAATATTCCTTTTTTATAGCCTCATAATATTCTTAAGAAAACGTTGTGTTAATAAATTAATTTATGTAACGTTTTATGGTAGCATTTTAGGCGGTTAAAAATTCTTTCCAAATAAATGTACAAAAATCTAAAAACATTAACACAACAGACTTTATCATATTGCGGTTTTATGCAAAATGTAAAATGTTATTTGTTTTATAATAGTAAACTTTTATATTTATATTTTTCACAACAGCTGGCTGTAAGTATTTCCATAACAAAATGCTATTTTTTTGTAGCCTAACATTAGACATTTTGGTAGGGATAATAAAATAATCGTAAACACTTTATTAAATTAATTACTATGGCTATATTGAATTATATTTTCTCCATTTGTAGGCGAGCATGAAAGAATTTCTTTGTAGCGGTAAGAGTTTGGAAAATAATAGATTTCAATTAATTAAATACATACTTTAGGCTACAAAAGGAATTCCTGGTAAAATGAAACAAATTAATAAGGCTAGGTTGAAAATATTTTAAGACACATAATATTGAAAATATATAAGGGAGATGTTAAATGCATTTTTAAAATCAATTTCTTTGTTAATAAGTAAATACTTCAAAGCCTATAGTAAGGGGCATATGAAATAATTTAGTTTAAGAATAAACAAATAAATTGTGTTAAATTAATTTTAATCATTCTTAAATTATTCTGTTTTAAAATTTTTATTCAATTTATTCCCAATTAAATTATTTTTAATATTTTTGTTTCTTTTCAATTGTTTATTAAACCAATCATTTATTATTAGCTAAATTATAGCCAAAATGTAACAATACAAACTTAATAGTTTAGCTTTATAAAAGCATTAACATATTAAGCTATCAAATACCCCTAATTAAATATTTAATAGTCGCAAAAAAAACAAAATCTGTAAATTGCCAATGATAAATATCATGCCATAAAATATGAATACTCGAATGAAATATCACAAAAATATGGACAGCAATGAAATAATCAAAAATTTTTGTAATTTTAAAATATAGTTTGAACATAAAAGAACATTTTTGAAAAGCTAATAAAATAAGGTAGCATTTAAGAGGGAATAAAAATTATATTCAAAAGAAATACAGCTTTTGAAATAAGACATAGAGGAATAAAATATAATAAGTTAATTCAGAAATAAATTATTGATTAAAATATATTTAAAAAAAAAACGATCTTGCAAAAATATAAAAAATAGTGAATATTTTTATATACAATGCCATATTTTTAAGAACTTAATTAACCCTATATGGGCTTCGTTAGTCGTTTCGACTGACAACAATATTAGTTTTTGTGATAACTTTTTATTCTCTGTATTTTTTTTTTTTTTTTTTTTTTTTGTATGTTGTTGTAGCCCCTACCGTAAATAAACTATTGAATTGCCCAGACGTATGTTACTCTAAGCGGTATAATAAAGATAATATGATAAAATAATATTAATAATATTAGGAGGATTTTCGGATAATGCATATCTAATATCATTCTCTGCATCCATAAAAGATCGATTCTTTGTTTAAATGGGCAAAGGAGCAAAAACGATAGTTTCACATAAATATATTGATGAAAATTGTTCTAATAGTTTTAGGGCTTCAGAACCAACAAGCGGATAAACTTTGCTATATCAAAACTAAAATCTGATGCTTCAAATTTAACTCATAATCTTTTTCAAATAAATCTTGTATTTTTTTCATATTTAAACGATTTTTCCGCCTTTTAATTACAAGCAAATTTTTTTTTTTATAGCTCCCGAAATTCTCTTCGAAATAAAAATGCTAAAAATTTGATTTCATAAGAAGAAGTTCTTGAAATATATTGCCATCTTTACAAAAAAAAAGTCGGTTTATATGTGAAATATCTGTGGTTTCATTACGTTAAAATTAAACTTTTCAATTAATTTTTTTCCAACTGAAACGTCGTAAAGACTTCTTATTGTGTTGTTAGACAGTAATACCTTCTTTAATTTATCATTGTTGTCTTTATCAAGCACAATATTTCAGTTGGTGCAAAACCCTGGTGGGACAGTTGAGTATAAAGATGTCTTTATATTTTTAATAATTTCATGCTTCCATATGAATTATTATTTAAGCTTCTAAATAATATTTACATTAAAAACTACGTGTTCAAGAACATTTTTGTCAGACCTCTTCGCGATCCCCCTAGAATATCTTTACGGATCCCTTGTGGGTCGCGAATCCCCATTTTAAAACCGTTGTTACAAAGTATTAATGATTACAGATCGACTTTATCTTATGAGTTATAAAATTAAACTAAAGACGCGATTGATATTTTCCCCTAAATATTTAGTATAATATCATACTTACCGCGACTATTCTATATTTTCTGTGTTATGCTAAACATGGATTATATTAATAGTTTATTAAAAGCAAACAGGGAAATGTTTACTGCCAAAAAAACGCATAACTTAACTTAATGACCATGTATTACCCACAATATTATAAACCCAGCTTCACAAAAATATAGAAAATTTACTGTTCCAAAATTGTTAGCATAATAAAAAATTATAAAACATAGAACGGCTGCCAACAAAATGGTCCAACAAGAAATTTCCTACAAAATTTCCATACAAATTTGAATTATAATTCTTTTTTGATTTAATTAATTTTTCGCTTTTATAGAAATTTTTTTAATTATATTCATAAATATTTTCTGTGGTTAATTTATATTTGAAGTTTTAGTTAAATATAAATAATCATGATTTTTTTGTGGGAATTAATACACAAAAATGCTTAAATACATGATTCTACAGAAATAAAAATAAAAATAAAATAGTAAAATCAAATTAGAAATTATTTTCTTCTTTACCTTAAGGCTAAAAAATCTAGAACTAAGACAAGAATTGTGAGGAATAAAAAGGCTAGATTAAGCCATAAAAAGGCTAAACACTGCTACTAAGCCATATTATAAAAAAAAAATGCAAAAAACTTTCCCAAATTTAAAATAAGCACAGAGTTTGCAAAAGCATTAGCTCTTATATGCCGTTTATACCAAGTCAAAAACTAGTAGGTTTTTGAAACACTAAATTTACAAAAGCAAATTGTTTACATATCTTGTTTTCTCCTCTATGTGGTTTTAAATTAAATTTAGTGTATTCTTGTTATTTAAGATGTTTTAAATAATAATTTAAAGATAATATACAGTCTGTATCATAAATAACTATTTTATTTAGTTTTCAATAAAAATTAGATGAAAATGGTTTTTGATTTGCATGGAAAATCTAAAGCAATTTATATAGTTTTTCAATCAAAAAACCGAATGTAGCTTAAACTACTAGTTTTTGTATGGTGTAAATGGCATATTAAAACTTTTTGGGTTTATATTAATAAAAAATATATATGATTTTTAATAAACTTCAAACTTTTTTATATAATTCGAATTGAAGATACCTAAGGTACACCATCTCTGAAAGAGTAAAAATACTAAGGTGTTTTCAGTTTTTGTTTAATATTTTGACAACAACGAACATTATTTAGGAACTTTACTATTATTTTGTTTAAATGAATACACCAACTAAAGTGTTGAAATATTTTTAATTAAACTTAAAAATAACCAATTGATTGACATACACTGAACCAAATTTCGTAGATAATATGGACGATAAATTTTTGTAAAATTTTAACGAAAAAAACTATTTAAATTAACAATTTTTGTTCTTCAAATCAATATAATTTTTCTTCAAATCAACTAAAAAATGTTTGTAAAAAATATTTTTTTAATAAAATATATTGATTTGAATATAATTCGGTTAAAAAATTAACGATAAATATGTTAAATTAATGAAAATTTACTTAAATTTGCAGTAACTCTTCGTAAGTGAAACAAGACACAATTTTATTCAATTTAACACAAATTAATTTTAATAAATTATCTATCAATTTAACAAATTTTTATTAGTTTTAAAATTGACTAATATATTTTAGTCAATTTGAATAAAATTCTTCAATCTGAGTAAAATTACTTAAACTGACTAAAGGTACATAAATTTTATGAAATTTTGAGCAAATTAAATACAATAAATAAAATTCTTCAATTAAATATAAATTTCTTCAAATTTAATAAAGGCGTGTAAAATTGAAGAAAATTCTTCAAAATAAGTATGCACATGTTTTTTTTTTCTTTAATTTAATTTATGTTGAGATTATTAAATAAATATAATTACTGTTTTTGATAATATTAAATATATATATATATATATATATATATATATATATATATATCGAGAAAGGGGAAAAATATTTCAAGCCTGTACAGATTAGATGCAAATTATTTACTCAAAATTATTTCATTAAAAATACAGATTTTGTTTTAATCAATTTATAACACTTTTCTGAGAGAATTTCGGAACATGTGAATGTCAAGGTAATGTTAGTTTTATTTAATGTAAAGTGAAAATGCTATTTATTTTAAAAAAAATTATATAAAATTTACAAAGTAAAATATTTAAATAGGTTTATGAAATATGAACTATTATCAATCGATCAATCAATATTTAATACGCACATTAATAGAAAATTACTTTAAAAAATATTTTTCAAAAAAAGAAAAAAATTATAGGTAATTTACGTTTACACATAAAAGCAATCCTATTCCCTTTTCTTATCATTTACAAAACAACCCTGTCTTCACAAAACAACACTGTTTTCTTAGCACGTCACTTTCCTAGTGTCTACATTAGACAAATTTTTATCAAAATAAACGTCAAAATCAGTGGGAATATATGCAAGGTAACCATAGTTAAACAGCTGATTATTATTTTGGTTATTACAGTTGTTAAACTGAATATAAAAAAACAATAATAAATACACCATATTGCTGTTTTTGTGCAACTGTTGCCACCTTCCACAAATTCACGTTAAGTTTAACGTTTGTCTTGATAAAAAATTGTCTAATGTAGACACTATGTTTCAGCTGCATAAATATAAGAAGTATAATTATGGTTAAATAATAAAAAATACTAATATATTGAAACTTTTATTTAAAAAACTATATTTCAAAAAATAAGATATAAATTGATTACTTCTTTTTTGTCAATTTAATTTATGTATATAAAAACAATTTTTTTCAACTCAAGCCATCCAAGGCATCAGCTGTTGTTTGTCGCTATTTGCTCTTACATTTATTTTGTAAGATCAAACAAAAATTCGCTCAAAATAGTGGCAAATATTTTACAAATTGTGTTCACAAAATGTTCACATCAGCGGCATTTTTAGTTAACGGCTAATAGTTTTGTTTGTCCAAAATTAACTGTTATTTTGTTTGAATTGTAACAATATATCTTGTTTACATTACGCAAAGCAAATATTTGCAAAGATCGTGAAATATTAGCGTAGTGTGAACTTAGCTTTAAATATGTGGAAATTTGGATGCCCTTTTTCATATTTTTCTTGCTAATATTAAACATTTATAATTATTAATATAAAGATACCTACATGGGTATTTTTACTTATTTTATATATCATTTCCATAGCAAATATACAAAATTTCAAAAATCATAAATATTACGATCATCATCATCTCAAGGAGTAATTTTGGATTATGGAAAATTGTACGACGAAAATTTTAATGTTCATAGAAAATTTAAAAATGGTGTACAAAAAGGCCATAAATAAATAAATAAATAAACATAAATTAACAAACCTACTACAAGTGACCATAAATAATTTTTAAATATAGGTAAATATTATTTTATATACTAAATATGCTACTCCTTTCCATGTTTTCTTATACGTTTATATAGATAAATATAGATAAAATTTTCAAATAAACATTGAAAATAGTATTGAGGTGTTATTGAGTGATAACTCTTTATGGACAGAAATTGAAAGCCATTGTTCGGCAACCAAAAATCGTTTAGTGTACATCTGATGTACTCAATAAATGGTCATAGTAAAAAAGCCAATAGGATTTCTATTGGTACGGAAATAAATAGTTAATTAGATAAATGGAATTTTGAATAAATTTACTTTCTTCATTTTCTCACACCCTTTGTAATTTTAAACACTTGCGGGTTATTTCCATTCGAAGCATTTTTTTTACCATCTCTGTACTTGGTGATCATATCAAGGATTTAGCAAGCAAACTTTTCAATTAAAATATAAAATAAGTAGAAAATATATCTGAAGGTAATATATTACTAATTATTAAATAACTTATTATTATTATTATTATTATTATTATTATTATTATTACTATTATTATTATTATTTTAATTTCCATTCTTTTTAAATATTTGAAATGATCGTTTATTTGTTTCATTTAACATTGTACTAATCCGTATCTTCGTCATATATTTAATTACTTACAAACAAAACCTCTGCTACGTAAGTTTAATTAAAATATTCCTTTTTATAGTATTTTATCAAAAAATATAATTATTTAGATATTTTTAACTTATTTTTACCTTTTAAAATGTTTTTGTTACGCATATATTAAATATACTTATTTCTCTTACAAAAAAGAATTGTTAATTGTTTTATATATAATAAATATTATTAAAATGCTTAACATTCTTATTTGTTTAGTTTTGATGATAGTAAGTAGTAATTAATTAATTATTAACTATATATTAATTTATTATTCATTTTCTATTAGTTTAATAATTAATGAAACGTAATTTTTCTCACCGGGGTTTAAAATACATTTTAAAATTTTGTCAAATTGAATAAAATTTAATAGTTAAAATGAATAAACATTATTTAATTTGAAGAAAATAGTTAATTTAAACCAATTGTTTATTAAATTTAACTAACATTTAGTTGAATTAAATGAAATAGTGTAGCAAAATTGAATAAAAATTCTTCAATATGAAGAAAAATTTTAGTTCATTTTAATAACATTTCACTCAATTTGACAAAAAAAAAATTGCCAAATTTATTTATTTATTTCCAGTATTAACTTATAATTAAAATTTTAAGCTAATATTAGTATTAGAGCCATAGCTGCTAAGGCTTTCAGCTCAACTAAGCTTAAAATTAAATGAATTTATATAGATTACAATTTTTCAGAAATGTAAGTAAAGTTTTTATATTGTCTATCATTGGATTTGAGATAAGATCTAATGGGTTGGTGTTTTTAAATATTTGTAGTCTGGTATTGTGGTATTCTGGACAGTAGGATAAAAGGGGGGCTGGAGAAGCTGGTTGGGAAATATTACACCTGCAGGTAGGAATATTTGGTAAATTTAGTAAAGAGTCATGAGTCAATCCGGTGTGTCCGAGCCTAAGTGTTACAAATTTTACTATTTCGGTTCGGTTTAATTTGCTTCCCTTTTTATTAATATATACAGATAAATTTGTTTTCTTCTCTTTAATAGTCTTGTACCAGTTTGACGACACTTAGTCTTGTTCAAAGAAATACTTTTTTATATATATTGAAATGTCTCACTGGTTATAGTTTTCTGTTGTTATAAGAGGTGCCATAAGTGCGTCTTTGACAATTTTGTCAAATTAAATACCTTTTAATTACCTAAGTCAATTAGTGATATTGACGATTTTTCGACAGTTTAACTGATTTACGTAAAATTAACAAAAATTTCTGTTGAATTTACTAATGATTATGTTGGTTGATATTTAATCTACTTTTCTTCAATTCTACACATCTTTTTACCGTATTTACTACTGTTTTCATAATTTTTTTTTTTTTGAGTCCACATCTTCATTTCCATTTCAAATGTAAAATATCTAAAATCTGCAAAATATTTCTTTTGAACTCCTAAAATTATGCACATAAATTTCTCATTTATATTAATATCTATCTGTAACCCCTACTTAAAAAAATAAAATAAAAAACGTACCAATATAAAGCTATCTATGTTTGATTCTTTGATTAAATATTTACAAAATGTTATGCATACTCTAAACACACAGCAACAGCAACAAACAACAACGACATCACAGAAAATATACAAAAATCCTCTAATAATATTTTTACAAATATTTCGAGGCTTAAAGCAAATACTAAAAAAAAAAAATACCAAAAAAGCACACAAACACTAAAAAAATACAATAAAAAACAACCCTCGAAAGTGAAAACTATAGCCCGACACTATTATTGCTGGCTTTAGTTTATTTAAGCCAAAAAATAACACTTCAAGCGTTTAATAATTCTTATTCGTTATGACTCTAAAGGAGGCCTTGCAAAGGATTTTGTTTATTAAAAATATTTTTGTTTCTCTCACTAAACACTGTTGCTTATCTTAAAATTTTAAATAATTTTGGAGTTCAAGGTATCTAAGTGGTGTTTGCAAAGTTTACACAAAAGTTCAAGGTTAAAGAATTTTTAATTTGTTGTAGTTGTTTTCTAAAGGATTTTAAGTAGGCGTTAAAGTATAAAATCCTGTTGGTAAATAATTCATTTATTTGGAAAACTATTAACATTTACACTTTGGTTAACTTTGGGGAGACGTAGAGAAAAGGTAATATTAGCAATATTAAATAAAGTATATTTTTAGGGGAAAAAGCTTTTACATTAAAAATTCTATTATAGTTTTTTTTTCATTTGGGTGGTTATTAGTTGATAATAGTTTTATGATAATGTTTGATTTACATAATTTTTCTTAGTTTTGGGTCACATTTTATTATTTCTCAGTTGAAAATTTATTACTTATTTACTATTTTTTTATAGCTACTTTTTTATAGTTTGATTTTTAATTTTTTTTTATAGGTAACGCATTTTTAGTTATAATTTAGTTATAAAAAACCCTATAAAGATAGTGAAGAGTTTTTTATAACAAAAATAAATTCTGAAAATATCATAAGTAATTTTAAAATACTCGAAAAACCTAATTGGTTTAAATTATTTTTCGAAACTATTAAAAAATACTTAAAAAATTATATTATTATCGTTATAATAGTAAGATAATGTTAAACAAATTTGTTTAAGATGTTAATTTTCATATATAGGAATTTTAAAAGGTTTAATTTTGCACAGTTTTAATTTTTGTTACCGAATTTAAAATAGGTAACTCGTTAGAAATACATAATGAATTTAAAATGATTTAAAAACAAATAAGAGTACTATATTCGGTTGTGTCAAATCTTAGATACCCTTCGCCCGTGTAAAGAATATGTAATATACGAGTATTTTATATATAATGAATACGCAACAACATTAAATGAAACAACATTAAATAAAAAAAAGGTTTAATGAAAATTTATGATTTAAAATTCGAAATTTCTAAAAAAATATATTTTTGACAAATCTGTGCAAGAATAAAGTCCATAGCTTATATAGGGGCATCCAAAAATCCAAAAACGAGTTTTTTACTAATAACTCGGTTAATACTGGATCGACTTAGTTAATTATAACACAAAAATTTAAAAAAAATCCAAATTTTCTGTGAAAAAACGAAGTCTCTAGCTTATGTAGGAGCCTTAAGAAATAGAAAAAAATTAAGTATTCTATAGTTTATTGTTAAATAAATAGAAAATTATTTGCCAATAACTTGGCTGGCTGAGATAAAAAACCGAAATTAATATTTGTGACCGATTTATATAAAAAGTCCAAAAATGCGTTTTTATTTCGGTTACTTATGGGGCCAATTTGGTTAATTTCTTTAGCAACAAATTCAGTGAAAGAACAAATTCTCTCTTTTATACGGAGACTTAAGATTAGAGGGGACTTTATGGTACTTTTTCGTTTTTCTGATATTACTTCTTAAATTTTCTGTAATATTGAATCTATAAACATGAAATTAAAGATACGTGGTCCTATTTGGGATATAATTCAAAATAAGAAAAAATAGTATTCACAAGAGGGAACTTTGTGGTACTTTTTCGTTCCTATTATATTTAACATAGAAGCATCGTATTAAATATGAACAGTTCTGAGTGAATAAGATCCTATGGCACTTTTTGTTACCTGTTCGTTCTTCTTAGAACTTTCTTTTTATATTCAGCCTAGAATCATAAAATTGAAGATGTATGATCCTAAGTAAATAAGAATCCTTAAAAGGGATTTAGTGGTACTTTTTTGTTATTCTAATATTACTCTTTGAATTTTTTGTAATAATTAATCTAGAGACATAATATTAAAGATATATGATTATATGTGGGTGAGAATTGGAGATTCAAATTTTTCTCTACAAAAAAAAAAAAAAAAAAAAAAATAATAATAATAAATAATTTGATACTTTTTGAACGTTTAAGAACAGCTGGTACTTTATGGGTACCCTTTGAATATTCTAATCCAAAAACATAGAAACAATTTTGAAATAGTATTCTTTCTTTATTAGAAATATATCAAACATACCTTTGGTACTTTTTGAAAATCCTATTATTTATTTTACTTTTTGGTACTTTTGCAATGTAACATAAAGGATGCTTCATGCATCTCCTAGACTGTAAAATATAAGAACAAAATTTAAATGGTTTTTTTTTCAACCCGAAAACATAGGTTAAAATTTTATGAAATCTGATTTTTTATTGGGTGATATATAACTTCGATTGTTTTTTAGTACCCCAAGTTATTTAATGATGACCTCATAAGGGGTTACGAAGTAGTATGATATCCAACAGTTTGGATGTTCTTATTTAAATATAAAGCTGGATACATGAAATTGGAATCATTAGAAGGTGAGATTGAGATGTTTGTTATTCTTTTTCACGTGAGTTAGGATTCATAGTTTAATTTTTCCACTTTTAGTATCGCATTTTGTGTTTTTCTAAATAAAAAAAGCTACCAAATTTATATCCTGTCTATGTAGGAGTCTCATATGTCCATTAATACTAAAATTAAAATAGATTTTATATTAATAAAGTTTGTTATTTTTATGTTCTCTATTCTGTTTAATTGTATAAACAGAACAAGTCTGGAATACTTTGCATAGCCCGCATTGTCAAATTAAATAAAAACTTAGACGCAACATAAAATTTTCATTTATTTATTTATTTTTTTTTTTTTTTTTCTTCAAAATTTTTCAATTTTGTTTACGAAATTCATATAAATTAAAAAAAAAAATATGGTAATATTTTTTGTGAGAAAATAAAAGCAACAAAAAATCTGGAGAGAACTTAAAATAAAATTTATTTTTTTAACCGAGCCACATTGCGCATTTTTCATACAAATTTGTATAGAAATTTCCGGACCGGTCTTGTTGTATTTATACATTAAATAAATTGTTTTGCCCATCAATACTATTTGTTTAAATACTCTCAAGTATAAATGTCCCTAAAAATATTAAAAAGTTGTTTTAATTAATTGGAATTTTATTTATGTTGATTTAGTCATTCTTTAAGAAAATAGAGACTAAACAATTGTGTGTATTTTTAAATGGAAAATAAACAATAATTTTAAAGAATTATTTCTGGAACATTCTTTATTTTTAACATAATTTGCTTTAGAAAAAACAAATAAAAAGTTAATTAAAAATATAGTTTGTAGATTGATATAAAAATCTTAAAATAAATTTAATTTATTTTTTTTAATTACCTAAAACTGTGTTTGTTTAAAAATACCTACATATTTCTTATTTAAAGCCTTGTGAAATCCATACCAGTCTGTCTGTTGCTTAGTATACAATGTCACACATTGTCTTTGTAAATAAGTACCAAGAATTAGTACCAAGAATTAGTGACAAAGTAATTTCTAAATTTTTGTTTTCTTTTTCTCTTTGCTAACAAATAAATCAATCAATAAAGACAAGGTCATTGCAAAACTTAAGGTCAAGAAAAACTTGTCAAATTTTCGTTTAATTTTTTGCTGCATCAAAACAATTATAAACCAATTTTTAAAACAAAATATTAACAAAGATATAATATCATAACACAGCCATGGCAACACATACATATACATAACACACATACATACCTTATCACTGTCATGGGTAGCAAAATATTCGACAATATTAATGATCCATAAATGACCGCCAACGTGGTGGTGCCCAATGCTTTATCCGAATTGATAGAACTTTGCAAATTGGAGGTACCATGAAAGGCAGTGAAGTGTATCATAAATGCCAATCCAATGATAATAACATTCTTTGTAATAACAAAACGTTCTTTAGGCTCGTATTGACAAAGAGTCATCAAACCCGCTTCATTGCCTTTAGTGCGTGATTTCATATCATTTGTTAAGATTATGGTGCCATGTTCGTTGACATTGTCATTTGGTCGTTGGCCATTAACACCTTTCAAAGGGGTGAGTTCACGGGCTGTAAGATCAATAGCAGTATCGGCATCCATCACTTTTATTTAATAAGCAACCAGCAGGAAGTCAGCCAGACAAGTGTTGAAATGAAGTAATGTATTGAAATGCAACAGAAATAGTGACAAATTTAATTGATCTAAAAATAAAATACAATAAAAATTAATAAATTATTCTTATAAGTTACAAACTAAGAGATTTATTAAAAATAAATCTTATTTTAATTGTTTGAAATAACATTTATTGGTATTTTCACCAATAGGAGATTTATTGCTTATATTTATATCGGAAGTAGGTAATGTATATATACATTACCTATATATACATTACCTCCTACTACTTCAACCAGGTTGTAAATCTTGCTGAACCTTTTAATCTTACTGATTGTAAATAAGTATACTCTGCGTTGAATTGATGTAATTAATTTAACCAACTTTGTTATTTTTTTCAATAATAGTGCTCTGTTAGTTCTTTTTTTTTATTAACCGGATATTAACCACATCTGCCTTGTTCACTGTCCAGCACCAAGAGAAAAGAGAGAAAAGAGATCGATTGTAATAACCAAAGAACAGGGTTGTTCACACAATCAATGTTTAAAAACATATGATACGTTTATTTTTGTTGACTGTTTGTACAAAATTTTTCACGCTACTTTTCTTCATTCTGCGTTGCTTATATACATTTCTTAAAACTAATATTACTCGTATTGTAGTTTCCTGCGCTTTGTTTGAACCGATAGCGGTTGTTGCATCGAACCTTCCTTACTGTTGTCTTCTTAATGTTCGCTGCTGTAACAGTTTCTTTGATCTGTGTGTGAGTGTCTATAGTCAGGGACGTCAATTGATATTTTTAAAGCTGTTAAAATTGTACTTTTTTCGTCACAATTGTTCCAAAACAGAAAATTGTTATCAAAATTATCACTTGAAGTTAAGAAATGCCGTAGAACTCGGAAAATAAACTTAATACTTTCAAGCTACTTCCATCAAAATAATAAAAATAGTAGCTTTGTTTCGTAGGCAATTTCATAAAAAAATTTAAATTTATATACGTTAGGAGTTAACGTGTAGAATTATGTATGTTAACTTTAACGTCGATAAAAGTGCTGCCAATTTATGAATAAAAATACAATTATGAATATCAGAATGACAAGAAATGAAAAATATAAACATAAAATTAAACTCAAATAAAAAATTTGTTAATTTTTAATTTTATAAATAAAAACATGTGAATTTAGTGCTGCAATTTACAAAAAAATATATAGTGCTCCCAAATCGGGTTAATGTCGCTTTTTTTTTTGCTAACTGTTAACGTTAACACTCAGCGGGAGCAACAAAACACAGCTAATATTATTTAACCTTTAATCTTTCGATGAAATATAATGGTGTTTACGTAAATTTTGATAAAATTCGCCATTAAATGCTTTTTATTTCTTCTCTAATCCTATCAAAAATATCCTTCTCACTATCTTCATAGTGTTTATTAAGCAATTAATATTAATAATACAAATTGTCGATGATAATATGTATCCGAATATTAAAGAGTCTATGAGACTCTGATACGAGAATTTTATTTAAAAAAAAAGCTAAGACTGGGTATCAAGTATAATTATAATGCTTTGTCTTGATTAATTTGAAATTTTTTAAACATTTTTGCACTTAAAGTTGAAATAAATTTAAAATGTACCAAATTCGTCATTGGTGTTCCACCACACTTTTCAGTTTCGAATTGTACCAAAGTTTGATATCCCTGGTCTGTGTATGTGGCTCCTTGTTTATTTATTTTGTCTCCTTCTTGCTTGCTCTGTTTTAAACTTTTCTCTGATTTGCTGCTACTCTTACACTCCTGTGTATTTATCCTTGCTCTGTGTGTTTCTCTCTGCTGTTATGTTTCTCGCTTCTACCTTCGTGATTCGTCAGTTGTGCTAATCAGCTGCTCAGCTGTGACAATGTAGGCATTGACGTTTTCACTCGTCTTTTCTCCCTGCTACTTTCCACTGATACTTCTGTCTTCTGCGTTTTTCTAACAGTTAACCCTTAAATGGCTAGCATGCCCAAAAATTTCAATAACAAATTTTTATGTAGAAAAAATTCGATAACAAGTTATAAGAAAGTTATAAGAAAATTAACTATATATGTAAAACTTTTCAATTACAAATTTTTATCCAGAAAATTTTGATTAAAAAAAAATGTTTATACAAAAATTTCGATAAAAATGAAAAATTGTATAGGACAAAATTTCGTTTAAAAATGTTTGTATAGAAAAATTTTGATAACAATTTTTTTTCGTCAAAAAAAAAAATACATGTGAAATTTCATATATAATGACTAATTTTTAAATTTTTATAAAGAAATTCTGTAACAAATTTTTATAAAGAAAAACTTTTATATAAACAAATATTATAGGAAATTATATAATATAGGAAATTATAGGAAATATAAGCTTTTATATACAAAAACTTGGAAAATTTTAATTTTTTTATTTTAAACAAATTTTGATAACAAATTCTTGTTCATAAAAGTTTCGATAGCAAATTTTTATATACACAAATTTTATATAAATTAAAAAATGTCAATAACAACAATGTTGTCCGCAGAATTTTTCGATTTTAAATTTAGAAGCATTACTATACTAAAACAAAAAATCATCTTAAACTTTCTATATCATTCCAACTTCTTTAATACCTTTCGTTAGCAATAAAATTATTCCTAAACAATTCTATTTAAGTTAAATTTTCCTTTAAGTGTTCTTTAATTTTATTACTTTATATTGTATTCATTTATAAAATATTTATTATACCTTATAGCCATTATTCTTGTAAGTTATCTGTTTTATAAGCAATATTTGATATTCACCATTCTGCCATCTCTTGGCTGCCAAAAATATAAATTTATAAACTTTGAGGTCATGTGTCAAACAACAACAAGGTATTTTTTTTTTTTTTTTTTTTTTTGTAAAAACGCATAAAATACTACTACTAGACATTTACACGTATAGCAGCACTTTTACATTTAACAGACATTCTAACTCAAGGTGAATAGACCTTGCAGTTCTGATAACTAACTTTGAACCAGTGACTTTATTAAGCAGATTATCAGTGTTATGCGAAAAAGATTACAAAGAAACAATCTGGTAGGTGTCGTATAATTTGAATATAATTTTACCTATGCTACAATGGTGGCAAATGTTGAGTAAATAGCTGATTTCAAAATGATCTCATTAGCAGAACTGTAGGGAAGTAATTTTTTGGTGTAGGCGTGGTGTTATAAGTATTTTGTTGTTGCTTTTAGTGTGTTTTCATAAGTTTATTTGTATCTGTATATGATATGTATATGTATGTATGATAGTATTCATTCTTTCATATCAATAAACCATGAACAATTTACGATCTCAAGTGTTTTATTTAAAGTAAAATTGAAATAACGTGCAACGAACAAAAAACAGTCAATAAGATATAATATCATGTTTTTCTTCTTTTCTATTCCTCCTCTACATGGATAATGCTATTATTATCCTTCAAACTATGTGTTGTTGGATTTAATGTATTTAAGTTATAAATTTAAAATCTCTCTTAAAAGAGACTAAAACGACCAAACATTGACATCAGCATAAAAAACATTTGAGCCAGACGAAATAACAGCGAACTCAAGGTTTATAACTTGCAGCATTACTCGTATTTACATGTGCAAATTCATACCGGCAAAAGGATGAATGGCGGCAAATATTATGTTGTCGTTTTTGAGTTTAATAACTCTTTTAAATTGTGTGTGTGATGCAGTTTGAACACAGATGAGTTTTTGAAATCGCCAAGGTCATATGAGTATGAGAAAGGTAAACAAAACTGTGTTATTCAAATAAATAATGATGCTAAATGGTTGCACACAAATCCACCAAGCGCCATAAAGATGCCACACAAAAGTCATGTTAAATTAAATTCAATTTCTATTTTGCTGTTGAAAGAATGAAAGGACAAATTTGTAGTGTGTCACTAAGCTTACGTACATATATACATTTGTAAAATGGTAAAAATTTGAATAAGGAAAATTTCCTATAAAAAATTTTCGTTAACAAAATTTTCTATAAGAAAAGTTCGATATCAAAATTTTCTAAAAGAAAATCTCGATAAAAAAATTTCGATAACAAAATTTTCTACATAAAAATTTCTATACCAAAATATTGTATACAAGAATTTCAATACAAAATTTTCTATAGGAAAACTTCGATAACAATTTTTTGTAAGAAAATTTGATTTTAAAAATTATAACAACAAAATTTTCTTATAAAAGATTCCTATACAAATTTTTTTATAAAAATTTCTATAATAATTTTTTCCTGTCTTAGAAAATTTCGATAACAAAATTTTATATGAAAAAATTTTTTTTAGAAAATTTTGTCAAAAAATTTCTGTAAGAAAAATTTCGATGACAGAATCTTCTGTAAGAAAATTACGATAACAAAATCTTCTATAAGAAAATTTCGTTAACAAAATCTATAAGATAATTTCAATAAAAAATTCTCTATAGAAAACATTTCGACAACAAATTCTTCTATAAGAAAATTTTGATAACCAAATATAGAAAAAAAAAATTCTGGAAGAAAATATATATAACAACATTTTCTATAAGAAAATATCGATAATACAATTTTCTATAAGAATAAGTCGATAATAAAATTTTCTTTAAAAATATATCGAAAATAAAATTTTCTCTAAGCATATATCGATAATAAAATTTTCTATAAGAAAATCTCGATAACAAAATTGTCTATAAAGAAATTTTGAAAACAAAATTTTATTAGAAAATTTTGTTATTATAAAGAAAAATTTCCAAGAAAAATATTTTATTGAAAAATTTTGATAACAAAATATTCTATAGAAAATTTTCGATAACAAAAAGTAAAACAAAATTATAGATAGAAAAGTTTTTGAAAAAAAAATCGATAACAAAATTTTTTATAAGAAATTTTCGATAGCAAAATTTTCTATAAGAAATCTTCGATAGCAAAATTTTCTATAAAGAAATTTTCGACAGCAAAATTTTCTATAAAAAAATTTCGGAACCAAAATTTTCTATAAGAAATTTTCGATAACAAAAATTTTATATAACAAAATTTTCATTAAGAAATTTGCAGTAACAATATTTCCTATAAGAAAATTTCGATAAAAAAATTTACATAAGAAAACTACGATACGACTAACATAATTTCTATAAGAAAATTTCGATAACAAAACTTTCGAGAAAAATTTCGGTAACTAAATTTGCTATAAAAAAAAAAAATCGAAAACAAAATTTTCTATAAACAAAATATCGATAACGAAATTTTTGATAACAAAATTTTCTATCTACGTGATATTCTAGGATATTGCAATGCAATTTTTACGTGTTTTATTAATTAAAAAAGAAAACGTACAATCAACCATAAAACATCAACCACAGGAACAGCATGTCCTTTAGCACGAGGCCTTTTGAGCTAGTTCATATACTAGCCAAAGAGAACATTTATGCTACTTTTTTAATCTTTTTTGACTATTCTAGGCACCAAACAAACACACACAATAAAGTACCCAAACACCCCTTTTCTTTCATTACATTGGAATTCCATTTTCGTTTGGTTTGCTCATTCAACCATTTAGAAAACCATTTTATGCGCTTGGAATTTGTCTGCTTTACCTCCTTTTCCTTTAAAATTTTTCATATGATGATAAAATGTTTAGAGCTTGATTTGGATATTTTACACATTCTTATGAAGACCAATACTTTCTGCCCTATTGATTCTTTTGTTATATGAATTTTTATTCTCAATTCCAAGTGAATGTTTATATGATGAACTTTATATGATATGAACTTTAATTTGTAATAGAAAAAGTAAATATTTATCATTCTTTTTATTTATCATTCTTTTTATTTATCATTCTTTTATTCATTTTATCTATACGGCAAAATGATGATGATTTAGTTGTTGTTAGGATTTATTGAAAGTAAAAAAACACAGAATTATTGACAGTTTTTTTGCAAATAGAGGTAAATAAATATTTCATAAAAAATGGTGATATGATTTACTTACTTAAGAAAAATAATCTTCTCTTGTTTGTATTTAATTTGCTTCCTAACAAAATAATCATATGCAGTGAGTGACGTTCGATGAACTAAAATATTAATTTCTTGTACATTTTGAATATGTATTCTACAGGAAAATATTCCGTTAACAAATTTCTGTAACGAAATTTTTTATCAAAATTTTTCATAGCGAAATTAGTCCTTAGCAATTATCTATAACGAATTTTCCATTAACAATTTTCTGTACCGTAAATATTCATAAACAATATTCAATTTTCTAAAGCTAAATTTTTCTTTAACAAAATAATTTAACGAAATTTTCCTTTACCAATTTTCTTCAGCAAACGAACTAGTTTTCTATAGAAAAATTTCGATATTTAATTTAACTATAGGAAAATTTCGATTTTTATAGGAAAAATTCGATAATTTTTTTTCTAAAGGAAAATTTCAGTAACAAATTTTTCTATAGGAAAATTTCTATACCAAAATCGTCTTAATTCGATAATACGTTTCCTATACAAAAAAAATCGATTACAAAAATTTTCTATAAAAATATTCGATAACAAAATATTTTATTGGAAAATTTCGATAACAAATTTTTCCGTAAGAAAATTTCAATAGCAAATTTTTCTATAGGATAATTTCAATAACAAATTTTTCTATATGAAAATTTCAATAACAAATTTTTATATAGGAAAATTTCAATAACAAATTTTTCCTATAGGAAAATTTCAATAACAAATTTTTCCTATAGGAAAATTTCAGTAACAAATTTTTCCTATAGGAAAATTTCAGTAACAAATTTTTCCTATAGGAAAATTTCAATAACAAATTTTTCCTATAGGAAAATTTCAATAACAAATTTTTCCTATAGGAAAATTTCAATAACAAATTTTTCCTATAGGAAAATTTCAATAACAAATTTTTCCTATAGGAAAATTTCAATAACAAATTTTTCCTATAGGAAATTTTCCCATAGGAAAATTTCAATAATAAATTTTTCTAAAGGAAAATTTCAATAATAAATTTTTCTAAAGGAAGATTTCAATAATAAATTTTTCTAAAGGAAAATTTCAATAATAAATTTTTCTAAAGGAAAATTTCAATAACAAATTTTTCTAAAGGAAAATTTCAATAACAAATTTTTCTAAAGGAAAATTTCAATAACAAATTTTTCCTATAGGAAAATTCAATAAAAAATTTTTCCCATAGGAAAATTTCAATAATAAATTTTTCTAAAGGAAAATTTCAATAATAAATTTTTCTAAAGGAAAATTTCAATAGTAAATTTTTTTATAACAAACAAATTTTTCCGTAAGAAACTTTCAATAACAAATTTTTCCTATAGGAACATTTCAATAACAAATTTTTCCTATAGGAAAATTTCAATAACAAATTTTTATATAGGAAAATTTCAATAACAAATTTTTCCGTAAGAAACTTTCAATAACAAATTTTTCCTATAGGAAAATTTCAATAACAAATTTTTCCTATAGGAAAATTTCAGTAACAAATTTTTCCTATAGGAAAATTTCAATAACAAATTTTTCCTATAGGAAAATTTCAATAACAAATTTTTCCTATAGGAAAATTTCAATAACAAATTTTTCCCATAGGAAAATTTCAATAATAAATTTTTCTAAAGGAAAATTTCAATAATAAATTTTTCTAAAGGAAAATTTCAATAGTAAATTTTTCTAAAGGAAGATTTCAATAATAAATTTTTCTAAAGGAAAATTTCAATAATAAATTTTTCTAAAGGAAAATTTCAATAACAAATTTTTCTAAAGGAAAATTTCAATAACAAATTTTTCCTATAGGAAAATTTCAATAACAAATTTTTCTAAAGGAAAATTTCAATAACAAATTTTTCCTATAGGAAAATTTCAATAACAAATTTTTCCTATAAGAAAATTTCAATAACAAATTTTTCCTATAGGAAAATTTCAATAAAAAATTTTTCCTATAGGAAAATTTCGATAACAAATTTTTCCGTAAGAAACTTTCAATAACAAATTTTTCCTATAGGAACATTTCAATAACAAATTTTTCCTATAGGAAAATTTCAATAACAAATTTTTCCTATAGGAAAATTTCAATAACAAATTTTTCCTATAGGAAAATTTCAATAACAAATTTTTCCTATAGGAAAATTTCAATAACAAATTTTTCCTATAGGAAAATTTCAATAACAAATTTTTCCTATAGGAAAATTTCAATAACAAATTTTTCCTATAGGAAAATTTCAATAACAAATTTTTCCTATAGGAAAATTTCAATAACAAATTTTTCCTATAGGAAAATTTCAATAACAAATTTTTCCTATAGGAAAATTTCAATAACAAATTTTTATATAGGAAAATTTCAATAACAAATTTTTCCGTAAGAAACTTTCAATAACAAATTTTTCCTATAGGAAAATTTCAATAACAAATTTTTCCTATAGGAAAATTTCAGTAACAAATTTTTCCTATAGGAAAATTTCAATAACAAATTTTTCCTATAGGAAAATTTCAATAACAAATTTTTCCTATAGGAAAATTTCAATAACAAATTTTTCCCATAGGAAAATTTCAATAATAAATTTTTCTAAAGGAAAATTTCAATAATAAATTTTTCTAAAGGAAAATTTCAATAATAAATTTTTCTAAAGGAAAATTTCAATAGTAAATTTTTCTAAAGGAAGATTTCAATAATAAATTTTTCTAAAGGAAAATTTCAATAATAAATTTTTCTAAAGGAAAATTTCAATAACAAATTTTTCTAAAGGAAAATTTCAATAACAAATTTTTCCTATAGGAAAATTTCAATAACAAATTTTTCTAAAGGAAAATTTCAATAACAAATTTTTCCTATAGGAAAATTTCAATAACAAATTTTTCCTATAAGAAAATTTCAATAACAAATTTTTCCTATAGGAAAATTTCAATAATAAATTTTTCTAAAGGAAGATTTCAATAATAAATTTTTCTAAAGGAAAATTTCAATAATAAATTTTTCTAAAGGAAGATTTCAATAATAAATTTTTCTAAAGGAAAATTTCAATAATAAATTTTTCTAAAGGAAAATTTCAATAACAAATTTTTCTAAAGGAAAATTTCAATAACAAATTTTTCTAAAGGAAAATTTCAATAACAAATTTTTCCTATAGGAAAATTCAATAAAAAATTTTTCCCATAGGAAAATTTCAATAATAAATTTTTCTAAAGGAAAATTTCAATAATAAATTTTTCTAAAGGAAAATTTCAATAGTAAATTTTTTTATAACAAACAAATTTTTCCGTAAGAAACTTTCAATAACAAATTTTTCCTATAGGAACATTTCAATAACAAATTTTTCCTATAGGAAAATTTCAATAACAAATTTTTATATAGGAAAATTTCAATAACAAATTTTTCCGTAAGAAACTTTCAATAACAAATTTTTCCTATAGGAAAATTTCAATAACAAATTTTTCCTATAGGAAAATTTCAGTAACAAATTTTTCCTATAGGAAAATTTCAATAACAAATTTTTCCTATAGGAAAATTTCAATAACAAATTTTTCCTATAGGAAAATTTCAATAACAAATTTTTCCCATAGGAAAATTTCAATAATAAATTTTTCTAAAGGAAAATTTCAATAATAAATTTTTCTAAAGGAAAATTTCAATAGTAAATTTTTCTAAAGGAAGATTTCAATAATAAATTTTTCTAAAGGAAAATTTCAATAATAAATTTTTCTAAAGGAAAATTTCAATAACAAATTTTTCTAAAGGAAAATTTCAATAACAAATTTTTCCTATAGGAAAATTTCAATAACAAATTTTTCTAAAGGAAAATTTCAATAACAAATTTTTCCTATAGGAAAATTTCAATAACAAATTTTTCCTATAAGAAAATTTCAATAACAAATTTTTCCTATAGGAAAATTTCAATAAAAAATTTTTCCTATAGGAAAATTTCGATAACAAATTTTTCCGTAAGAAACTTTCAATAACAAATTTTTCCTATAGGAACATTTCAATAACAAATTTTTCCTATAGGAAAATTTCAATAACAAATTTTTCCTATAGGAAAATTTCAATAACAAATTTTTCCTATAGGAAAATTTCAATAACAAATTTTTCCTATAGGAAAATTTCAATAACAAATTTTTCCTATAGGAAAATTTCAATAACAAATTTTTCCTATAGGAAAATTTCAATAACAAATTTTTCCTATAGGAAAATTTCAATAACAAATTTTTCCTATAGGAAAATTTCAATAACAAATTTTTCCTATAGGAAAATTTCAATAACAAATTTTTCCTATAGGAAAATTTCAACAACAAATTTTTCCTATAGGAAAATTTCAATAACAAATTTTACCTATAGGAAAATTTCAATAACAAATTTTTCCTATAGGAAAATTTCAATAACAAATTTTTCTGTAGGAAAATTTCAATAACCAATTTCTCTATAGGAAAATTTCAATAACAAATTTTTCTATAAGAAAATTTCAATAACAAATTTTTCTATAAGAAAATTTCAATAACAAATTTTTCTAAAGGAAAATTTCAATAACAAATTTTTCTATAGGAAATTTTCAATAACAAATTTTAATATAGGAAATTTTTAATAACAAATTTTTCTATAAGATAATTTCAATAATAAATTTTTCTATAAGAAAATTTTAATAACAGATTTTTCTATAAGAAAATTTCAATAACAAATTTTTCTATAGGAAAATTTCAATAAAAAATTTTTCTAAAGGAAAATTTCAATAACAAATTTTTCTATAGGAAAATTTCAACAACATATTTTTCTATAAGAAAATTTCGATAACAAATTTTTCTGTAGAAAAATTTCGATAACAAAAATTTACTAATAGAAAATTTGGGTAACAAAATTTAAGAATTTTTTTTCAAGCAATCTAATTTTTTTAATGTAAGACTTTTTCTAAAATGGCTTGTACTCACAAAAAAAAGCTATAAAATTTTATTGATGAAAGTCATGTTTCATATAATTTACTATTGTAAATTGACATTTATTGTTAAAATAGCAGACCAGTACATGAATTCCGGCCAAATTATTAACATTTTACGAATTTTACATTTGTATTCATTCATCATTCTCTCACTTAAATGAATTGTCCTTTTTGAGATGAAAGTATATATTTGCTTCAGATTTGCTTGATGCTGCTCTGGTTATTTTGTTGAGTTTTATTGTGACTTCAAGCAATTTACTTTAAATTTGTATGCATGCAAGTACATACACTTGAGTGTTTGTAGGTTAGTAGTATGAGTTAGTATCACTTTAATAATGTAGTTGTCTGACAAATGATTTTTATATCTAAACATCTTTATGTGCGTATATTTATGGTTGTATTCAAATGTCAAGCATACTGTCTGTATATATTTAACAATTACGTTTTTATATATATTTATGTTGGTATTTGAGCAATAATGTGGCACAGTTTTTTCAAATTGATGTTGTATGTTTGTCTCTAGATATTTTATTATTTTTCTGAAGCATACATTTTGGCCTTGATGTTTTATTTCCTTTTTTTTTTTTTTTTGTACACTTCAAATATTTGGAAGATAAATTTCTGGGCAACTTTTTAGACATTACTTCTTAGTGACTTCTATATGATTGTCAGAAGTGTGTACGAAATTTACAAAATGAAAATACATTACTATTATCATTTCATCTTCCAAAAGTATACTTAGCAGTCACTTCTGCCAGACAATATGACGACGATTCCAATTTAACAAATACCAAATACATTACTATTGCACATTAATCTTTATTGCGTGTATTAGGAAGACTGTTGACAATCTTCCTAATACATAGAGAAGCAAATAAAATCATGAATTTCAGTAATAATTTAACTTAGGTATAGTTTGGATGTAATATTATATATAACAAGAAAATAATATAGGATTTTTGTCACAAATTTAATTTATTTTAGGAAAAACTCGGTCAAACAGACAAGTATTTGCATATTTAAAAAAGTTCAAAACTTTTCTCATGTCTTGTCGCATTCTTTACACAAATGGTAATTTAACTATATTCAGGCTTAATTATAAAAATTATTATTAATTTAATTTCTTTTTGAAGGTACCGGAATTCACCAGAAGTTTTTTATAATGAATTTATTTGGAGTTATCCAAATATAAAATTAATTATATGTATTGTTTCTTTTGTAATGTACATATGTGTGAAATAAAAATAATTATAAAATATTAAAAAAAAACGTTAATTTTAATTATAAATACAAAAATAGTAAAAGCGCAAAATCATCCACTAGTAGAGACTAAGACGACACTTCCGCGAGCTTCGTCGATACTTCTAAAAATGTCTTCTACGAGTCGTCTGAAAAACACTTCTACGAGGAATAGTCCTTCCCGACGAAAGATGATTTTAATGACACTTTGGCAATAGTTTTGGCAATGAATTTCAACTTCTGGAAAACTCTTCTTAGTGAATTCCGCAATAGAAAATGTTTGCAGGATAACTACATGTACGTCTATATGGTTTACATATTTACACATAACATTATTTTTGTTTTGTTTTATGTATGTTTGTGTCTGACTTACAATAACTACTCTAATGACATTTAAGTACATGTGACAACGACACTTTTTGTTGTACGTTTAACAGTAGTACCGATTTATGTGACAAAAGTTATGTTCTTCTAGTTGTTGATTGCGTGTTTTTTTTTTTTTTTTAATGACGATTTAAGAGTTGTTTTATTTTTATTCTATTTTATCTATGTAAATGTTTATATTTATTTTTTATTATCTCTGTGTGTGTTTTTTAATATGGTTGATATATTTTATATTATATAAGTTTTATTAAAATGAAGACTTGTTTAAAAGTTAAACATTTTTAAGGTTAAGGGAACATTAAAAAAAATAAAAATGAACAAGACTCAAGGATAGATAAGAATGTAAAAAAATATTATTATTTACAAAGTTTAGAAGTGGACAAAAGAATTTTTTTGTATGATGAATGTTACATAAAAATTTAAATTTGAAACTAAAAACGCAATAAGTAAAAATTACTCTTATTTATTTATTTTCTTCAGGACAATGCATTGTGCTGTATTTTGCTTTTTTACTAAAGTTACCTTTTAGATATTCATTAAAAGTTAATTTTTTATTTTGGCATATATTTGATATTTATTTCGCCAATAAAATACTCATATCCAGCTAAATAGAGCTTTAAAAGCAAAACAGTTTTGTTCTTGAAAGAATATTCTTTGTGATTTTAATTCCATGCTTTTGAAGTTTCATATTAAATTAATGATTATATATATAAAATATTATTTTGGCTTTGTTAAGAGGTAAATGTTTTAATTAATTAAAAAATGATAATACCAAATATAAGAGTAATTATTAATAACTCCTAAAAAATTTACACATAAGTAAATTTTAATTAAGCAATACTCAGGAAATTGCTGATATCATATTTGGTAATGCAGTGCTCTGATGTCTGAAAAATGTATGGCAAACATTTTTTATTAACAAATTTCTATAAAGAAAACTTTTCATAAACATATCGTTAACAAATTTCCATAGTGAAAATTTTTGTTAATAAATTTCTATAGCGAAGATTTTCGTTAACAAATTTTTATAGCGAAAATTTTTCGTTAAAAAAATTTTATATCGAAAAGTTTTCGTTAATAAATTTCTGTAGGGAAAATTTTTCCTTAAAAAATTCCTGTAGCGAAAATTTTTCTTAAACAAATTTTGTAGTGAAAATTTTTTTTGTTAAACAATTTTTAAAGCGAAAACTTTGCTTAATAAATTTCTGTAGCGAAATTTTTGTTTCACAAATTTGTATATTAAATAATTTTTCTTTAACAAACTTTTATAGTGAAATATTTTCTTTATTAAATTTTTATACCAAACATTTTTTGCTAAATAATTTTTAAAATGAAAACCTTTCTTTAAAAAATTTTTTATAGCGAGAATTTTTTGTTAAAAAATTTTTAAAGCGAAAACTTCTTAAAAAATTTCTGTAGCGAAATTTTTTTTAACAAATTTGTATATTAAATAATTTTTTTTTAACAAATTTCTGTAGCGAAAATTTTTATTTAACAAATTTGTATAACGAAAATTTTTCTTAACAAATTTTTATAGCAAAAATTTTTCATTAACAAATTTCTACAGAAAAAATTCTTTGTTAGGATATTTTAATAGCTAAAATTTTTTGCTAAAAAATTTTGACAGCGAATGTTTTTCTTTAACAAATTTCGATGCAAAAATGTTTAATTAAAAAATTTTTATAGCGAAAATTTTTCTTTAACAAATTTCTGAACGAACATTTTTCTTTACCATTTATAGCGAAAAATTTTGTTCAACAACTTTTAAAACTTAAAAATTTCCTTTGAAAATTTCCTTAAAAACTTTTATAACAAAAATTTTTTGATAACAAATTTCTATAACAAAAATTCTTTTTTAAGAAATTTTTATAGTGAAGATTTTGTTAACAAATTTCTATAAATTTATATTTTTCTTTAAAAAATTACTACAGCGAAAATTTTTATTTAACATTTATGGCGAAAATTTTTTGTTAAATTTCCTTAGAAACTTTTATAGTGAAAATTTTTCGACAACAAATTTCTATATATATAAAAAAAAACATTAAAAAGAATTTTCTATAAAAAAAAAACTTTAAAAAATAAAAAATTTAAAGAGATGCCAGAGATTTTTACTAACAATTTGCTATAGCGATAATTGTTCTGTAACAAATTTATATATCGAAATTTTTTCAATAACGAAAATTCTGCGTTAACGACAATTTTTGTTAACAAATTTCTATAGCGAACATTTTCGTAAACATATTTATATAGCGAAAATTTTTCTTTAACAAATTACTTCGTGGAAAGTTCTTGGTTAAATACAATTTTCGTTGACAATAGCAAACATTTTCGTTAATAAATTTTCATAGCTATATATATATATATATATATATATATATATATATATTCGTTGATATGATTTATAAATTATTTTATAACCATAATTTTTTTTTGGAAATTAAAGATGTAAATTTGACAATAGACGTGTATGTACATACATATCCTTACTAACCATAAATGCTGATAATGAATATAATATATACTCGTAATAAAATATTTATGCAACAAAACAATCATGGTTTTACATTTATTATACACTGTCATTGAAATAAGTAAAAACAAAGTACAAAAGACAGCTACAACATTTTATATTCTAGTTGGCCATAGCGAATGCATATTTATGCTAATTTGGTTGTAGAATTAATTTTCTTTTTTTTTTTTATTCTGCAATTTCAACTCCTCTCTTAGAGCATTGTGCACTGTGTTAAAATGTGCTTAGCCGTAAAGACAATAAAACAACTTAAGTTTTTTAGATATTTAAAATATTGTAATGTTAAGCTAAAAAGCTAAAGAGCTTCATGCAGCAACAGAAAAAAAAACAGTAATTTGAATTTTAAATAACTACAGAGGATATTTTGTAGAATTTGTAGTAAATTCTAAAGTACAAATTTAAACACAAAAAATTAAGTATAAGTATAAACGTTGAAGTTTGTTACAAAACATAAAACTCAAAATTTTAGTTTGTTAAATTCTGTAACAAAAAAAGAATAAAAATAATAATATAAAAGTTTATTATATTCTTATCTTTGGAAATCCCCGAAAAACACATGGTATTAAAAAGAAGTAGTAGTTACCAACATTTACTAGAAGTAAAAACTAAAGGCCAAGAGTATAAGCCCTCCTTTTGCTGTTGTTATTGTGTGTATATATTTATGATTTGAAGTTATCGTAAAGTCAAAGATTTTACAGCTCAGAAACGAAAGAAAGCATAAAAAAAATATAAAACTTAAATGATCATAAATTGTGAGTAATATAAAATATAAAAATTTTATGCGTATTATAATATTATACGAGGGCGGATCAATAAGTCCATGACTTTTCGAACTTCCCTTGTAGTTATATGAAATGCAACACTATTCCCATCAAGTACAACCTTTTAAAAGACTACTGTCAAATTTTGAGCAAGTGTCGTCATTTACTTTGCGTAAAAAATAGGATTTTTCGTGGTCCTTAAAATAGGCATTTGTTTGGTCAATAATTTCATCGTTAGAGCTGAATCTCTTTCCACCGAGCCATTTCTTTAGGTTTGGAAATAGGAAGTAGTCACTAGGGGCTCAATTCGGAGAAGATGGCGGATGAGGCACGAATTCGCAGCCCAATTCATAGAATTTTGCCATTAAGACTGCACACGTGTGCACCCGTGCATTATCTTGATGAAAAAGAATTTTTTTCTTGCCCATATGGTGTCGTTTTCTTTTTAAATCCTCATTAAATTGTTATAATAAGTTAGCATTATATTCGCCGTTTATTTTTTTCCCTTTTGAAGGTAATCGTTGTGGATAATCCTGCGTGCATCCTTATTGGCCGACAAACTTACCTTGACCTTCTTCGGAACAGGTTCACCCGGAGAAACCCATTGTTTAGACTGCTGCTTGGCCTCCGGAATACGATAATGGATCCATGTTTCATACATAGTTACAAAACGCCGCAATAACTCATTCGGATTGCGGTTAAATAACTCCAAACAATCCTTTGAAGTTGTCACACGTTTACGTTTATGGTCAATTGAGAGCAAACGCGGCATCCACCTTGCAGACAACTTTCTTAAACCCAGCTGATCATTTAAAATCGAAACTACACTGTCATATGAAATGTCTATGGCATCAACAATCTCACGCACTTTTACTCTTCGGTCGGCCAACACCATATCGTGGATTTTTCGACATTTTCGGGTGTACTGACCTCAATTGGCCGTCCAGAACGTTCAGCGTCATTTGTACTTGTGCGACCACAACGAAAGTAAGTAAACCACTTTTTTACCATTGAAATGGGTGGTGCAGAGTCCCCATAGTATTTATCTAGCTTTTCCTTGGTTTGATTAATATTCAATGAGCACTCGAAATTCACTTTTTCCATTTTTAGAAAAATACACGAGGTTCTATGTAAATGACGACACTTGCTCAAAATTTGACAGTAGTCTATTAACAGGTGGTACTTGATGGGAATAGTGTTACATTTCATATAACTACGAGGGAAGTTCGAAAAGTCACGGACTTATTGATCCGTCCTCGTACCCACCATAAAAAAATATGTTGAGTTTGTCATTCCGTGTGTAGCATATCGAAATAATTATATGTGTGCATGTATACTTTGAGTCCTCGTGAAAATCTAACACAACCTAATGATTTTCTATAGCGTTCGTCTGTCTGTTGAGTTGACGAAATTTTTCTCAAATATTTGTTTTATATAAAGTTTGTTTGGTATTGCGAATGATCAAACTCGGTTCGTAAGTATAAAAGTCATAACTCCAGTTTATACTTTTCGGCCGATAACTTCTACAAAAAAGCATGTACGTCAACAAAATTTTGCATAAATAGTTCAAGGAAAAATGTTAAGTCTGGAAGCAAAAATGGGCGTGCTCCGCCCTCCCATATAAGAGGAAACATCAACAAAATTTTGTTCAAATATTTCAAAAACCAATGTAAACAGGGAAACAAAAACTGGAATTGATCCGCCCAATTCTCATATAAGGTGAAATTTCAAAAAGTTCCAAATGGTGGGTATATAGGTTCGGCCAAGCCAAATATAACATTCTCATGTATTTTTATTGTTTTTTTTTTTTTTTTTTGTTCTTAGTCTATAATATTTAGTAACAATATAAACCATTAAATATTATTTCTTTGTGCCATTTACAAACAATCACATATGTACATATAAATCCTATAAATGTTCTAGGCTAAATACCAAATTTTTATTTTTTATAAACCAAATCAAAGCAAAATAATTTTATGGTGATAATTAACCGAGACTTAATCACGTGTCGGTTAATTTTCATTTTATTTTTTATATATGTATTTTATTTTCCCCAACCATTTAAGTTAAATTTTCTAAATGATTTATCATGGCGCCGATCTTTTGTAACTGACCCAATTTAATGCTTTATTAGGTCTACAAAATATTTGTGTAAGTAATCAAGTTGCAAATATAAAGAGGGTTTTGAATTTTAGTATAAAGAAAGAGAAAAGTGTAATTCCAGCAATACCATTGTTACATTTGTTCAGTGTTATAATAAAGCAGAAAGGAACATTTTTCTTATTATCTTTACTCAAAATCAAGATTCACCAAATGGGACCAACTAAAATATACGTTGAAAAATAAAAAATGAATCTGCAAATTTGGCTATTTAACATCATGAGTTTTGGTGGTCCAACCAAAACGTATAATGTTAATTGTAAATAAAACAAAAAATTTTCAGAGAATTATCTTAATATTTTTTATTATAATTGAAGGTTCTATGACAATTATGTGTGAAACAAAGTATCGGCCAAATGATCGCTGGCATACCTCTATCTGATGGTCCATATTTTCAATGACTCTAAGACATAATTATGGTTCAATGTCATTAATATGCCAAAGATGTCAAATCACATGATCGTGGCGGCCAATTAATATAGCCACGACGTGAGATAACACTGCCATTGAATTTCTCTCCCAAAAGAGCCATTGTTTCCTTGGCTGTCTGGCAAGTGGCACCTTCTTGTTGTAAGCACATATCGTCCAGGTCCAAATCCTCAATTTCTGGCCACAAGAAGTCCGTTATTATCTCGCGATAGCGAACATCATTCACGGCAACTGCTTGGCTGACCTCATTTTCGAAGAAGTACGGCCCGATGACACCGCTAGACCATAAACCGCACCAAACACTCACTCTTTGTGGATACATTGCCTTTTCAACAATCACTTGTGGATTATCATTTGCCTAAATGCGGCAATTCTGCCTGTTAATGAATCCACTGAGGTGAAAGTGTGCCTCATCGCTGCAGATGATTTTCTTTGTAAAGTCTCCATTCACTTCTGCCTGTTCAACCAACCATGCGGCGCATTGATGACACTTGAAATGGTCAATAGGCTCTTGAGTCACTTGAACTTTGTAAGCGTGTAAATTCAAATCTTTATTCAAAATTCGCAACAGTGATGTTCGTGAGATGTTCAATTTGCTTCAAAAATTTTGAATTTTAGTATTTATAATTTTTAAGAAATTTTTTTTATATTTGAAAATTTATAAAAAAAATACCCTCTAAAGCAATCAAAATGATTTTTGGTACAAAAAAATATCGTTATCTTTCTAATACATCACATTAAAAATAAATGAAAGAAATATAATTTTAATATGTTTTTTGTGCACTTAATAAATATAATTCTAAAAATTTAACTATTTTCATAAAATATGCCCTTCTGTCTACATTTTTGAGCAGACGGGAACTAGTTTAGTGTCAGGTCAATATATAAATATTAAAATATTTTTCATATTTGAAAAATCTCGCGTTAATCTTTTTCTAACCAGTGCTGGATGTAGAGTGCAACTCTCAATCAAATAAAAATTTTTCATTATCTATTGTTGAAGTCTTGCCTTTTGAAATATGTGAAAAAAAATATTTTTTAATAAACATATTTTGAATATGGCTGATTTTGACCTGAAGTTTTATCATATAATGGATTAATTTTCATACCATGGACATTGGATGAGGGTAATTATCCGTAAATATTTGGTAATTTTTTCACTTTTTTGGACAAAGTTTCCATTTTTTTTATTTTTGGGTAATTTTTATTTCCTTTGGGTAATTTTTCACTTGGGCGACTTTTCTATATTTGATTTGGGCGATTTTGCTTTGGGTCATTTTGCTGATAGCCGAATTTTGATTAAATTTCGAATTTTTGGTTGAAATTTTAATTTTAATAAAATTTAGATTTTTTGGTGAAATGTCAGATATTTTGGTGAAATTTTAAATTTTTGGTAAAATTTCATATTTTTGTTGAAATGTCGAATTTTTGTGGAATTTTAGATTTTTTGCTGAAATTCCGAATTTTTAGTAGAATTTCGGAGTTATGGTGAAATTTCAAATATTTAAAGTTTTTGATGAAATTTCAAATTTTTGGTAAAAATTCGAATTTTTTGTGATATTTAAAGGTTTTGATGAATTTTCGGATTTTATGTAAAATTTCGGATTTTTGATGAAATTTTAAATTCTTGTTGGAATTTATTTTTTTTTTTTTTTTGAAATTTTAGGTTTTTAGTAAATTTCGGATTTTTAGCGAATTTTTAACTTTTTTGGGCGAAATTTTCGATTTTTTATGAAATTTTGGAATTTTTGAGAAATTTTGATAATTTGCTGAATAATTTTTTTTTTTTTTTTTTTTTTTTTACCCACTATGTATTGTGATGTTTTTTATTTCACTGCTTTTTTATTTAGGCTATACTTTTATAATTTTCGTTTTCGATTTTTATTTTAGCAATTTTTTTGTTCAATGTGCATTACTTTTTTTTAATATATTCTCAAAATTCGCATAACAAAGAAATCAATAACAAGACAGCTGTTGTGTCATAGTATTGTTGTCCTAATTAAAAAAAAAAACAAGTTTATAATGAAAAGGTTTTTTTTTACCCGTATTGCTGCTGTATATGAACCGAAGTCCATAGCTTATGTAGGAGTTTCAAAAAGAAAAAAATTTCGAACAAAAATCATTAATTAATGAACTAGTTCTAGAACTGTTTCATAGAATGTGTCCTCCCTTATCAGTACACACATTGCTTTTGAACCACAACCACATTACTTACACATTCATGTTATTAATTTTATAAAATAATTACTCTTATATAAGAGAAACCAACAACTTTTTCATTTAAAAAAATATACTGTATTTTTCTGTCAAAACTGCGACACATGTAAAATCATTAATACATTCTTGCATAATCCGAGAAAATAAAAGCAAAGTTATTACATCCAATTCATACTGCATTTATACAAGGTTATTGTTGGTGTGCCTTAACACAAAAAAAAAAAAAAAAATGACATGGAATATCAGTTTGTATAAAACTACATTTTTCATTCCCACAGTTTTAAAGAATGCATATTTGTAATATATTTCGTTAGTTTCAGTTTACTAATTTTTGGGAATATTTTTGATATTTATGTATTGTATTATATTGCAAGCAGAGGTTAATTGCCTAGATTTAGTTAGTATCATATATAGTCTCGAATATAGTTTCCAATAGAGTCTCGATTATAATCTCACCTATAGTCACTTATGATATTGAGCACAAAAGTTGAAAACTATTTTCAACTTTTTGTAAGTTAAGAACTATTTTCAACTTTTTTCATCGGATAAAAAGAAATTCTAAACAACAACAATTTCATTTAATAAAAGAAATATTTAAAAATTATTCACACAATACATACAAAATTCAAATAAATAAAATAGTGGAAAATTATTTCTGAAACAAAAGCAAAAATATGAATAAAAAACTATCATTTGAAAATTTTTCCATACTGATATTTATTTTTAAGGATATTTATGTTTTTTTTCATGACGGATGTTTATATTAAAAAATACACACACATACATCTACAGTCTCGACTATAGTCTCATCTACACTCTCGACTATAGTCTCATCTACAGTCTCGATTATAGTCTCGTCTACAATCTCGGCTATAGTCTCATCTACAGTCTCGACTATAGTCTCGTCTACAGTCTCGACTATAGCCTCATCTATAGACTCTACTATAGTCTACAGTCTCGACTATAGTCTCATATATTGTCTCCATTACAGTCTCAATTATAGTCTCATCTATATTCTCGACTATAGTCTCATCTACAGTCTCGACTATAGTATCACCTACAGTCTCGACTATAGTCTCATCTAGAGTCTCGACTATAGTCTCATCTATTGTCTCCATTACAATCTCAATTATAGTCTCATCTATAGTCTCGACTATATCTCCATCTACAGTCTCGACTATAGTCTCATCTACAGTCTCATCTACAGTCTCGACTATAGTCTCATCTACAGTCTCATCTACAGTCTCGACTATAGTCTCATCTACAGTCTCGACGATAGTCTCATCTACAGTCTCGACTATAGTCTCATCTACAGTTTCGATTATAGTCTCATCTACAGTCTCGACTATAGTCTCATCTACAGTCTCGACTATAGTCTCATCTACAGTCTCGACTATAGTTTCATCTACATTCTCGACTATAGTCTCATCTACAGTCTCGACTATAGTCTCATCTACAGTCTTGACTATAGTCTCATCTACAGTCTCGAATATAATCTCATCTACAGTCTCGACTATAGCCTCATCTACAGTCTCGACTATAGTCTCATCTACAGTTTCGATTATAGTCTCATCTACAGTCTCGACTATAGTCTCATCTACAGTCTCGACTATAGTCTCATCTACAGTCTCGACTATAGTCTCATCCACAGTCTCGACTATAGTCTCATCTACAGTCTCGACTATAGTCTCATCTACAGTCTCGACTATAGTCTCATCTACAATCTCGATTGAAGTCTCATCTACAGTCTCGACTATAATCTCATCTACAGTCTCGACTATAGTCTTATCTACAGTCTCGACTATAGTCTCATCTACAGTCTCGACTATAGTCTCATCTACAGTCTCGACTATAGTCTCATCTACAGTCTCGACTATAGTCTCATCTACAGTCTCGACTATAGTCTCATCTACAGTCTCGACTATAGTCTTATCTACAGTCTCGACTATAGTCTCATCTACAGTCTCGACTATAGTCTCATCTACAGTCTCGACTATAGTCTCATCTACAGTCTCGACTATAGTCTCATCTACAGTCTCGACTATAGTCTCATCTACAGTCTCGACTATAGTCGCGACTATAGTCTCATCTACAGTCTCGACTATAGTCTCATCTACAGTCTCGACTATAGTCTCATCTACAGTCTCGACTATAGTCTCATCTACAGTCTCGACTATAGTCTCATCTACAATCTCGATTGAAGTCTCATCTACAGTCTCGACTATAATCTCATCTACAGTCTCGACTATAGTCTTATCTACAGTCTCGACTATAGTCTCATCTACAGTCTCGACTATAGTCTCATCTACAGTCTCGACTATAGTCTCATCTACAGTCTCGACTATAGTCTCATCTACAGTCTCGACTATAGTCTCATCTACAGTCTCGACTATAGTCTCATCTACAGTCTCGACTATAGTCTCATCTACAGTCTCGACTATAGTCTCATCTACAGTCTCGACTATAGTCGCGACTATAGTCTCACCTACAGTCTCGACTATAGTCTCATCTACAGTCTCGACTATAGTCTCATCTACAGTCTCGACTATAGTCTCATCTACAGTCTCGACTATAGTCTCATCTACAGTCTCGACTATAGTCTCATCTACAATCTCGATTGAAGTCTCATCTACAGTCTCGACTATAATCTCATCTACAGTCTCGACTATAGTCTTATCTACAGTCTCGACTATAGTCTCATCTACAGTCTCGACTATAGTCTCATCTACAGTCTCGACTATAGTCTCATCTACAGTCTCGACTATAGTCTCATCTACAGTCTCGACTATAGTCTCATCTACAGTCTCGACTATAGTCTCATCTACAGTCTCGACTATAGTCTCATCTACAGTCTCGACGATAGTCTCATCTACAGTCTCGACTATAGTCTCATCTACAGTTTCGATTATAGTCTCATCTACAGTCTCGACTATAGTCTCATCTACAGTCTCGACTATAGTCTCATCTACAGTCTCGACTATAGTTTCATCTACATTCTCGACTATAGTCTCATCTACAGTCTCGACTATAGTCTCATCTACAGTCTTGACTATAGTCTCATCTACAGTCTCGAATATAATCTCATCTACAGTCTCGACTATAGCCTCATCTACAGTCTCGACTATAGTCTCATCTACAGTTTCGATTATAGTCTCATCTACAGTCTCGACTATAGTCTCATCTACAGTCTCGACTATAGTCTCATCTACAGTCTCGACTATAGTCTCATCTACAGTCTCGACTATAGTCTCATCCACAGTCTCGACTATAGTCTCATCTACAGTCTCGACTATAGTCTCATCTACAGTCTCGACTATAGTCTCATCTACAATCTCGATTGAAGTCTCATCTACAGTCTCGACTATAATCTCATCTACAGTCTCGACTATAGTCTTATCTACAGTCTCGACTATAGTCTCATCTACAGTCTCGACTATAGTCTCATCTACAGTCTCGACTATAGTCTCATCTACAGTCTCGACTATAGTCTCATCTACAGTCTCGACTATAGTCTCATCTACAGTCTCGACTATAGTCTCATCTACAGTCTCGACTATAGTCTCATCTACAGTCTCGACTATAGTCTCATCTACAGTCTCGACTATAGTCTCATCTACAGTCTCGACTATAGTCTCATCTACAGTCTCGACTATAGTCTCATCTACAGTCTCGACTATAGTCTCATCTACAGTCTCGACTATAGTCGCGACTATAGTCTCATCTACAGTCTCGACTATAGTCTCATCTACAGTCTCGACTATAGTCTCATCTACAGTCTCGACTATAGTCTCATCTACAGTCTCGACTATAGTCTCATCTACAATCTCGATTGAAGTCTCATCTACAGTCTCGACTATAATCTCATCTACAGTCTCGACTATAGTCTTATCTACAGTCTCGACTATAGTCTCATCTACAGTCTCGACTATAGTCTCATCTACAGTCTCGACTATAGTCTCATCTACAGTCTCGACTATAGTCTCATCTACAGTCTCGACTATAGTCTCATCTACAGTCTCGACTATAGTCTCATCTACAGTCTCGACTATAGTCTCATCTACAGTCTCGACTATAGTCTCATCTACAGTCTCGACTATAGTCTCACCTACAGTCTCGACTATAGTCTCATCTACAGTCTCGACTATAGTCTCATCTACAGTCTCGACTATAGTCTCATCTACAGTCTCGACTATAGTCTCATCTACAATCTCGATTGAAGTCTCATCTACAGTCTCGACTATAATCTCATCTACAGTCTCGACTATAGTCTTATCTACAGTCTCGACTATAGTCTCATCTACAGTCTCGACTATAGTCTCATCTACAGTCTCGACTATAGTCTCATCTACAGTCTCGACTATAGTCTCATCTACAGTCTCGACTATAGTCTCATCTACAGTCTCGACTATAGTCTCATCTACAGTCTCGACTATAGTCTCATCTACAGTCTCGACTATAGTCTCATCTACAGTCTCGACTATAGTCTCATCTACAGTCTCGACTATAGTCTCATCTACAGTCTCGACTATAGTCTCATCTACAGTCTCGACTATAGTCTCATCTACAGTCTCGACTATAGTCGCGACTATAGTCTCATTTACAGTCTAGACTATAGTCTCATCTACAGTCTCGACTATAGTCTCATCTACAGTCTCGACTATAGTCTCATCTACAGTCTCGACTGTAGTCTCATCTACAGTCTCGACTGTAGTCTCATCTACAGTCTCGACTGTAGTCTCATCTACAGTCTCGACTATAGTCTCATCTACAGTCTCGACTATAGTCTCACCTACAGTCTCGACTATAGTCTCATCTACAGTCTCGACTATAGTCTCATCTACAGTCTCGACTATAGTCTCATCTACAGTCTCGACTGTAGTCTCATCTACAGTCTCGACTATAGTCTCATCTACAGTCTCGACTGTAGTCTCATCTACAGTCTCGACTGTAGTCTCATCTACAGTCTCGACTATAGTCTCATCTACAGTCTCGACTATAGTCTCACCTACAGTCTCGACTATAGTCTCATCTACAGTTTCGATTATAGTCTCATCTACAGTCTCGATTGAAGTCTCTAATGTTTAATGTATAGTCTGTGGTCTAGTCTATAGTTTTTTCTATATTCTAGTCTATTCTGTAATCTATTTTCAAACATTTATCCTTGTCTGCCTCCGATTGCTGTTTTCATTACAATTACCTTCACAAAAGGATACCTTTCCTAATCAATTTATTTCAGAGATTGGATTTTAGTACTAAAAAACCAACTTTTTATTTTCATTTCAATCGAAAAACAATCTTTGGTGTGCAAGAAATAATAAAAATCCATCATAATATTTTATTTTCATCAATAGTTTAATTTTTTCCATTTTGATCGAAATAAAAAATACATATATCATTTGTGATATTTAGCACAAAAGTTGAAAATTATTTCAACTTTTTCAAAATTCAAAATTGTTTTCAACTTTTTTCATCGGATGAAAAGAAATTCTAAACAACTACAGTTTCATTGATATATATATATATATATATATATATTTAAAATGTATTCACACAATACATACACAATTTAAATAAATAAAATAATAGAAAATATTTTTTTTTTTTTTGGAAACAAAAACAAAATTATGTATGTAAAACAATCATATGAATTTTTTTCCATACTGATATTTATTTTTAAAGCTATTTATTGTTTTCATCATGATCGATATTTATATTAAAAACTAAAAATCTCTCCCAAACTTTTTTTCAGCAAATGAAAAAACATTTTGAACAATAGAGATATTTATATTGATTGAAAAATAAAAACAAAATGTTTTCGGATGCTTGATTTATTTCTAAATAAATTTTAGGATTTCTCATTGTCATTCTCCATTACTTTTTTAATATCTCTCAGATTTATCTTTGCATAATTTTATTTTAAAACAGGAAATTCTCAAAAGAGTATTGCAACAAATCTGAGAATAAAATACGCAAGAAACTTACTAGTTTTGAAATAGTCCTCAGAACTGTTGAGTTAAGTTACAGGACACTGTATATTTTGAGCAGAAAAAAATTTTATATTGTACAGTGATATCTAGGCATATGGTGAGGTGTTCGAGAAAATATTGACATTTTAGCTTTAAGTGACAGCTTTATGGATTTATTGACTTTTTATATAAAATCTGTTGCAGTTTGTTTTTTTAATTTGTAAAAGTTTAAATAAATTTAGATATCTTTTTAAACAATTAACAATTTTATATTATTTACAAAAAAAAAAATATATTTTATTCTTCAAAATAATTCATTTTATATTATCTTCGCTAGTAAAAATCCTTTAAAAATAAACCATTTGTTTTATGTACTTCATAAATATTTTATCTCTTTACTTTACCTTTAGTTTAAGTCTTATTTAAATTTTTGCAGTATCTATTTTTCATTTATTTTTGCCATTTTTAATTAAAAGTTAAATATCATCTATCTAATGACATGATATGAACAATTCCCTAAATCCTCCAAAAAACAGCAGCAAATTTTCCAACCAAAACAACAAAATCTTTTAATTTTATGTATAATGAAATATTTAAGCAGTATTTGACCAAGTAACAGCTTTAATTCATTAAAACGAACAAATAAACGCCTTTATAATTTGTTTACTTTAGAGCTCTTTACTGTCCACCTCTTTTTTCACATTTCCGTCACCCCTGTGCACACAATAGCAACGCCAAAAGTTATGGATTAAATTATTTATTTTGCCACACTCGCCTACATGCACATCATCATCATTATTTGAACTGTTGAAATGAAAGCGAAACTCATTCATCTTCAACAACTTTATAGCCTTGGAACGAAAACACAAAAAGAAATGAAATGAGATAGAAAGAAAAGAGGATTCAAATGATATGAGTTGAGTTGAAGAAGCAAAAAAATAATAAATCGGGAAGAAAATATGTTCCGGCAAATACAAAAAAATTATGACCCCTCATCAATTTCATACATTCATTCATTTTCGCATTCATATGAATTGTGTTTACAAACGAGCAGGCAAATGTTCACAAACTTGCACTCATCAATATCAAAAATATCCAGCAGTTTTGAGAACTATCAGCTATCTAGGGATTTAACAACTATTTATTCAGTTATTAAAGAAGAATTTGCCAGGAGGAAAAGATGAATTGTCCCATTATAGATTACAAAATGACATTTTAACAGCTGATTGAAAACTAACTATGCACTAGATTACAAAGTTTCCATATGAATTTCTATTGTATAACAAAACACAATGGAGTGTTAAATATCCTAGAAACTTAGTCTTTGGAAAATAATACAAGTACGTCATTCAGAACTGTAAAGTTGTTTTTAGTTTTTCTTTAGATTTAGATGGGTATTGTCAGACTATGTTTTGTTATGTTTGAATTTTAATGCAGCTTAGAGTGATAATAAATTTGAAATGAGGAATTTTATTGTGGAATTTTGTAGCAAATGAATTTGTTTGACAATTTAATCAATATTTAATGGTACATTTTCAAAATTGATGTTTTGCATTTTTGTATAAAATAAGTATGAATTAATTTGAATATATTCGTAAACATGAAACTAACATTTGAAATTTGCTGAAAACATTATTAATTTACTTATCAATAAATAAAAAATAAAATAAATACTTTATAAAGTTTTACTTATTACTGGATTATACCTGGGCTGGTCCGCTACCAATATTCTAATGAAATAAAAAAGTTTGGTGTAGATAAATTTTGGTTTACAGTATTATTAACAATCTAATAAAAAAAATGTTAGTAAAAACATATAACGATGGTAAGTCTGAGTTCACACAGGGCAATTATTCTTTCTGAAATTCCAATTTAGTCTAAGAGTGATCGAGAGGGAATATGAAAGGGTACAAACTTGCCTGTACTTCGAAACTCGCTTCGTTTTTCATGTTTTCGTACTACAAAACAAAAACAAATCAAGGTAATTAAAGCCAGAATTTCTAATTGCAAGTTTAAAAGAAAACATAGAAAATTTCAGAAAGTAAAATTGCTGAGTGTGAACTTAATCTAACTAATCAAATACTTAAACAATTATATTTTCAAATAGGGTTGAAATAATTCCATAATATTATGATCACTTCATAATCGTAAAATTTTTGTTACAACAATGTTATGAATGCATGTATAGATCACATGTTTGAGTAACCATAAAATGATTGTGGCAAACACAATATGGTTTTGTTGCAATTATTTATAGGTTTGTCGCAAATATTAATATCTTTACAAACTTTAAAATAATATGATAATGTTAAAATGTGATGATATTAAAATATTATTATGAAATTTTTTAACATATAAGTAATTGCACCAAGCATATGAATAATTTGCAACATAATCGTGTTATAATTACAAGAACGATTGCTCTATCCGCACAACTGTAAAATGAATTATGCTGTGACACAACATTATGGAATTATTTCAACCATATTTGCAAAATTGACTACAAACATATTGACAAGAGTTTTTTCAGCATGTGCAAGTTTAAAAAATTCAATACTTTTTTCTCTCTTTAAATAAATAATAATTTTTCTCCACTTTGGTGATTTTCTCGCGTTGCCTATTTTTTAATTTTGGCGTTTTTTTTTTCAGTTCGTAGAACATATAACAATTACTTATAGTACAAGATTCTATATCCACTATATCTATTTCAGCGAATAATAGTAAAAAAAATATCTTACTCTTATTCGCTCTTTATTTATTCACACTTAATCTACTAAAGAGAATAACAATACCAACTATTAAAAAAAAACACAAAAATTCTCATCAATATGCACTCAAACTGGCAGACAAAGAATTTGGCGTGGTTTGAGTGTAACTGTGCAAGTTTTTAATACGTTTTTCAAATCCCAATTATCTAATAATTTCTAATAAAATCTTATACATTGATACACATTTTCTTATTTTTTGTTGCAATGTATTAACTAGTAAATAGTTATCAAATATTATAAACAGTTTATCTATAAATTGTTCATGTTTTTAAACAAAGTATTTTATTTTATGTTTTATTTGTTGCATACTTTTTGGGGTAAAAATTGTAAAGTGGTTTAAGAAAGTTTTTTCAAATAAAATAGAATAATTTTAACAATTTTAATCCAATTTTTGTAACAAAAATGTCATAAAAATTATTACATTGTACAGTGCACTTTTTAACCTTTGATAATATTAACAAAATTTTACTAGTAAAATCTTGAGAATATTTTGTTTTTTATATTGTCCAATAGTAGCCAAATCTGTTTGTATATTATTCGATAACATGCTATTTATGAAATTTAATGGAAATGCATAACGAAAATTATAGTCCTTGGCTTAAATATCTTCCATCAGGATTAAAATAAATTTTACTGCAAAACATTCGGATGGGCATTATGAGGTCATTATATACATAGTATTGTAATGGCACGTAATAATGACATATTGTTTGAAAAATTTTCTGAGATATTACTAAAAATGTTCAAAAAAAAAACTATATCTTTTAAATATTTATTACAAATAAAGAATGTTAATATTTTATATAAAAAAATTTAACATACTTAACCATTTGTACTCATAACTTAGAAACTAATTGAATGATCACAATGATAATTTTTGGGGTTAAAATGTTCATAATAGTGAATTACAAGTATTTTTTATTCGATTATAGACTTCCATAATGACATAATTACGTCCGTCCACATGTCCTGCACAAAGACAGATTGTATTGCTTTGAACGAATATCCTGCAAAAACTTTTAGGTTCTCGGTAATGGCAACTATTTATTAAAGTAGTTTATTGGTAATGAGGCGTCACTATTATTTGCCTACTCAATAGTATAGTATAATAGCATAGTAATATTTCAATCATAACCAGAAGATTGTTGGTTACACCGCATTCTGATGCTGTTAGTTTTTTTTTTTTAACAAAATGTCTAAAAGATATTTTATGCTAAAAAAAAAGGATTTGTCACTTAGAAAATTAAGTGCGAGACGGTGTACTGAATAAGACGTTAGTCACTGAAAACTTATGGTTAATTTGTGTCAAAGTTCAAATTTCACTGATAGATTTTTTATTTTTGTTTAGGTACATATTTTTGAGTCCAGAGTCTAAAAATAACTACATGAATTTGTGAACAATTCGAACAAAAATAACTAGATATTCAGGCTAAAAACAAGTAATTTATTTTTGCTTCCAATTATACCTGCTAGCTTACCAGGAAAGCAAAGTTTTTGCTGGGTGTATACATAAAATACTCGATTTAAAGTGGTATAATATGGTATACATATAATGACATATTTTTCGCAAAACACTTCCAGTTTTATGCTAAAAAAGATATTTAATTTCTAATTTTTTACGTTTGATATATTTAAACTCGCGATTTTATTTCGTTTTTTTACTTTTTAAAAGTCTCAAAAAATGTATACGCTTGAAAAGCCTTCCAAAAATAATTTAGAGAGAAAAAATTGGCAAAAGAATTGGGAATACATTCATACCGGAACCAATCCAACAAGCATTTGTTGGATGTATGATATCCTCAAGAGGACCTACAATAGACGCTAGAGTAATTATACCCCACACCAGCATAGTTGGTTGGGGTATTATGCGTTTTTGCTGATGGTTGTAACGCACTGAAAAAATCATCCAATAGCCACCTTAAAATATACCAATCTACTTAGAATCACTTTTTTAATCGATCTAATGATGTTTGTCCGTCCGCCCGTCTGGCTGGACGGCTGGCTGGTTGGCTGGCTGGCTGGTTGGCTGGCTGGCTGTCAATGTAAACTTTGTGCACAAAGTACATGTCGCAATTTTGAAGATAATTCAATGAAATTTGGTGTAAGAAAGTTTTGTATAAGTTTCGATCTTTGTGACAAATTTCATAAAGATCGGTCCATAACCGACCAAACGCCCATATAAAACCCTATTCCGAAAAACACTTTAACGTGCATAAATCACGTACAAATGTTAGTATCGGGTTTATATTCGACACAAATAAGTTTTATATAAGTAGAAATCACGGTGATAGATTTTATAAATGTTAGTATTAGATAAAGTCATATAAATGTTAGTATTAACGTAATAATCTGTATTCATATATTTTATTTTAAACTTAGTAAAAATATCGGTTAACAATTGTCCACATGTCTAATATAGCACCCTCCACGAAATATAAGACCCCTGCACAATGGTGTGCGTTTTCATATAGTCGGGCTTGAACGACTATATCTTTCTTACTGGTTTTTCGATTGATTTTTCACTGTATCCGAGTGTTTTTAACTATATATATGAATATCACATATTTAACACATATTTAAATATATTGCTCCAATTAATAGCCACTTGTGAACGCTTAAGTCAAAACCAAAACCTTGTGGTTGTATTATTGAAGTTAGATATATAGAAATGTGATTTATTAAAATAGATATGGCTATACACATGCTAAAAGAGAATCCTTATGGAGGATTATAAAATACAATCAATAGTGGGGATAAATAAATAGCCATCAACTATTAATATTAGAGAAAGAGAGGGCTTAAAATAATTGATCGTTTAAACGACCAGAAAAATACTTGGGAACAGTTGCTCCGTCGTCCTTGAACTACTTGTTAATAGTTTCAACATTTAAATACTTTTAAAACTAAAAATTAATCTAAATTTTTTTAAGTTTTAAGTTTTATACCAGTTTTTAAACTGTTTCCTTATAACGTATATATGACTATATATATACATGATAAAGTAAGGTACCCCAAAATGTCAAATAATTTAATATCATTAAATCGGTTGTAAACATTACAACTACAAGGTTTTATACACCTCCATATTGTTTCAAATGTTCGTTGATGTATCTAGTCATCATATATATGTATTTATACTATGTTTGTGGTTAACAAAGGTTTGTCTTTCAGCTATATGATTAGAGCATTACTTTTTGTTTATTTGTTTTCAGAAAAACTATTTAACCTGTGGCTTTATTATTGTTCTTGTTTTATTTTTGTTGGATAAAATTTATATTTAAAAAAGAATTATTTTGCAGGAAAAATTTTACTACATTGCGACATAGCAGGGCAAACTAAAATTTGTAAAATATGTAAAAACTGTTAGTTATTCAAGAATTTTAAGAATTTTGGCATAAATTTGTTGCAGCATATTTTTAGCCTTAAAAGCATAATTTTGCATATTTCGGAATTAACATAATATTTTGTTATATTTTCATATAAAATGCTTATTTTAGAGCATATTTTCGCAATTTAAATGATATATTTTTGCATATTTTATACCTAAAAACATATTTTTGCATATAGTACAATAAAGAACATAATTTGGCATATTTTACACTTAAGATAGAAATCCTATATCCTATTCATGTATAAAAGATACTGTTTGTTTATTTGTTGTTTGTTATTTTTCATGGCAAAACCACTGGACCGATTTGAATAAAATTTCTTCTCCGGAAAGAACCACGCCCCTTTTTAAGCCCTGTTTTTGAAAATGATGTTTCACTTAATTTTATTCAATTTTTGACTCATTCTCTGAATCGATTCATATTTAAATTGGCACACAAATAGCTCAAAAACATCATAGACTTATAAGACTTATTTTTTCGATACCACACTGCTTTTTACGCCCACTTTTTCTAATAAATTATTTTATGCAATTTTGCTCGTTTTTTGAATCAAACACTGAATTTCTTTACATGAAATTTAGCACACGTATAGTTCTGAATGAACTATAGTTTATAAAATTTATTAATTGGATACCAGGTCCCTCTTTACAATTACTTTTGCTAAAAAATTTTTGATTTAATTTTCTTTTTGATCCATCCTGTGAATAGATTTACATGAAATTTGGCACACATACAGTTCGTAAGGAACTAAGATCTATAAGATCTATAAGCCCTATTTGGAACAAATAGAGTTCGCAATGAACTATGTCTTATATGACCTGTTTTATATGATCTCTTTTTACGGCCACTTTTTGGAACTAATGAATATGCTTAACTTTCCTAATTCTTTGACTCAGCCACATAATCGGTTCACGTACACATATGTAAAGTACGGAAGTAACCAATACTGATACGTCATTTTCATTAAATGTCTCATGAAATGTCACATGAAAAGTATTCAACCGATACATATAAGCATAAAAGCTTAAAGCTCTTTGTTTATTTACTTGTCAGTTTATGTTTTAAACTGTAAAACAAAACATTACTTAATTGTGAGCTTTAACTTAAATGTTTCTTAACTAAGTTTGCACTGAAGTATACACTAAGGGAACAGTATAAAACCGGACCTAATTCTCTAATTTGATTAACGGAGCTTTTACAAGTTTAAATAGTTGAGGCTTTATAAAAAGAACAAATTTTAATTATATAAAAAAACGTAGGACTAAAGCCTATATAACGATCACAGATTAAACCTAAAATTGGTTTAGTTAATGGGTTATAAAAGGCTTAAGAGATCAAAGTTAAAAACACATTGTAAAAGAACTTAAAACTAAAGCTTAACTTAGAATAATATTTACTTAAGATTAAAGCTAAGCTGGAATCTTATAATAACCTTAGATTAAAACTTTAAAAATAATATACAATGGTTAACTATTGAAGCTAAACGGGGGTTATAAAACTACTTAAAATTAAAGTTGAAGATAAATTATATAACGACCGATAATTAATGTTATACTGGCATTAAATAAATACTCAAAATTAAAGGTCTAAAAAAACTATATGAAGATCTAAGATTAAAGCTAAACAAGGACCTGTGGTTAGACATATGCAGACTTCATTAAGTAAGATTAAATAAACTCATGTGATTCAAACTAATTTAGGAGGATAGATAATAGCTACAATTAAAGTTAGTTTGGGACTAAATATAAGCCTAAGCTAAAAGCTAATTTAGACTCCATAAATGGTATTAAAAGCAGTCTGGAACTAAAAAAATCTTACGATTAAAGTTAATGTTGAACTATATAAAATAAATATGATTAATGCTAAAATTGTATTCAAAAAAATTCTTAACTATTCGAGCTAAATAAAGATCAACCATTGAGTATGATTTAAGAATATATAAAGGTAATATGTGTCCATAAAAATTCTAAGATTAAAACTAATTTAGAATCATATAAAAACCTACAATTAAAACAGAGGACTATACAAAAGCATATGAATTAGGAATAATAAAAGCCTACAATTAAATCGTATGTATGGATATAATAAACCTATGATTAAATTCAAATTAGGAATTCAAAAAATCCACAATTTAAACTAACTAAAATTCAAATCAAGACCTTTGATTAGTGCTGAAAATTTTACTACATAAAGACCTAAACTTAAAGCTAGAATTTCTTAAATCATTATTAAAATTTTTATTACATAGAATACTAAATAGTTAGTTGCATTTTTTTTTTTTTTTAATTATTCAATCATGCTGATTACTTCCTTTTCAATGTTGTTACCTCAAATGTGTGTTTGGTATTGTATTAATCTTAGTCATTTTTTTTTTTTGCTTCTTCTTTTTGGAAAAGTTTACAATAATAAAAACAATACAAGTTATTTTAGTAATTTTTCTATTTACCATAAACTTTTCATTTGTTATATTTAATATTAAGGGTTAATTAATTGCTCTAAGGTTATGATGCTGTACTTTTGCTTTTACTTAAATTTAAAAACAACTTTTTGTAAAAGGCATATGCTAAGTTTATTGATTTTCTGTATGTTTTTTTAAGTAAAACTTACAATTCATTGATGTAATTTTTCATATATGTAAGATATATGTGAGTATGTACACATATGAGTGTGTAAGTATTGGTTAAGTCATTGAAATTCCAAAAATGTATAGTTAATTACAAATTGTGTTTAATGAGGTATATATCTTCTAACTAAAAGAAAAAAAAAACATATATTAGGAAGGAGCTTATTGAAGGGAATAAAATTGAAGTAAAAGAAAATAATAAAAAAACAAGTAAGAAAGATATAGTCGGTCAAGTACGACCATATGATAACCAACACCATTGTGCATGTCCATCAAAATTCGTGGGGGGGTCTTATATTAGACATGTGGACAATTGTAGACCGATACTTTTACTAAGTGTAAAATAAAATATACGAATACACAATATTACGCTAATACTAACATTTATATGAATTTGTGCACTTAAGGGTGATTCACGAAAGTGGGCTTATATGATAGCTATGGTAAATTATGGAGCGATCGTCCATAAAATTTATCACTATGATTTCTACTTATATAAAACTTATTTATGTCGAAAATAAACCTGATTCTAACATTTGTATGTGATTTATGCACGTTAAAGTGATTTTCGGAAGAGAATTTTATATGGGAGCTATGGTCAATTATGGACCGATCTTCATGAAATTTGGCACAAAGATTAAAACTTATACAAAACTTCCTTACACCGAATTTCGATCGTTAAACCGCAATTCCGGGAGGACGTTTGTATGAGGGCTAAGCTTCGTTCCTGTGTCATAAAAGTCCTATGTGCCAAATTTCATTGAATTATCTTTAAAATTGCGACCTGTACTTTATGCGCAAGGTTTACATGGACAGCCAGCCAGCCAGACGGACGAAAGGACATCATTAGATCGATTCAAAACGTGATTCTGAGTCGATTGGTACACTTTAAGAGGATGTTGGATGATTTCTTCTGTGCATTACAAACATCAGCACAAACGCTTAATACCCTAACCACCAATGTTGGTGGGGATATAGTAAATCTTGTTTTTTAACAATACTTTGTCCAGCACCCATCTTGAAGTATACACATCGACTCAGAATCACTTTTTGAGTTGGTCTAACGATGTCCGTCCGTCGGTCTGGCTGGACGGCTAGCTGTCCGTGTGCACAAAGCAGTGGTCGCAATTTTGAAGATAATTCTTTGAAATTTGATGCGTAGAACTTCCATAACACAAGGACAAAGCCTATTGAAACTGATTATGATCGGTCCACTATCTAACCTACAAATGTCTTCCCGGAATAGAGGTTTAACGATCATAAATGCTTTAAATATAATAATATTTTAATGAAGTTTGGTGTAAGAAAGTTTTATATAAGTTTTAATTTTTGTGCCAAATTTCATTAAGATCGGTCATTAAGATCGGATAATTGACCATTGCTCCCATATAAAACCCTCTTCTGAAAATCATTTTAACGTACATAAATACACATGATAGCATCAAGTTTATATTCGACACAAATAAGTTGTATATAAATGGAAATCATAGTGACAAATTTTATGAGGATCGCTCCATAATTTACCATAGCTTCCATATATGATTCCCTTAAGTGCACAAATTCATATAAATATTAGTATTAATGTAATATTCTGTATTCGTATATTTTATTTTACGCTTAGTAAAAGTATCGGTCTACAACTGTCCACATGTCTAATATAAGACCCCTCCACGAATTTTGATGGACTTGCACAATGGTGTAGAGTATCACATGGTCGGACTCGACGGACTATATCTATCTTACTTATTTTAATTTCTATTAGAAAACATTTCAGTATTTTCTTGGGCCAATCTAATCATTTACTTTTGATTATTATTCGCTTACATAGTACGCAGGAAGTGTAGAGGTATTTGTGTATTATATCTTTTATAATTTTTTAGGCATTATCTTTCATTTCCTCAATTATACGCTCAATTTGTCAATGTTTACATAATTTTTACTCATATTTTAGACTTTTTAATCTATTACAAAACTCATAAATGTATAAAAATTATTGATTATGAAATAATGGAAACAATAAATTGTTACTAAATTCTATAAATTTTCAAGGAGTACAGTAAACTAATTGAAACAAAAAGTTTATATTTGAATTGGCCGAATCTGATATACCCATCAAAAGTTAAAAATTCACAATGAAATATAACTTTACCGTTTATATCATTTACAATACACATATTAAGACTACTTTTAATTTAAATGAAAATAATATATTTAGCCTTTGTTACAATTACTATGGGGACTTCTACTCTCATTGATTTGATCGAATAATGTAGTAGCAGATTCACTTGATTTCAAGAAAATTTATTCAGCCATTTAAGCATTTTAAATAAGCTTTTAATAAAATTTGGGCTTAGCATTAAATGCGGAATGCAACTGCTCAAGAACCTATCATCCCATTCACCTCTCACTTATGTAAATCGTTAAGAAAATTCTTCCCACAAAATGTTACGATTTTCACTGATAGTTATAGTTCATTCATTAATTAAAACTTACAAGTCCTACGCGATATATTCTAAAGTCTTTATATGGAAATTATTTCCACAAAATCTTAATACTTTCGCTGTAATAGTTCAATAGATATGCGATTTTTATTATTTACTTTGTTTGGGCGCTAAGACTTTCCCTAGTCCTATTTGTTCTATGTTCATCTTAATTATAGAAATTAATATGAAAATTATTTCCACAAAATTTCAAGAGTTTCACTGTAATGAGTAGTTCTTTGGACATGAGATTTTCAATGTTTACTTTTATGGGGGCTAGAAAATGATTTTGAAATGATATACGGATTCTCTGAAACGACTCTCGAATAATCGAGCAATCGACCTTTTGTTGAAAAAAGTCGAAAAGCCGAAATCGAATTTTTTAATCGAAAATTATTCAGAATTTAACATTCTTGTTGCCAAATAGTCGAAAAATCAAAAAAAGTAGGAAATATTTAAAAATTTATAAACTCAAAAAGTCTACTTTTTGCTCCAACTGTAGAACTCTAGTGTGCTGTTAACAAAGTAGAAAAAGTAAAAATTTTCTTTTTGTTGCTTTTTTAAAAAAAAATTTTTTTGTTTTTTTTAAGTACAAATGCACATTTTTATGTAAAATTAATTATTTTTCTTGCGTTATGAAGATAGTTTCGGATATCTAAAATCAGGGTGCGTAACTGTTATGACTTATATCAAAAATTCAGAGGAATTTTTCCACTTTTATATTTTTTAATCAAAAATAACAGTTATTTCATGATTTTTATTGATAAAATTGTAAAACACCAAAAAATCGCCAGAATGACAAAAAATCGGAAAAGAATCGTCAAAAAAAGAAATCCAAAATAAAAAATTAAAAAATTTACCAAATGAAAAGTAAACGCCAAAACAGAAAAAAATCGCCTTAACAAAAGAAGCGCCAAAAAATATCTAAATAGAAAGAAATCGAATAAAGGGGAAAAACGGCGATACGAAAAAAATCACCAAAATGCAAAAAAAACGTAAAAACGGAAAAAAAGAAAAAAATTGCCAAAACAAAAAAGAAACAGCGAAACAAAAAAAAATTCTAAAGAAAAAAATAAGCTGCCTAACGGAAAAAGCACTAAAACTAAAAAAAGAATAGAAGCTATTCCGTGATTATTATTGATAATATTGTAAAATACCAAAGTTTCGCCAAAATCAAAACAAGAGTTACCAAAATGGGAAAAAAAGGTAAAAAAATCGGCTAAAGGGGACAAAATTGTTAAAACTAAAAAAACTAAAATAAAAAAATTAAAAATCTTCTAAACGGAAAAAAGTCGATAAAACAGAAAAAGCAAGAAAAGAAAAAATAAATTTCCAAAACGAAAAATCTAAATGAAAAGAAAAAAATACGGCAAAGCGAAAAAAATCGCTAAAACGAAATAATATATTGCCAAAACCAACAAAAAATCGCCAAAATAAAATGATCTAAACGGAAAAAGTCAAAACGAAAAAACCCTAAAGTGGGAAAAATCACCATAATGAAAAAATAACTTCAAAATAAAAAAAAATCACCAAAAGAAAAAATAAGCAGAGTTTTATTCGTCCACTTTGCTTTAAAGAATTTTAAGTGAAAAAAAGTGTTGAAATGTCGAAAGTTTCGTTTTTGTATTTAACCATTATTTTTATGTTGGTTACTTTATTCTTCACGTATTTTGAAGATTTTTAATTATTTTGCAGAAAAACCAGGAAACATTCTTAAATGTTTAAAATATATTTCGAAATATGTTTGAAAGTTATTTATGTACCTAACAGATTACAAATGGTTCAGTATTTGATTAGTTACAATAGTTAAATATTTCTAACAACATTTTTTATTAGATTGTTTTGCAAAATATTATATATCAACAATTATTGACACTAAATTTAAAATAATTGTTCGAAGAATTTAAAAGTGTGACTTTTCGAATAACAAATAATTCGAATACTTTTATAACGAATATTGAAACAATATTAATAATTTTATTTTTTAATATTATACTTTTTTTAAACATATTTTTAACTATTTGTATAAATAAATAGATATTTTAGGTATTTTATAGGTAGTTTATTTTATTTTTTTTTTAATTCAAACAATTAAGTATGGAATTATATTCACAGTTTTTATTTTGAAAAGAAAAATTTTATTATTAAAGATTACCTTTAAATAACAACACTCAGATAACACTTTTTGCAAATACATAGATGTTACAGACAGAAGGTATAATTCTAAAAACGAATCAATTAAACATTTTAATTTCGGACTTGGACAATTAAAAATAAAAGGTCTTCCTTCTGACATTTGTTATTTAGTAAAAAAAAAAACAAAAAAAAAAGAAAGATTTTGGAATCAACATAGAAACTGAAATATTTTATAAATGGTGTTGATGCATACGACAGAATAAAAATAATAAAAAATGCAAAGAAAAGTTAGGTTAGGTTAAAAAGGGCGGCGTCTTCACGCCTCCAACCAGAGACCATCTAGTAAATCCTGATCCCTTTATAAATACCAGAGAAAGCTAATAAAACGAAGAAAGAGAAGATCTCTAGTAGAATAAGGCACATGAGTAGAAAGAAAGGAAAAGAAATATAAGAAAAGAAAATTGTGGAACCCAAAATCCATCAATCAACCCCGACTACCTCTAAGTCACTTTATCCCCATTACGAATCCTATAAGGTTGTCGAGTTCACTACCCGCAACCTCCTCCAGTTCGTGTAGATTATGGCTTCCAAATTACTTCAGTGTACTGCGCTGAAGCCCTACACAATGACAGAATATGTGTTCCACTTTCTCTAGTTCCTCCACATCATCGCACGTAGTACAAAAATCTGACGTGCCGGTGTCCCACTTACTGGTCATATTCCCTATTGCGAGGTGATCGGTAATCATACCAACAATAACCCTTAGATTCCCACGACTCATGCCCAAAAGATGCATCGTTCGTAAATGTTGCAAAATGTTCAATAGTTCAATGTGTGTAGCATCAAAAAATCAATGGACATCTATATCTAACATAGTCTCAAATTTTCCAAAACAAAAACTAAAGAGTTTGGAAATGAGATATTTGGAAGATTATTCGGCAGAGAAACTGTGAAAAGGTAATCACATGAACCTATGAAGATTGAAAAATCTTTTGAAGCATCTAATGGTTATTTGTCAACGGAACTGAATGCAACAATTCAAAATATAAAAATAATATTTTTCAAAATTAAATTTTATAAAAACTAAAAAGCGAAATCAGTTTAAATCAACTCATTTAAATAATATTTTTTTAATGAAATTATTTTAAGTCATATTCTTAAATATACATACATATTTTTTTGTATTAAAACAAGTCGATATCTATTTTTATTAAAATAATTGTTTATTTATTTATTTATTATTTTTTTTTTTTTTTTGTGACTGCCACACACATAAAGTACATACATACATATATTTATAAGTAATTATTAACTTTTAAGTTATTTTTATTTTCCTTTTACAATAAAATTTTTGAAAAATTACCAAAATTTTACTTTTTTTGTATATTTTGAATTATTCGAACAATTTAAATATTTTTATCACGAATTGTTAGAATTCGAACAAACCAAAATGCCTAATTCGAATTATTCGCTTTATTCGAGCAATTTGAAAAATCGAACAATTTGGATACCCTATTAGGTGGAGCATTCCAATCTGGTAGTAAAAAATTAACGTTACACAGTGGATAGGTAGGATAGCAAAGAAAGTACTAATAATAAAACCCATTATACTTTTTACAAAAGATTACAAAATCATTGAAATTGGCTTTAAACCGGGTAACGGTACATACCAGGGCACCTTTTTTTAGACTTTGAAATGCTCGCATTTCTTTGAAAATGAAGATATAGTCATGAAACTTCAGATCATATCGATTAAAGTGCTTTTAAAGTTTAGAAACAAAAGAAACCTCAATTTTGTTAACTTGGTTAATATATATAAAATGGCCTTAAAGTGGACACCTACGGCAGTCAAAATCCAAGGTAAAACCATATAATTTATATGTGTTTTGGATTAAAATTAACTTCTTTGGAATTAGGCACAGGATTACTGGAGGAGAATGTTGTAGATAGTCAGGCAGCACTAATGGCAATAACAAGTTATTGTGTCAAGTCCAGATTGGTGCTTGAGTGTAGGAAGGAATTTAGAAGGCTAATGGATGCCTACAGAATAAGACTCTGTTGGGTTCCTGCTCACTGAGCTAGCTCGTAAGTGCTCTGAGCTGGACAGGTCTTTCGTGGAGGTATCGATTAGGATTCCAATTGGGTCATATTTCATGGCCATAAGGGAATGTTCTCTAGGAAGAACGAATCATGCTTGGAGGAGTAGAAGGGACTGCATGATATATGGAGCGTTATGGCCTAGACTTAAACCAGCAGATTCGATGCATCTTTTGGACATGAGTCGTGGGAATCTAAGAGTCATTGTTGGTATGATTACCGATCTCCTCGCAATAGGGAATATGATCAGTAAGTGGGACACCGGCACGTCAGAGTTTTGTACGACGTGCGATGATGTGGAGGAACTAGAGAAAGTGGAACACATATTCTGTCATTGTGTAGGGCTTCAGCGTAGTACACTGAAGTGATTTGGAAGCCATATTCTACATGAACTGGAGGAGGTTGCGGGTAGTGAACTCGGGTTGATTAATGGGTCTTGGGTTCCACAATTTTCTTTTCTTATATTTCTTTTATTTTCTTTCTACTCTTGTGCCTTATTCTACTAGGAATCTTCTTTTTCTTCATTTTATTAGTTTTCTTTGGTATTTGTAAGGGGATCACGATGGACCAGATGGTCTCTGGTTGGAGGCGTTAAGACGCCACCCTTTTTAATCTAACCTAACTTTTCTTTGCATTATTTGTTACTTTTATTGCCTTTTGTTTCATCGAAAATTAAAATTAAAAATTGTTTTTATTTAAACTTGTAATTACGCCTGTCCATGTCAGGCAAATGAGTCATTGTATAAAGTCTAGGTCCGTTAGGATCTAAAGGAAAATTAGTTTCATAAGCATTCCAATTTTAAACTTTCTAGGCTATTTATGAGAAATGGGCTTTTTAACGTATATAAAACTTTTATATGTACTGAATTATGTAATATATAAAAAATTTATGAGCGTCGAAAACCTATTCTGCGTTCAGCTATACTGTGGGTTAGCCATAATTATTAATATGCTCTGAGCTTAATTTTAATTTAAGATTTTGCAATAATTGTGGAGATTTCTATTGATTAAATTTAGTTTTAATCGTGGGTCTTTATGAAAGCCCAGTTATTTAGTCCTAGTTTAGCTATAATTCAGAGTCTTAATATAGTAACCATTTAGCCTTAATTGTGGGTCTTTATATCGTACTATTTTAGCTTCAATCGCTGGCCTGTAACTATTCACAGTTTAGCTTTAATTACGATTTTTTATTCTCAATTAAGGTTTTATCATGAGGTTTTATATAGTCGCAATTTAGCTTTAATTGCAGGTATATATATTGTTCCAATTTAGCTTGAATTATAGACAGTTGTACATCATTAATCACGCAGTTTATATGGTTACAAATTAGCGTTTTTAATTTGTTCAAATTGTGCTTTAATCGCGGGAATTTTAAAGTCTAAATTTTGCTAGATCTTTGTATATTCTTAATCGCGTTTAATCGTAGGCTTGTCTAGTGCCAGTTTAGCTTTAATCCTGAGCATTTATGTAGTCCCAATTGAGCTTTAAACGTTGATCGTTATATAGTCGAAATTTTGATTTAATCGTGGGTCTTCGTAGTTCCAGTTTAGCTTTAATAGTGAGTGTTCATATAAGTAGACTTTTGATTTAATCTTAGGTCTTTATATAGTGCCAGTGTATTTTTATATATTCTATATATATATTCTCAATTTATTTTATTATAGTATCAATATAATTTATCTTCTAGAAGAAAATAATCAAATTAATATTTTTAATAATCAGATTTTTATATTGTTACGTTTGCTGAGTATTTCTTAAGCAAAATTTTTAAATTTACTTTTCGAATATTTTTAATTTAGTTTTATTAATTCATTTTTATCAAGAACTTTAAAATAAATGCATTATATTTATATTAAAAAATAAAATAAACTTTTCATATTAAAACTAACTTTTTGTCTATTAAAAAGATATGAATTATTCTTCTTAAGATAAAGCATTATTTTGCAGTTTTTTTTATTATAAAAATTTTATAAAGTTATTTGGAATTCTTTTTTCTATTTTTTATTTTTTACTATTTATAAATATTATTTATTCAAGGAAACTTTTAATATTTCTATTTTTTTATTATTATTCTTTTTCAGGAAATCAAGAGTAAGTTAAAGAAAAATAATATAAAACTTTAAAATACAATAAAACTTTACATGAAAATTTTATATACATATTTATATAATCCTTTTTTGGTATTTTTTTTTAATAAAAATATATTTAAATTTAGGATTTCTGTTTCAGCACACACAATTTAAAAGCTTAAGTAAAAGTTTTTTACTTACAGGAAATCATTTAAAATTACTTCGCAGATTGTCTAAACATTATTTGTCAAAATCCTTTATGGTTATTTAACTTTAGTAAAGAAATATTATATAAAACGATTTATTTTAATTGTTTTCGTTTTTTTTTTTTTTTTACATGTAATCTGATTACAACTTTTGGAGAATTTTCACAAAATTAAAAATAATTAAATCCTGGATAAAGAAAATAAAAAGTAATACTCAATTAAATTTTAAATATAACACCGAAACACATTAAACAAAAGTTTAATGTATTTAAAAAACAAAAAAGAAAAAGAAACATACAGCAAACTTAATTAAATGTTTGGTTAGGGATACTCTAATATATACACATTTATATCTAAGGACATTTTTTAAAACAAAAAGATCTTGTGCCTTATCAAATCTTTTCATGATAAAAACAATTCTTTGGGCATTTTGAGCATAAGTAGAAAAATTCAAACAATTTGTTTCCTATATGCAGGTTTTTTTAAGTAGAGGATGTTAAAGGACTCTTAAGGATTTTCCACAAAATTTTTATATAACACATTTGAATACAAGTTGTTGGGAGAAAATTTATAAAAAAAATTCAAACAAATTGCAACAAAAAACAAGCAAAAGGAAAATTACAAAACAAAAAAAAAAATACAAGGAAAAAAGTTTTAATAAATTTTACTAAAAGAAAAAAAAACACTAAAATAAATGTTGCACATTATTTTAATATTAAACACAATTTAACTGACACGTGTCAAAAAAAAAAAACAAAAAAAAATTGTTTCCTGTGATTTTATTTTTATCTCAAATTGACATGTATTTTTTAAATACGGCAACAATTTTTCCCTATCAGCTAATGGTTTTGAGTTACAGTTAACCACCATCATTTGCTATTTTTACTTAGATTTTCGTTTTTTACTGGACGCTAAAATATATTTTGTTGTTATTTTCGATATGGCTTCATCTCGAAAATCTATATCGGACTTTGTGAAAACTGCGTGTTATCAATATTTTAAAATAAAATTGTGTAATCAGGATAAGTCATGGGTTCCTTTTATTGTATGCCAGAAATGTGTAGTATGTCTATGTTTGTGGTCCAGTGGAAAGCGAGATGCAATAATGTTCGTAACACCCATGATTTAGCGAGAATCTTGAAACCTTCATAACAACTGCTACTTCTGCGTTGTGAAATTAAACGGAATTAACCTTGGAAATCGAAGTAAAAGTTCATATCCTAACTTATCTTCTGCTCAACGACCTCAATTAAAATCAAGAGAGGTACAACCCGGCACATTTAAATCTTCTGATGATCCAAAACTCTGTGAACGCGAATGAAATACATCAAATGAAGACTCTGATCCAGAGTACAAATGCAGACTTTCAGAACCTCAACGATTTAATCAGAAAGAACTAAATGACTTAGTAAGAGATCTGAACTTAACGAAAGTTCAGCATCTCATTTAAAAGAAAAAAATTTGCTTACTCCGGAAACCATTATTACGTACCAGTGAGAAAGAAACTGTTACCATGAGAAACAACACTATTGGTCACAAAAAGTTTGGCCAGTACGGGAAGAGCTAAAAGTTGGTACAATAAATATTATAAACGTGTCTTTGTTTGGCCGAGACCGCATCATACTTCCACCACTTCATATTAAACTGGACATAATGAAGCAGTTTGTGAAGGCACTTGACAAAAGTGCTTTGAAACATTCGCCACTTTTTTTTACGCAAGTTTCAAGAATTAAGTACAGAAAAACTGAAAGTTAGTATTTTTGATGGATCACAAATTAAGCAACTCGTGAATGATCCTAGTTTTGTCAAATCAATGACTGAAGTCGAATCCAAAGCTTGGAATTCATTTGTTTTGGTTATAAGTAATTTCCAAGGCAAATGAAATCTGACGACCATGTCAAGCTTATTGAGTGCATGCTATCGAACTTGCAAGAGCTAGGCTGCAACATGAGCATAAAAATCCACTTCCTGCACTCGCATTTAGACCGATATTCACAAAATCTGGGTGCTTTTAGTGAGAAAGAGGGTAAAAAATTTCATCAGAATCTTCGACAATGGAAGAGTGTTATCAGGGAAGGTGGAACTCACAAGTGATGGAAGACTACTGCTGGAGTTCGCAACGAGATATACCTAAAGTCATTCATTCAAAGAAATCTTATAAAAGATCATTTTATAGCGTTCGATAGAAATTTTGTTAACAAATAATATAACTATATATTTCAAAAATTAAAGCCATTAGCAATCTAACAGTATTTCTTTCATAGAAATACCCAATAACAGAAAAAAATAAGGAAAAAAAAATTGTGTTAACCGGTGTAATATATACATAAATGAACCAGAAACTTTAATAAAGTTAATATATTTAAATTTATAAGAAAAATTCAAAAACAAAATAATATTTCGGACAGAAAATTTAAAATATAAACTAATTCATCGTTAAAAAAAAAACAAAAAAGAAATGCAAATAATTTAAATAATAAAATACAAATAATTTAAAAAGAATTATAAAGCGTGATCCATTTTGAACTTCCCTACTTTTTAAAGAAAAAAACGCAGAAAATTCAAATTTAATGGAGAATGTTTATTATCATTTGAAAGAACATTCTTTGGCATTTATTTTTCGAAGATTACGTCTATCAAATGTTAGCCATTGCTACGCCGCAGATGGTCGATCCGTTGAGTCCAATTTTCGATGACTCGTTCGAGCATTTCACTTGTAACTGGCGAGTGATACGCGTAATGTTTTCCTCCAAGGCCTGAATCGAAGCGGGTTTGTCCGCATAAACTTTAGACTTTACATATCCTCACAGGAAAAAGTCTAACAGTATGATATCACACAATCTTGGTGGCCAATCGACCGGCCCAAAACGTGAAATTATGAGCTCACCGAAGTGTTCTCTCATTAAATCCATTGATCGTCTTGCTAAAACCAAATGTCGCCGAGATCACGAGCTTCAATTTCAGGCATCAAATAGTCGGTTATCATGGCATGATAACGGTCGCCATTGGCGGTTATGTTCGCACCGGCATCATTTTTAAAGAAATATGGACCGATGATTCCACCGGGCCACAAACCACACCAAACCATTGCTTTTTCTGGATCAAGTGGCAGTTCTTGAATCTCCTCAGGTTGCTCTTCGTTTACTTACCCATTGAGCTAGAAATGAGTCTCATAGCTGAACAAAATTTGCCTCGAAAACGTCGGATCTTCTTGGAACTTTTCTAGAGTCCATAGAGCGAAGCGATGTCGCTTGTTGCACAAGCTGTATTTTGTACGCTTTCAATTAAAAATCTCGACGTAAAATGCGCCAAATCGTCCCACGCTTCAGTCCGAGCTGCTGCGAACGGCGCCGAATCGACTCTCCACGGTCTTTGTGTACACTCTCAGCTACGGCCGCTATACTTTCTTCTCAGCGTGCTGGAAGTGGTCTATTCGGTCGAATATTATCCAATAATGGGTCTCAAAATGGGTGATGGTGTTGCGAATAGTACGCTCAGTAGGCCGATTATGTTGACCATAAGTTGAGCGAAGTGCACGAAACACATTCCTCACAAAAGTCTTTCCATTATGAAATGCCAAACAATAATAAACAAAAGTTACATGACACATGACACGACTCACACGTGATCTGTCAAAAAAAGGCTATTGAAAAAAGTATCTCTACTTGAATCACCCATTATATTCAATTTTACTTTAATTTCTGTTTAAATTTACTATTTTTTAACTTTATATTAAAGAAAAACTTACATAAAAACCCTAAAGTATAAAACCTACATATAGTAACCAAAAATTAAAAAATTCCTAAATAAAATAAACTTAATATTGCACAAACGGTAAAAAGAAACTAAATTCAAATAATAGGTATATTTTGTCAGTTATGATATTCTTTTTTCATCATCTTAAAAACTGTTTAAATATTAGGTAAGACCATTTGCTTTTTTGCTAACGTTATTCAAATGTTTATATAAATTTCTTTAGGGCATTAAAAAATTCCTTTAGTTACAATGATAACTATGTGTCCTTTATTCTTTTTGTGTTTAAAGAAAATTTTTAGTTAATAAACATAAACACACATACATATATACCCATATACATACATATATATTACATAAAAATACCAAAATTTAAGCAAAATTTTTGTTAACAACATCCTATATTTAAGCTCAAAAACAGGAAGTTGTTAAAAAATGTTTGCTTAAATTTTGGTATTTTTATTGAATATACATATGGATATATATGTATATATGCATATATGCAAAATTTATGGAAAAACCCCACAACAAGAAAGCAAAATTTTGAAACTTATTTGATAAAATCAAATTATATTCTAATAAACGTTTTATTCTAAAAATATTAAATTGTAAAAAAATAAGCCTCTTCAATTAACTAATAAATTTATTATAATCTGCTATATTAAAAAAAAAACATTAAAACTCTAAAGTGATATATACGAGTATGAATTTTGATGTGAATTTCCCTCAAATAAACTTCATAAACTATGATAATTTATTTTATTTTTTATGACCCACAATAAAAGAATGTAAAAGAAAACCACAACTAATTTTTGTTGCTGTTGCTATCGTTGTTTTTTTTTTCACTGCTGTGTACTATTTTACTTGCATCATTTAAAGACCATTTATTTTTATAAGAGTTCATGCGTGCTTTTGAACTGTGAATTGGAATTGATTGGCGCTTCGGGAGTGAGAACAATAAAACAGAGATTTTTGTCTCATATATGATAAATGTTTATCTAAAATATTTGAAGAGATGAACAAACTTTAAGGCGATAATGGACGAAATATTTAAAAAATGACACATAATAAAAGAAGTAAAGAAATGTTAAAAAAAAAAACAAAAGGCAATAAAGCAAGAGTAGACAAAAGACTAGAACAAAATATAGACTAGAATATAAACTAAACTATGGATTTGATTATAGCTTAGAATAGACTAAAACAGACTATAGGCTAAACTTAGGAAAAGACTGTAGACTAGTCCATAGACTAAATGATCGATTAAACTAATAAAACTATAGACTGGACCATAGACTAGAGTCTGAAATATAGGGTAGACAAGAGTCTGTACTATAGGCTAGACTATAGACTAAACTAAAGTCTAGATTATAAATTAAACTATAGACTAGAGCAAAATCAGACTAAAATCTAGACTATTTAGATTACTGACTAAACTATAGTCAAGACTATAGATTACACTACAGTCAGCATTATAGATTTATAGTTTGGACTACAGACAAGTCCGCAGTTTGGATTATAGTCAGGATTATAGACTAGACTGTAGTTTCGACTGCTGTTAGGCTTATAGAGCAGGATGTAGTCTGAACCACAAACTAAACTACAGTCAAGACTATAGACTAAACTATAACCAAAACTATAGACGAAAGTATAATCAAGACTATAGATCAGATTATAGTCAAGAACATTGACTAAACTATAGTCAAGGCTGTAGACTATAGTCTGGGCTATGGTCTATAGACAACTCTATAGTCAAGACTATAGACTAGAATATAGTTTGAACTTAGCTATAGTATAGTCTATAATCTTGACTTTAATCTAGTCTATAGCCTAGACTATAATCCAGCCTATAGTCTTGACCATAGTCTATTATATATACTATCGTCTGGTCAAGATTAGAGTCAAAACTATCGTCAAGACTATAGACTATACTGTATTCAGGACTTTAGTCAAAACTATAAGCTAGTTTATAGTGAAGATTATAGACTATACTATAGCTAAGATTATACTATACCCTGGAATTTAGACTAAACTGTATTCAATACTATAAAATATATTTTAGTCAAGAATATAAACTAGATTATAGTCAAGGCTATAGAAACTACAGTCTGGGCTATAGTCTATAGACAAAAATATAGTCAAGACTATAGATAAAATTATAGCCATAACTATATACTAGACTACAGTCAAGACTAGACCATATAGACTAGATTATGTCTAAAGTTATAGACTATACTATAGTCTATATAATAGACTATAATGTGAATTGTAGACTAGAATACGGTCTGGACTATAGAATAGACTATAGTTTGGACTGTAGAATAGACTATTGTCTGACTATAGACTATAATATAGTCTGGTCTATGGCCTAAGAGAGTATAGCTTAGACAATAGTCTAGACTATTGTCTGGACTATAGACTACAATGTAGTACGGACTACAGACTAAACTATATTGTGAATTATAGCCCGCACTATAGACTAGACTATGGTCAGGACTATAAGCTAATTTATAATCAAGAAAAAAGGATAGAATATGGTCAATATTATGGACTGCACTATAATCAAACTATTAACTAAACTATAGGCTATTTACTAGAATCTAGTCCATAGTTTTGCTATAGTCCAATCCATAGTATTGTCTATAGTCTTAGTTTTAGTCTAGTCTACAGTTCTAACAATAGACTATAAACTGGATAATAATTATTTTCCGCTCAGCTATAAATTCTTATGGTTGTACTTCCCTTGTGGGAAGAACTACCATAAAAATTGCGTGTTTATATAAGTAAAGCAATCATTAAAGAAACACTTTTTTATCTATACGCAAATGTATCGTAAAGATTTTTGTTTTTATTGTTGACTCTTAATGCTGGTAATTTACACGCGACAAAAATCAAAACTTTTGCTCACATCAATGTTCAATTTTGTTACTCTCGTCTTTTTTTATTCGCCTTTAAAAACACTCTTTCCTGCCAGGATTGTCAGATTTTTTATTATTATTATTATTTTTTTTTTTTTTTTTTTTGTATTTTCGTTTTTTTGAGCCTTTGTAGCCAAATTGTTAATCAGAAATCGCCAAAAATCGCCAAATTAAAATTTGTTTGATTTTTTAAAGAAATACTAAAAAATTAACTAAAACATTTCGTTTAATTTATAAATATAAATTCAACGATAATTGCAATAGCTAATAATAACACAGTGCTAGTCGCAAATTTTAACAAGCTGGGTACCCTACTGTTAAAGCTAATTCGAGTATGCTGAATTCAGTATTGACATCCGTTTTTCGAAGTTAGCGCTCGTATTCGCGATATTTGGATTTAAACTTAAATATGGAATTAGTGAATTAATTGAAATTAGAAATTAGAAATAAAAGGGATATTATTTATGTACATTAAACAATAAGTCAATTTAATATATACTAAAATTATAAATTATTGCTTACAGAATTATAGTAGTATTTTTTGCTAGTTTAAAATTTTGTTTATTATACTACGTTTCCACTGAACTCAAAATAACAAGTTTTGAATAAAACGTTCAAAAGTGTTTCCATTGAGCCGACTATCGAATTTTCGAACAAATTCTGACTTTTCCTTTTTAACATAACTTTTTTATTATTGTTGTTTGCCGAAGAATTCGACTCTTTTTTATAAACTTTTAATTTCTTTAGCTTGTTAATTTTTTTGGTATGAAAATTATTTATGTATTAATAAGAATAATTAAAAATTTTAAAAATCGATTGTAATTTTTTCGATAATAACATTTTAAATTTATAACTCACAGGTTTTTGCTTTATCCAGGACACAAAACTAGTCGAAAAACAATATTTTCGACATGATTTGAAATAAAATCATTAAAACGAGTTGTTTGGTTTATGAAAAATATATGGGAAATCATGTAGAAAACAACTAGTTTTGCTTAAAACTACATGCTTTCCCCAAAACTTGCCAAGGGAAACCTAGTATCAGCGTTTAAATTATATATTTGATAATAAGAATTCCTTATTCTTCACTTCAATGGAATTTTGGTTGTTTTATTATTTAAATTCAAAAATTAAATTATTAAATTTAAACTAAAAAATTTAATCTTCCTAAACCCTTTTTCATCCTTTCAAAGTGAAATATCTCAAAAACGAGCACTTTTAAAAATGGTTAACACAACTAAAAGTTAACTTATCATAAACCTTTTTATTTAATTGTGAACGAAATCATAAATATCCTTAATATATTTGTAAGATGATGTAAAGCAAATTATCAAACATTTAATACATAAGTATAGAGGAACATATTTTTTGGGAATAAAATTTCGTAAAGTAAATTGAAGCTATTTACAAATTATTGCTCTTCATTTTGCTAGATAGACAAATACTACAAATAGTCGATTTATAATAAGAAAATTTAATAGTTTTTCTCCATAAATGCCTATTTAAAAAAATTTTAAAAATTTACCGAACAAATGGCCACCTTATTTATAAATCACCAAAAAAAATTCGTCATGTCGCCAAACGAAAAATTCAGGCACCAAAAGCAATTAAAAATTTACACGTTTGGCAAAAAATCGCCACATCTGACAGCTCTGTTTCCTACAATCACAAAATAAGAACACATAGAAAGTAAAAAGTCTATAAATTTAAAGTAACTTTTAAAAATTAACACACACATACATACATATGCAAGGCAATTTTTAAAGCAGACTCTAGTTCGAAATTCTTCAACACATGTTCAATTATGTTAAAACTTGAAGTAAGAATATAATTTATATTATTAGCTTTATGTTGTCATCTTTACTTGTATCTTCCTTGGTTATAAATAATTTTATTCGGTAATAAATGTTAAATGTACAAAACAATAAGAACTGGTATTATAAAAAATTGAAACAAAAAGAAAATTATTATTTACGAGCATTGCTATAATGTGTCTAATTTCACTATAAATATATTATACAATTTATAATACATACAGAAAAAAAAGTTACCAATCACCAAAATAATTCATTCAATTAAAAATTGTTTAAATTTGCACCTCTCAACAAAATGATTATACCAATTACTAATAACTGTAAAAAATTAAAAACAGAAAATTTTTTCCAATTAAAATATGTATTACATCAATCAAGTAGATAATTGAATGAATTAAAAATTTAAAAGCGAAAAAAAAGCTTACTTGAATTTTATTTTTACTATTTGTTTTATTTAATTTTTGCTTCAATATATTAATTAAATTCTTATGTAAAATGAAACAACTGTGTTAATTAAGAAATATAAGGTAAATTTTTTTTCTGTGTAAAAGACAATAAAAAAAGAATAATTCTTATGAAACACAAATACAATTTCATTTATATTAGACACCAGGAAACATACATTAAAGCATGAATATTAAATTATTAAATATGTTTTATATGGTATAATTTTAGACAGAAATCTATTTGTAGTAAAATCCTAAAAAATTAAATTAAAGAAATCAAAGAAATTGTTAAAGACTTTAAAACTTCGTATGAATCTTACCTGAGGTCACATATTTAAGCAACTCAATCATTCTAAAAGGAGAAATCATTGTTAAGGCTACAAAATATAGCAAAATTATCAATTTTCGCAAATAAATATAAATCATTTAATTTATCATCATTTAACTGATTCTATAAATAAACTATTTCAATTTGTAGAATTTATTTATTTCCTTTAAAAGCATAGCAATTATAACTTATGCAATTATTTATTCAATAATATATTATTATTTATTCAATAATATACATATATATATATATAAAGGGTGGTTAAATTGTAAGGGCCGATGTTGAATGTGAACCACACCTAAACGCCAAGCTTTTTTCCGAATTTTATTTGACATTTCTCTATTTCAGACTTACTCAATTTGAACAATGGAGAGATACACAATCCAACAACGTGTTAAAGTTATCCAGACTTATTATGAAAATGGGCGTTCAAATCAAAATGCATATCGTGCACTTCGTGATTTTGTTGGTCAATTTGATCGTCCAAATGTGCGTACAATCGCAAAAATCGTGGAAAAATTCGAGCAAACCGGGTCTGTAGAAGATGTGAGAACACCAGTGCATGCTCGTACAGCTCGAAAATATTGCTGCTGTTCGCGACAGTGTGGCTGAAGAGCCGTCCACCTCAACTCGTCGTCGTGCCCAAAAATTGCACCTCTCACGCTCGTCGTTGATGAACATTATACATAAAGACTTGCATTTACACGCTTACAAGGTGCAATTGGCTCAAGAACTAAAGCCTCTTGACCATTCCAAACGTCGTGAATGGGCAGAATGGTGGCAAGAAATGGCAACAGTGGATGATCAATTTTCGAAGAAAATCATCTTCAGTGATGAGGCACATTTTCACCTCAGTGGATTCGTCAATAAACAGAATTGCCGCATTTGGGCGAATGAGAATCCAAGAGTGATTGTCGAAAAACCAATGCACCCACAAAGAGTGACTGTTTGGTGCGGTTTATGGGCTGGCGGCATCATCGGACCGTATTTTTTCCAAAATGAGGCCGGTCAGGTAGTTACTGTGAATGGTGTTCGCTATCGTGAGATGATAACGAACTTTTTATGGCCCGAATTGGAAGGTATGGATGTGGACGATATGTGGTTTCAGCAGGACGGTGCCACTTGCCACACAGCTAACGAAACAATGGCTCTTTTGCGCAACAAATTCAATGGCCGTGTTGTCAATTGGCCGCCAAGATCATGTGATTTGACACCGTTAGACTTTTTTCTTTGGGGTTATTTGAAAGAAAAGGTGTACGTCGATAAGCCAGCAACAATTCAAGAGCTAAAGGATGAGATAATTCGGCACATTAACGGCATAGAACCTCCATTATGCCTCAGGGTCATCGAAAATTTGGACCATCGGATGGAGGTGTGCCGCCGTCGCGGCGCCCATTTGGCCGATATTTTGTTCCATACATAATTGAATAATACCAATATATCATAATAAAATAAAATTACAATAATTTCCTAAATAGTTTGTGTTTTATTCAAAATCAACATCGGCCCTAGAAATTTAACCACCCCTTATATATATATATATATATATATATATATATATATATATATATATATATATATATATATATATATATATATATATATACATATATATATTTGTAGGTATCAATATATACGCATCACTCTTTTAATAATTACACAATTTGTTCCATTTAAAATTTCTGCTTAAAACGTCCAAATTGCCTTTCTGTTCTTGATAATTGAAAATAATCAGCAAACAAATAATTCATCATGTACTGGAGAGATTATGAAACAAAAGTGTGCAACCGCTTACACACCTACAAATCTTTTATGAATTATTTGTAAACATGTTAAAAAGTCCTTTTGAAAACAACTGTAAAGTAGTATAACTCTTAAAGAGCATAACAGTATGTTAAATATTACTTTAACATATTTTAATAACATTAAAAGAGTTTTATTGGACTAAGAGTATTTTAAATTTATGTAGCAAGAGAAAAAATCCCTTTTATTAACTTTTGTATGTTATTTAACGTGTTTCTAAGAAGGTCAATGCCAATTTAACAGTTCTAAAGTAAGGCAACAATTTTGTGTAAATAATTTAACACGTTAACTTAAAATTTAAAGAATTAGCTAATAAAGAAAATAGTAATTATTATAGAATTAATGTTACAAAAATTGCAATAAAAGCTATAATTTAGTAAAGTTATAAATAGAATTCACAATACTCTAGTAAAGTATAATCTATAGTCTTGACTATAGACTAGTTTGTATGTAGTCTATAGTGCAGTCTACGAACTAGTCTATAGCGTAGCATATAGTTTTGTAGAAAACCAGACTATAATCAAGACTATTGACTGTATTATAGTTAAGACTATTGACTAGACTGTAAATCGTCGTAACTATATTACAGTCAACTATAATCTAATCTATATTATTGACTATAGTCAAGTCTATAGTCTTGACTATGGTCTAGTCTAGTATATAGTCTTGATAATAGTACAGTCAATAATATAGACTATAGTCTAGTCTTCTGACTATAGGCTAGTTTATAGTGTGTGACTATAGTCCAGTCAATAAGCTTAACTATAGTCCAGTCAAGTGTCGCAACTATAGTCTACTCTATAGTCCTGACTATAGTATAGTCCATAGTCTAAACTCTTGATTCTAATGTATTTAATGTAGTCTAGTCTATAGTTTTAACAATAGTATGGTCTGTAGTCGCTGTTGCAACCTTAATTATAATTTTTCATATTAACTACTGTTTATAGTCTTAACAATAGCTTAGTCTGTAATCTTGACTATAGTTTAGTCTTTAGTTTTGCCTATAGTCATGACTATAATCTAGTTTACCTTAAGTCTTATATAAATCCATTTTAACTTTTTTTTCATTATAATGCTATATTTTTGTTTTCTTTAAATTTCCCTTAATTTTCTCTCCTTGCCTATTTTACCAAAATTTCTATAAAATTTTTAATGTTTTTCTTCAATATTTTCCTTACAATAAAAATAGTTCTTAGTTTATTTTTTATTTAAATCTCTCATGAATTTAATACTGCGGAAGAAATAAAAATAATAAACAAAAAACCGGAGGTTACAGACAAATAGAAAAAAATCATTTTAGGAATATCCAGCAGTAATAGTACGCCACATTTTCCAAAATGACACCTGTGTTAGTGGGATATAGTAATACTATGTTGTTATAAATACTCAAGCCTATCTAATAACGATAAGCTCACTTTGTCCCCCAGGAGTTGTTACCGACATTCATACTAAATAGATATACAAAAGAACAAAAAATTAAAACAAATACCATGTTTATATATGAATGTTCTTATGCTTAAACTAAGTAATATATATAGAAAAATAATATCTATTTGTTTTCTCTAGAGTAACAATTGCGCTAAGAAAAAATATATAAGAAAACAAATAGAAATTGCTTTTATTTTTAAATCTTACAATGAAGAAAAATGGAAGAGTTAGTATTACTGCTATGACTAGAACTATTTTGAAAGACTTAGGAAAAATAAATGTAACAATAAATAAATGTATACAAACTAAGCAACTAAATAATAGACTTAGACTCATTTATATTTTTATATTCCCTCAAGCAGCCAGTAGTTTTTTAAAGTGTTATGAAGAAAATGAATTCGTTGGGCGCTATAAATATCGAAAAAGCACATTGCTTTTAAGCCAAAGACGAAAGTCATAGTTTATAGTCAACTATATAGTTTAGTATGTAGTCTAGGTCTAGAGACGATCATATAGTCTAGTCTATAGACGACTATATAGTTTAATCTATAGTCTAGTCTATAGTCGACTATATAATTCAGTATATAGTTGACTAAATATTTTAGTTTATAGTTTAGTCTATAGTCAACTATATAGTTAAGTCTATAGATGAGCATGTAGTTTAGTCTATAGTCAAATGTATAGTCAGTCAAATAGTTTAGTCTATTGTTGATTATATAATTCAGTCTACAGTCTAGTCTGTAGTCGACTACATGGTTTAGTCTATAGTCAAACTAGTCTAGTCTATATATATATATAGTCTAACTAGTCTAGTCTGTAGTCGACTATATAGTTTAGTCTATAGTGAAACTAATCTAGTCTATAGTCGACTATATAATTTAGTCTCTTGTCTAGTCTATATATAGTTTAGTCTATAGTCTAGTCTATAATCGATTATATAGTTTGGTCTCTAGTCTAGTCTATAGTCGACTACATAGTTTAGTCTATAATCGACTACATAGTTCAGTCTATTGTCTAGTTTATAGCCTATAGTTTGCTATATAATTTATTCTATAGTCGACTATATGGTCTAGTCTATAGTCATCTAAATAGTGTAGTCTATAGCCTTTTCTAAAATCTGTTCTACAATTCAGTTTATAATGTAATCTATAATCTAATATATGGGCTAATCAATATTCTTCTATTTAGTCTTGTCATCTTACTACTCCATAGTCTGGTCATATTTAGAAGAATGGTCATGTTATTATTTATTATTGCGATAGTCGTCATAACTATTAAATAGTTGCAAATTACTACTCTTAAGTCTGCAGAGTACTTAAACCTTTATACACTGGCACAACCGCACAGAGCCTTTAAAACAAATAAATACTTAATGCAGTGGTATGTAGCATTCACGGAAAAGAAAACTTATAACAATAGGTATTTATTTCATATTTCATTATTGTGAATTTCATATTTAAAGAAATATAATTTTATAAATTTTGAATTCATTAAATTTATTGTAGAATAATACAAAATTAATATGATATCCAGCTTACAATTTAAGAAAAAAAATCTATTATAATACATGTCATGATTTTTAAATTCCACATAAACTCGTACAAAACTAAACAACAAACACTTAAAAAGTTCAAAAAGTCATATGACTTATAAAATTTGATGACTAACATAATAGTGAGGGATAAAGAAAAGAAGAGAGCGAAAGTACGAGTATCCTAGGAAGTCATCTTATGTTAGGTAAACTATATTGAAATCTTTTTAAAATATTCAACTTGAAAACTCTACTGACATTATGAATTTTTTTCATTATTTTTGTTTTTTACAAAAACCAAATAGCTTGTTCATATATTTACATACATATGTATGTATTTGGGGAAAAAGGCAAATACTAGCAATACGTTGGCGTTAGTTTTTTTATTGTTATTGTTATTTTTTCTGGGCAACCACTGATGCATTTATTTTAACGGCTTTATTAAATTTATGATAGTCAAACAATTTGCATACAAGTCTAGAGCTTTTTTGCAAGTTGCATTCTGGATTTTATGTGTTTGTTTACATAATATCTATATAAACCTCTTTTTCTTATATTTCTCATAACTTCAACAAAACAAGTTATAGTTGAAGCAAATAAAAAAAAGAAATAAACTTAAGTCAAATCCTCTCAGCAAACTTTTATGGAAAGCAGGAAAATTACCACGCAAAAAAAAAAGAACAAATACTTACATTTTCAAAGAAAAGTTGTTGAAAATATAGGGTTTTACAGAATATTGTTCAAGGATTTATTATACACATTTGCGTATAAAGTTTAAAGTAAATTGAAAGTACGAGGGCGGATCAATAAGTCCGTAACTTTTCGAACCTCCCTCGTAGTTATATGAAATTCAACACTATTCCCATCAAGTACCACCTGTTAAATTTTGCGTAAAAAATAGGATTTTTCGAGGTCCTTAAAATAGGCATTTGTTTCGTCAATAATTTCCTTCCACAGAGCCATTTCTTTAGATTTGGAAATAGAAAGTAGTCACCAGGTTCTAAATCCGGAGAATATGGCGGATGAGGTACCAATTCGTAGCCAAATTTAGAGAGTTTTTCCATTGAGACTGCACACGTGTGCACCCGTGCATTATCTTGATGAAAAAGAACTTTTTTTTGGCCATATGGGCTCGTTTTCTTTTTAAATCCTCATTAAATTGGTCTAATGAGTTGGCATAATATTCGCCGTTTATTGTTTTTCCCTTTTGAAGGCAATCGATGTGGATTATCCCGCGTACATCCCAAAAAATTCTTGCTATCACCTTGTTGGCCAACAAACTTACCTTGGCCTTCTTCGGAGCAGGTTCATCCGGATAAACCCATTGTTTGGACTGCTCGAGCACAGTAGTGGATCCATGTTTCATCCACAGTTACAATACGTCGCAAAAACTCGTTCGGATTGTGGTTGAACAACTTCAAACAATCCTTTGAAGTTGTCACACGTTTACGTTTATGGTCAATTGAGAGCAAACGTTTATGGTTAATTGACCGTCCAGAACGTTCAGCGTCATTTGTACTTGTGCGACCACAACGAAAGTCAGTAAATCACTTTTTTACCATTGAAATCGATGGTGCAGAGTCCCCATATTATTTATAGATCTTTTCCTTGCTTTGAATGACGGTTTTTTTTTCGCAAAAAATAATGTTTAATGAGCACTCGAAATTCACTTTTTTCCATTTTTAGAAAAATACACGAGGTTGTATGTTTTGAACAGCTGTTAAACGCAAAGTAAATGACGACACTTGCTCAAAATTTGACAGTAGTCTATTAATAGGTGGTACTTGATTGTAATAGTGTTACATTTCATATAACTACCAGGGAAGTTCGAAAAGTCACGGACTTATTGATCCGCTTTCGTAGAAAAGCAAAAAATTAATCTTATTAAATAAACCTAAAAGTAGGGAATATTTTTTCTACCAAAAAACTCAGATCGAGCGGATTTCTTAGTTAAAAGAAAAGCAAAACCTATTTCCATCATTTATACTCGTATTAAAAACATTTAAAAGTCTTATCAATTCCTTTAATTTTGTATCCGTCTGTCAGTCTGTCTGCTGCTTTGTTTGAATTTAATTTTAATTAATTGATGTCGTTCATATTAAATTATCTTTAAAATATAAAATAACACATGTCTATCTAATAAATATTAATTAGAGATTAATTGCTTTAGAAACGATTTTAAAACATACATTTATTCCATATGGGCGTATGTCTAACCTTATTTAACTCATTTGTAGATTTGTAAAAATAATTATTTACAATCATACCCTTTGTTTATAAAATGAATGAAATTTGCCATATGTTCCAGATTTGTTAAATATGATAAATTAATTTAAATTTGAAATTGCCTGTAATTATTTTAAGTCTTAAAGTGTAATAAAGCTATTGGCAAAATGATATCAAATTACATTAACACATTATTAAAGAACATTAAACTACACATTGTAAAAATGTAAAAATATCAATGTATTTTTTTAATGAATTAAAAAGTATTTGTATTCTATAAATACAAACTGATGCAAACTTAATACCTATATTAATACTTTATTATTAATATAGATATGTTATAACAAACTAAAAAATAAATGTTGAAACCTACTTATTAAATAGTGCATATTTATTAGCACTTTTAAGTAAACAATTTCACTGGAACAATTTTAAAATAATTCTTTAAAACTCAACTATTTTTTATTCACCCAGAAAACACTATTATCTTCTTTATCTTTTTTTCCATAAAAATAATGTAAATTTTTCTTGAAAATTTTTCTATCAACCTAAAAAAAAACAACAATAAAAAAAGTTTTTGTAACTTTAATTGAAACATTGTGTAGTCACGACTTTTATTTTGTCTTAAATCAAAAAACGAAGGAAATAAAAAAAAATAATTTTATGTAAACCCTCAAATTGCTGTTATAGTCAAAAATATAGTAAGTGACAGGCTGTGAGTTGACGGTGTTCGTAGTATTCATTGTTTGTATTGTTTTTTTTTAAATATGGGTTTGGTTTGAAAGCAAAACAAAATTTATCGTTCTAAATTGTAAAATTAAATTATTTATTTTAGATTCTAAACTTTTTAATGTAACTTAGGAACATTAATTTAGTTTTTTTTCATACACAATACAATTAGACTAGTTCGTTTCCAAAGTTTAAGCAAAGTGTATGCCAGTGCTTGGCATTAAGAATATGTAAATTTATTTTGAAAAGGTGTTTGAAATGTAAGAAAACAGATGCTGAATATTTAATTTAAATAGTCAAACAGTTAATAAATTACACTGCTATGAGTAGATTATGGCAATGATTAAGACGATTTGGATATAGACTAGATTGGATATAGACTAGATATACTACTTTTTATGGTAGGAAAAACTAAAGTTAGTATGCAAATGAACAGAACTGCAGTGTAGTATATAGACTCGACGATAGTCTAGTCTAAATTAAAATATAGTCTATAGTATCTACATAGTCTTGTCCACAGTCCCGACTATATTTATTCTGGTCCATAGTCTCGTCTATACTCCAGTCCATAACTACAAGTATATTTCAGTCTACTGGTCTATAGCTTCCACTATATTCTAGTCTATAATCAATAATAATTAATATACTATAATTTAGTCTATAGTTTCGACTACAGTCAAGTCAAAAGCTTCTGCTGTAATAATGTCTATAATCTAGATAATAGAATAGGATATGTTATTGACTATAGGTTATAGTCCAGCCCATAGTCTCTGTTATAGCCTAGTCTTAACTATAGTTTAGTCTAAATATATAGATTGGGTTGTAGACGGGTTTATAGAATCATTTATAAATAAAACTATAAACTATACTCCAGTCTATAAGTTATACTATAGTCAAAATTATAGAATGTACTATTCTCGACTATAATCTAATCTATAGTCCTTACTATAGTCTGGTCTTCAGTCTCAATTATAGCCTAGTATATAGTCTCGACTATAGCCGAGTCTATAATTCCGACTGTAGTGTAGTATATAGTTCCAGTTTAGTCTATAGACCCCACTATAGTCAATAGTCTAATCTGCAGTCCCGACTACATTCGAGTCTATAGTCCCGATTATGGTCTATAATATCAACTACGATTTATTCTATAGTCTTGACTATAGTCTAGTCTATAGTCTCAATTATAATCTATTCTATGGTTTCGACTATACTACGGTCTATAATTTAGTCTACTGTCTTGACTATAACCTAGTCTACCGTATCGACTATAATCTAGTCTATAGTCTCGACTATAATCTAGACTATACTCTCGACTATAATCTAGTCTATAGCCTTGACTATAATCTAGTCTATAGTCCCGACTATAATCTAGATTATACTCTCGACTATAATCTAGTCTATAGCCTTGACTATAATCTAGTCTATAGCCTTGACTATAATCTAGTCTATAGTCTCGACTATAATCTAGTCTATAGCCTCGACTATAATCTAGTCTATTATAGCCTCGACTATAATGTAGTCTATCGTTTCGACTATAATGTAGTCTATAGTCTAGATTATAATCTGGTCTATAGTCTCGACTATAATCTAGTCTATAGTCTCGACTATAATCTAGTCTATAGTCTCGACTATAATCTAGTTTATAGTCTCGACTATAATCTAGTCTATGGCCTCGACTATAATCTAGTCAATAGTCTCGACTATAATCTGGTCTATATTTTCGACTATAATCTAGTCTATAGCCTCTACTATAATCTAGTCTATAGTCTCGACTATAATCTAGTCTATAGTCTCGACTATAATCTAGTCTATAGTCTCGACTATAATCTAGTCTATAGTCTCGACTATAATCTCGTCTATAGTCTCGACTATAATCTAGTCTATATTTTCGACTATAATCTAGTATATAGCCTCTACTACAATCTAGTCTATAGTCTCGACTATGATCTAGTCTATAGTCTCGACTATAATCTAGTCTATAGTCTCGACTATAATCTAGTCTATAGTCTCGACTATAATCTAGTCTATAGTCTCGACTATAATCTAGTCTATAGTCTCGACTATAATCTAGTCTATAGTCTCGACTATAATCTAGTCTATAGTCTCGACTATAATCTAGTCTATAGTCTCGACTATAATCTAGTCTATAGTCTCGACTATAATCTAGTCTATAGTCTTGACTATAATCTAGTTTATAGTCTCGACTATAATCTAGTCTATAGTCTTGAATATAATCTAGTCTATAGTCTCGACTATAATCTAGCCTATAGCCTCGACTATAATCTAGCCTATAGCCTCGACTATAATCTAGTCTAGAGCCTCGACTATAATGTAGTCTATAGTCTCGACTATAATCTAGCCTATAGTCTCGACTATAATCTAGTCTATAGTCTCGACTATAATCTGGTCTATAGTCTCGACTATAATCTAGTCTATAACCTCGACTATAATCTAGTCTATAGCCTCTACTACAATCTAGTCTACCGTCTCGACTATAATCTAGTCTACCGTCTCGACTATAATCTAGTCTATAGTCTCGACTATAATCTAGTCTATAGTCTCGAATAATCTAGTCTATAGTCTCGAATAATCTAGTCTATAGTCTCGACTATAATCTAGTCTATAGTCTCGAATAATCTAGTCTATAGTCTCGACTATAATCTAGTCAATAGTCTCGACTATAATCTAGACTATACTCTCGACTATAATCTAGTCTTTAGCCTTGACTATAATTTAGTCTATAGTCTCGACTATAATCTAGTCTATAGCCTCGACTATAATCTAGTCTATAGCCTCGACTATAATGTAGTCTATAGTCTCGACTATAATCTAGCCTATAGTCTCGACTATAATCTGGTCTATAGTCTCGACTATAATCTAGTCTATAACCTCGACTCTAATCTAGTCTATAGCCTCGACTACAATCTAGTCTACCGTCTCGACTATAATCTAGTCTACCGTCTCGACTATAATCTAGTTTATAGTCTCGACTATAATCTAGTCTATAGTCTCGAATAATCTAGTCTATAGTCTCGACTATAATCTAGTCTATAGTCTCGAATAATCTAGTCTATAGTCTCGACTATAATCTAGTCTATAGTCTCGACTATAATCTAGACTATACTCTCGACTATAATCTAGTCTATAGCCTTGACTATAATTTAGTCTATAGTCTCGACTATAATCTAGTCTATAGCCTCGACTATAATCTAGTCTATAGCCTCGACTATAATGTAGTCTATAGTCTCGACTATAATCTAGTCTATAGTCTCGAATAATCTAGTCTATAGTCTCGACTATAATCTAGTCTATACTCTCGACTATAATCTAGTCTATAACCTCGACTCTAATCTAGTCTATAGTCTCGACTATAATCTAGTCTATAGTCTCGACTATAATCTAGTCTATAGTCTCGACTATAATCTAGTCTATAGTCTCGACTATAATCTAGTCTATAGTCTCGACTATAATCTAGTCTATAGTCTCGACTATAATCTAGTCTATAGTCTCGACTATAATCTAGTCTATAGTCTCGACTATAATCTAGTCTATAGTCTCGACTATATTCTAGTCTATAGTCTCGACTATAATCTAGTCTATAGTCTCGACTATAATCTAGTCTATAGTCTCGACTATAATCTAGTCTATAGTGTCGACTATAATCTAGTCTATAGTGTCGACTATAATCTAGTCTATAGTCTCGACTATAATCTAGTCTATAGTGTCGACTATAATCTAGTCTATAGTCTCGACTATAATCTAGTCTATAGTCTCGACTATAATCTAGTCTATAGTCTCGACTATAATCTAGTCTATAGTCATTCTAGTTTAGTCTATAGTATAATCTTCCTTCATTTGTGTTCCCTTATAGCTTTATTTATCTACAAATTTTTCAACACACCAATTTTGCAACAATCAAAATATTAATATTATTTTAATAAGAGGCTTGTCAGTAATAAAGGGTTTTGCGTTTTAACAAACTTTTCAAAACTTCAGCTCATTTTTTGTTTGTCTTTAAACCCAACAAATATAAAAACATAAATCATTTTTTTGTTTACCGTAAAATATTTGCTAAAACAATTTATCAATTCTTGTACAGGCAGGGGTTTAAACTAGTTTTTTAAATGTAAATATTTTTCAAAAAAGAAGTTATGAAATAGCTTTTTTTATGACTGACATACATGATTAAACTAAACACAATAAAAGTCATAAGAAACGTATAAAAAATTAAGAGTTATATGTGTAACGTTAGTGAACAAAAAATATGAAAACAAATTTTCATTATGGAAACATTTTGTTGGAATTTCTAAAAAGAAAAATCAACTGAAAATAAAAAAAAATCTACCTCAATAAGGAAAAATAATAAAAATTTACATGAGACGTTATGAATAAGGAAAACTAGAAACTAGCAAATGCACTAATATGAAAAAAATACATGTTAGGATGAAAAAAATTTAAATATATTGATAATATAAAGATTTAGGAAAGAAAGAATGTTTCAGAAAAAAAATAAACAAAACAAACAAAAAACAGACAAGTGGGAATGATACACATAGAGACAGAAGCATTCGACAAATTAAAATTTAAAAAAATATGCACTGTATACACTATATTCTAATAAAGATTGAAAGGATAAAGAAATAAAAGATATTAAAATAAGGATTTCTAAGAGAAAAGCTTAAAAAAATATACTGAATATTTATTCAACGAACAGAAGATAAAAGGTTGGTCACAACTTTTCATTAGAGTTGTATTTGAAAAGATTAGAAGAAACTAAGATATAACTGAGACATTTAATATTTCACCTTTTATCTGTAATATTTTCAGTCAAATCAAGAAATTTATGAAAGTTAGTGATCACTTAATATCTCCATAATTATTGAGCATATTCAAAAATAATGTGAGAGTATCTTGAAGGTAATTTTAATTAAAATTTTTTGATAAAAGTCATAAAAGTCGTTTTAAAAAAACACCATAATATTCAATTTTGCAAATAGCGATTTATCGCGAAAACCAGAGTCATTTATAGGTTTAGTACTTTATAATAACCTGTATGCAAATTGACTGAAATATTCCCTGCGCAAAATAGAATTCATGTTGTCAACTTGTGACATCGATTTTTCGTAAGAAATTCCTAAATTCCTAAAGATCTAGAGTGATGCTTAAATAAGCCATAGTCTAGTCTATAGTTCCGTATATAGTCTAGTTTATAGTCCCGACTATGGTCTAATATACAGTCCCAAATATATACTAGTCTCGATATAGTATAGCCCATAGACTCGACTATAGTCTAGTATGTAGTCTTAGCTATAATCTAGTCTACAATCTCGACTATAGTCTAGTCTAGTGTAGTGTGTTATATAGACTATAGTATAGTCTACAGTCCCCAGTATAGTCTAGTCTATAGTCCCGAACATAGTCAATTTATAGTCTCGACCATGTTCTAGTATATATTTCTAAATACAATTCATAGTCTCGACTATAGTCTAGTCTATAGTCTCGATTAGGGTCTAGTCTATTCCTAAGGACCTAGAATGATCCTTAAATAAGCCTTAAATCAAGAAAATAACGAAAATCTGTGATCATTTCAACTCGAAAAACTGAATTTTATAAAAAACCTAAAATTAGCTCTAGATTCTTACATAAGCCTCAAATCAAGAAAATAACGAAAATCTGGGATCATTCATATTTTAAGTCGAAAATCGATATCTTGTATGATAAACCAAAAATTGGTTCAAGGTTTGTGATTTAAGTCACAATCTATATATATATATATATATATATATATATAATCCAAAATTGGCTCTAGAAGAAAACAACAATAGTCTGTAATCAATTATATTTCAAGCCAAAAATTTATTTTTTAATGAAAAATTGGCTTTAGGTCCTTTAATAAGCCTTAAATCAAGAAAATAACAGAAAACTGTGATCACTCATAAAATCGATATTTTGTATAAAAAACAAAATATTTTCTCTAGATTACTAAATGATCTAATTCAACAAAATAACGAAAATCTGTGGTCACTCATATTTTAAGTCAAAAATGAAAAACCTAAAATTGTGATCATTCTTATTACAAATTAAAAATATTTTTTAATGAAAAAACTAAAATTCACTCTAGATACTTAAATAAGCCTTAAATTAAGAAAATAACGAAAATCAGTAATCACCATGGAAATAAAAAATATGCTCAAAAAATAGTGTTTTATGCGCATAAATAATTTTCGTAAAATTACAAAATATGCCCTTAAAATTAAAAAATGTGATATTAAAATATTATTTTTTTTTCTGGCTAAATTTTAAACTATCTACTATTCATGCTGAACGTAAAGAGAATTATATAATCATTTGCTAAAAAATATTTTATTTTTGCACTTAAAAACACTCAAATCCAATATATTTTATCAGGAAGTTACAAAATTTATATCAATTTATAATATGAAAATTACTAGGGAATCGAATTTGAAAAACGTATGTGACAGTAAAAAGAAAATTTCATAAACGGCAAAAAATTCTATTGGATGCAAAATTATTCTCTTTAGTGTAAAATATGCAAAATTATATATAAAATGTGAAAAAATATTCCATTTAAATTGCTAATATATGCTGTAAAATAAGAATTTTGTATGAAAATATGACAAAATATTATGTTAAGTACAAAATCTGCTGTTACGATCAAAATATGCAAAAATATATTGTAACAAACGGTTGCCAAAATTTTTTAAATTGCCTGAAACGGATAAATAAATAACAGTTTGTTTTATTTGAAGCTCAATAAAAAATATGATTTTGCATATTTCTAGTTGCCCTGATGATCACCTATATTTTATGTCAAAAATCGAAGTTTTATATGAAAAATTGGCTTTAGTCTCTTAAATAAGCGTCTAATCAAGAATGTGTAAATTTAACTTGTTTTAATTTACTATAGTTACACGTTTATTTATTAATTTTAATTTATATGTACATTTTATTACAAATAAGAATTTCATAATAAATTTGCATAAATTAGTAATAATGAAAAAATAAAATAAACCAATAAAAGCTCTGAAATAATAAACAAGTTATTAACATTATATTAAAGTTATTTAGTTATTTAAATATTTCAGTGGCTTAATTATTCAAAAATTAATTTAAAAAAAAACTGAAATTATATAACTTTAACTGCAGGTATAAGCTTTCCTAAAAAAAGTATTATTTAGTAAACTAATTAAAATTTATTAAGTATAAAATCATTTCATTTGAAGGTTTTTTTTATTCATAAAAGATACATTTTCCATTAATTTACTTTTCCATATCATTTGTTAATTTTTTAAACAGTTTTTTCGCTCTCCTGGGGGTCGATTCCGTTTTCATGGAAATATGAAATGAAAGAGATTTTCATAAATTCACAGAAAATCTGATTCTTGATTTAATGTTCTTCGAAAAATGTTTGTTAAAAATATTTCATGTGAAGAAAATTTCTTCCACAAATAAAGGTCAATGAAACAAATTATTTGATGCTAATCAAGCGTTTTTTAATGTTTAATTTATAATTATATTATTAAAAATATTATTTTTTTACCATTTTTTGTGTTAAAATATTTTAATTTTTTACCATTGAAAAGTATTACATAATCATTGCAATTTTTACAATTAAGATCAGCGTTGCCAGATTGATGATTTTATTATATTTCTGATGATTTTTATTTTAATAATATTGTTAATATTTTTTAAAGTCTCACGATGTTTATAAAAGTCCGTTTCAATCTGAGATTCTCGGCATCTTAAAGTCCGCGGAATTGATCAGATTGAACGTTGCGAAGGGTTCTGAGGTTACTCTCTATATGGACAGTCGGGCGGCTCTGAAGGCCTTGGAAACACATCTAGTAAAATTCAGGCTAGTTGCCTACTGTAGGAGGTATCTGATGGAACATTACGTGCTGAGACTCTTTTGGCTACCACTGGCCATTGCAATATATCTGGCAATGAATTAGCCGCTGAATTGGCAAGGCAAGGCCAATTCATATTTTTTGGGAGGATCAACGAATGGATCTTGGCAAGGACCAATTCGGCATGGGATAGTAGAGTTGACTATCGACAGTACAGACACAACTACTCTTCTGAGTTTGATTAGGAGAATTTTCAGCATCATGATAGGAGTCTTAACAGGACACTGTTTGATAAGGAAGATGAGGTCTAAATGGGACGCTGGCAATTCTGATTTCTATAGAATGTGTGAGGACCTCGACGAGACCGAGTCTATTGAGCATATTATATGTTACTTTCCACGATTGCAGCATCCTAGGATGAAATGGTTGGGCATTCCATTTCTCGATGGGCTATGTGACGTTCGGAACAGGGAGCTTGTAGACATTATAGGCTTCGTTATGGGAATAGGCTGGATAAAGGGGAATTAGGGGTATATTCCTAATAACTTCTAAATTTATTCTTATACCCTCACTATTTTCTTGTTACTCTCTATTCTTATTCTTCTATTCTATCTAGTGTAATTGAAGGGACTCACAATGGACCGATATTGTTCTTTGGGTGGAAATGTGATACAATTGAATGTATCATGTCAATCTTCTCTATCTATCTATCTATCTATCTATCTATCTATCTATCAATAAAAGTCCGTACAACCAATTTCAAATTATATACTATACTTAACTTATTTAAAGTTTAGTAACAAAGATTCAAATTCATATGACAGAACTACAAGAAAAATTCCTTCCGATAACCTCCATATTCATATAGGAAGCCTGTAAAAGTATGCATTTGTCTACTGTTTGTTTCATTTAACTTTCCTTCGGTATTCTAAGTAGAGTGTTAAATATTTCACCACTAAGTCGAATATTTATGCGTTTGTCCAATGACGATAACGCGATAGTAGCAATAATACTTTTGTAAGTTCTGACCAATTTTGTCAACCGATTCAAAAAGGTATAAAGGTAACAGTAATGGTATTTTGGATTATTTCAGTAAGGGTTTTTTAGCTGTAATGTTATTTCAGTAACAGTATTTTAGAGTTATCGGTATTTACAGCTATTTCGGTATCTGTATCTTAGCGGTAACGGTATCCGTAGTTATTTCGGTAGGATAACGGTTGTTTCAAAAATTTCACAGTTATCGGTTCGCTACCATGAAATATAAAGTAGAGTCAAGTATTTAAAAGTCGGGTTGGGATAACAATAACATTCTTACAAATTTTATTTTAATTTTATTCAAAATAATAATTTTTTCTCAAACTTTGTAATAAAGGTAATAATATTTTAGCGTTAATGATAATATATTTTATTTCGGTAACGGAATTTTAACGTTATTTCGGTATCGGTATTTTAGTATTTCGTATGGGTATTTAGTATTTTAACGTTAACGGTATTTCTAATTATTTCGGTAACGGTGTTTTAGGGGTAACGGTAGTCAAGTCGAATGTTTTTTTTAGCGGTAAAAGTATTTAAGAGTAACGACAGCTAACCTTAGTTCTGACACAAAACCGAATTCTTCTAGGCCAATTATTTTTCGATGGAAAATTATTTGAAGCCCATACAAGGGCACGTATTAAGTATTTCAAATTTGTATGACACTAATCTGTAATCCAAAGGATATGATCTCACACAATGCTTTTTTGATACTCATGTATTGTTTGGAACGTTGAGTCTAATGCTCGTCCAATATTAATTTATATTTTGTGGGGCTTTGAAAACAATGAAATATAGACTTCCCAAAACATTATTTCTGAAAATCGATCACTGAGTTTAAGTGTTGCAAGACTCCTTCATAGAGAAAATGTTTTCTTTTAGAATTCGAATCCATAAAATTTATACATTTATACATTGAATCGATTACAGAATAATCTAACAAATATAAAAAGTTGTTTTGTAATAAGGGGAAGGTAAACCGTGTATTATTAAAATTATAATTTTGATAATTTTTATAGCAAAATTATAAATTTTCATTGCTCTAATGATGATTTTATATCCAAGGTTTCTGGCATCGCTGATGAAGATATATTGGTGTAAAAATAAAAAAAACGTTACTTTCTTAATATAATACATATTGTTTGCACCATTGAATTTTCACATACATACACATTCACATACATTCATAGATAATACAAAAATTGTTTTTTGAAGAAGTAGATATTAATGCTTCCGAAATTCAAATGGAATTTCTAAAAGGTTCATTTTTTGTTGTCCCGTGTTTAAAATTAAACGCAGTCATATTAATTATAATTTATTTTGAAAAGAAATTATTGAAATGAAAAAAAAAAAAAAAAATCACACAATATATTCATAAAATTTTTATTTTTCATAATTTGAATAAAAAAAGCTAAAAATGAAAAAATGAAGTAAAATTTCATAAATTTAATAAATTTTTTATTTTTCATAATTTGAATAAAAAAGCACAAATTGAAAAACTTAAGTGAAAAATTTATTTGAAATGAAAATGAAAATATTTTTATCACAAGAAGAAAATCACAAAATAATTATAAAATTCAAATTGAGTTGTTTTGTAAATCTACAAATATGTGAGTTCATCAAATCTAATATTGAAATAAATTTTATTACTAATTTTTATTAAACGAAATAAAAGATTATTTAATGATTTCCATATTTAGAAAAGATCAAAAGCACCTGTTTTAAGTTTTTATTAATAATATTAAAAAAAATTAAGTCGTGATCGCTTTGTCGCTCTCATTATGTGCCACATGCGATTAAATTTAGTCTAATATTAATTAAAGTTATAATAGTGCTTTTTAAAAAATATTAAAATTCTATTTAGAATAAAAATAGCAGGTGTTATAAATTTATAAATATAATAAATATTTAATAGTTATAGTACGGTTTTTTATTCCCTTATTTCAATGCAAATTTTAACAAATTCACGATTTTTATAAATCTTTTTTTATTATCACTTTATTAAATTTTTTGCTACTTAAATAAATAAATATTTTGCATTTTTAATGTTAATAATATTAAATATGCTATTAACAGGTGCAGATCCAGCTTTAGCGCTTGGTAACAATGTTACCAGTTTAGCTTTTGCTTTTAGCCTCAAAATTTTCGTTTTAGCTTTTAGCTTTTCATTAACTTTTTTTTTATGTTTTTTATTCTTGGAATTGCCTTAAAAAAGCTAAAATTTTAACGTTTCATTAAATAAGACAATAATTTCTTTTATTCCATTACTAATTTTATTTTTACAGAATTATCCATTTAAAAATTTTTGGGTATCAATTCGCACAAAAAAATGGAGATTATCTATATTTAACAAACATTTTCGGCTGCGGTGTTTCATTCTCCATAACAAATATAACTGTTTTAGGTTTCAACGAAACCAAAATGGATAAGACACCAGGAATGCTGATGAAGTATGTAGCGGCATAGAAAGTACGTATTCCATTCTACTGGTGTCTAATTATAGTCCACAAACTCCGCTTTTTACTGCCAAACTGAGACAACAAGGCAATTTACGATTGCAAACTTGTCCATGGTCCTTCGAACCGGATGTCGCCTTACAAACAATTTTTTCATTTCATTTCGAAATGCTAAAATATAACCTTACAATTATTTTATTTAAAGTGTTTATTTGAAGTGTGTATCCGTTTTTCCAATCTCATGGAATAAAGGATTTATGAGCAATTTTCCAGGTTCGCCCAAACATTTAGGAATTGTGTTTTTTGGAAAAAAAATTAGACAGATTAAATCAAAGGTTTTGCACTAAAATTAAAGGAAAAAAACATTAACCGAACATAATAGTTTTAATAATTTAAATTCTTGAAAAAAGCTGTTAAATGTGCATACAATTTTACGGCTTACTTCTGTAATAAAAACACCACATTTAAATTTAATTCACTATTTCCGCTGAAGTTAAAATATAAAAAAAACAAATATGGACCTTGTAATTTTTTAGTTGTTATTCTTAATAAAAATCAGATTTTAATTTAAAAAAATTTGGTTCAATTTTGGCGCTTTTTAGCGCGTTTTGATTACAAATAGTTGACAACATTGGTTTTCTTACATTTTCTCCTTTAGCATAGAACATTCATTCTGTGGAGGAAATTTTCCTTTATATAACTTAAATAATAAATAATTTTATGAAACCGGTTGAAAAAAATTAAATATAGGCAGATACGTATAAAGTTTTTAGAAAGGAAAACTAAAAAACAACCAAATATGTTTTTCATAGAAACAATTAAAAAGATGATTATATATTTTTTTTATTGATCATATGAAATCTTTAAGACAGAGTAAACCTAGAGGCAAAAGTGAAAGTAAAGAAAATATATATTTAAAATAATAAATCTTACAACAACATATATATGATCAATATTTTGTTCATTTCAAGAAAGAAATCCCAAAAGTTTTCCTTAAGTCTTCGGATTTCGCTAAAATTTGGCATACGCATACCTTAATATCTCAATTTTTATTTTTTTTTTTTTTTTTTTAATTTAATTTTAATTTTTTTACAAATAAAGAAAGAAATCGAAAAAGTGTGTAACTTTAAGCCCCAATATCTCTGTTAACCGTAAATGGATTTTAATGATTTAAATTACATATAGAAGATGACTATGTCCTCTTTAAACACAGTTATTTAAAAAAAATATTATCACTAAAAATGCATTCATCATGCAAGTGCAATTTTAAAATGTATTTTTGAAAAATTTCTATCCTTTCAATTTTTGTTTGCCTTTGATACTTTACCAAAAATTGCAATTTTCCTGGGTCCACTATTAAAAAAATAAAAATTTTAAATATTCCTTCAGATTTTTTCATACGAAAATATTTTTTTTTTTTTTTTTTTTTTTTTGTGAATTTATTTTAAAATTAATTTAGTCATAATTTGTTATTTGTGGTAAAAAACCTTATTGTTCCGGAATAATTTTTAATCTAGTCTTTAATATTAATCAAAAATATTTAAAATTTTATTTATTTAAAAAGGGTAGAAACTTCTTAAAAAAGCATTTGAAAATTGTGTGTCGATCTTTAGCAAAAACTTTATTTTTCAACTTTATTTTTGTTCCAGAATAATTGCTAATGCACTGTGTACTAAAAATATTTATCTTCATTAAATTTTGGAAATGCTTCCTCCAGAATGTTTTTATAAGTCGTTGCAGTCATTTTGTTGGATACAAAAACCAATTCTATGCTACGATAATACGAAATGGCACCCCATACCATTATTCCGCCCTCTCGTCTGTGTCTGCGGCTCAAAAATAATTCCTCCTTATTTAGGTCATGGAAATAATAGTTATACCCGTCGGGACCATCAATATTGAACTTTTCTTCATCGGAAAATACAACTTTAAACCATTTGTCGGACCATGTCATTGTATTTTTGGCAAACTGTAGACGTTGTGATTTCTGTTTTTCATTAAGTGGTGTTTTTTTTTTGCAATTTTCGACGGACTATGTATGGGCACGACTTTAAAATATGGTGCACTGTTCTTAGACTGACACGTATTTTTGATACCGACACGGCAGAATTTGATGCAATTCTAAGAATTTTTCGTCTTTCTTTTGGAGTTATTACCATTTTCTTCAGCCCTTTCATGTTTTTTTCCATATCTTTCCACGTTATTGAAATAATTATACACAACTGTCTTTCCTCTATTAATGTTTTTGGCTATTTGGACCGGATTCAGACCCTGAGATTTTAAAATCAGAATTTTTTTCTTTTTCAGAGTTATTAAATCCTTACCACATTACATTTTGAATAAAAACCATTTAAAAACTATCAAATTAAAAATTCTCTAGCCGTTTATATTGAAAAAAATTCAAATCATAGCCTTCCTGATTGATATTAAAAGAAATCCTTATTCAAGTGACACACGAAATAGTACAATAGAAATACATGTCTTTAAATAAATGCATAATTTTAGTATAACAAAATATGTATATTTTTTATTTCTTCAGGAAACTAAAGCCAACACTTTGAAATTTGGTTGTGCAAAAAATTATTTTTTTCTAAACTTTAGTTTGGGAGATATACTTAATTAAAGTTAAAAAAATGTGATTCCTTATTCAAGTGGCAGGCAGTGTAGATATATTAAAAATAGCATATCACCTTGACACAAAACAAATATTATTGCATTTTGTAGTAAATATATTTCTTTTAAACGTGTTAAAAGAAAATTAAAATCGAAGGAGTAGAACTTGTCTAAAATGAATTATAAAAATGCATTTTTAAATAAACAATTTACCTTTGTATTATTGCCTTTAAAGAAGTTTCGGTTTACCTTGATTAGAGCCTTTATTCATTAAAATCAATCTACATCGTAAGGAGATATTAACATTTAAAGTTACGTATTTTGTCGAATTTTTAAAATTTTATAAAAATTTAAATCGTGAATAATTTCGAAATTGGAAATTGGAAAAAAAAAGTAATGAGAAATACTAAACGGCTCCATAGGTTATATGCGTAACAAATATAAACAAAATCTGATGACCCTTAAAAAAAATAGACATTTTTTATAAATCTCTCGTGGAATGAACGTTATATATTTACCATTACTGTCTTAAAGTTAAATATTTAATATTAATTGTTTTTTTTTTTTTTAATTTTTTATTATTATTTTTTAACACCTTTCCCTTCTAGGTGTTATTCTTTGACAAATAATCATTTAATCTCCCTTAATAATCAAATTCGCTTTACTACTCTCCTTAACGAAAATTTTCTTTAATTTCCATTAAAATTCAATTTACATATGTAAATTTCACCATAAATATAAACATTTTTTCACCAATTATTTTAAATTTATCTAAAAAATAACTACGTAAAATAAAAATTAATAATTAAACTTACCTTGTTGGATATATATATTTTTTATGATGATTATTTGTATCTATTTTTATGGCTAAATATATCTCTTTTTTTAATCCTTGTCTGCGGGAAAATGTTATTTTTTTAATTACTCCTAAAAACGAGTATATTTTTTAATTACTATTAAATAAAATATTTCAACGTTTGAATATTATTTTTTTAGGATTTGTTACAACACTTTATGGAAAAATACTGCAATTAAAAGAACACTATTAAATTATTGTGAAAATATTAGTTTCAATTCAATACATTTTTTATTATAATTTAAAATGTTTTTCTTTTTTTCAATTTTAGTTTCCTGTTAAAAAAAATGTTATTTTGCACTTATGTTCATGCAGAAATTGATGCTTAAAATGTGTTTGATAGATTTTTTATTAATATTTAAATATTTTTCTGAATATTAGTACACATCAATTGGTTTATTTAATAGAAATAAAAAAACATAAACTGTACTTTAAAAAACATGAATTTTTTATATGGGACATATCAATAATTTTTTACTTTAGATCTTAAAAAAAAAAATTTTTTTATTTAAAAAAAGAAAAAGAAATAATAATAAAAATTGCAATTTTCAAGAATTTTGCAAAAAAACCAAAACATTTTAAAAATTTTGAAATTTTGCCTTCAAAATTTGATCACCCTGTATGTAACAGTTGAAAGTCTGCGAAACAACAAAGAAGGTGTAGGAATTATCCACAAAGTCCGATTAGTTTATATAAGATCAAATGAGATCTAAAAGTATAAAAAGTATAAAGCACAAGCAATAAGTGTAGAAGAATGGTGCAAAGTTTAGTAATTTATAGCACTTTTTCTAAATTTTTGAACTTTGAACAGCAATCATTATTATAAAAGCAAACCTGTGGTGCTAAAATTTTGCACTCTATTAGTTTAAAGTCTGGTGAATACAGATCTGTAACCCGTTGGTTTGAAAGAGTATTAACGCAAAACTTATCAAGGATTAAATTCAGTTTCAGCCAGGTTAAAAATTTTTGATAATGGCCCATATATATATATATATATATATATATATATAGGGGGCTTTATAAACTGTTTAATTTCATCAGATATATAGTTATTGGATAATTTTAAGTAGGTTTTTCAACATATTTACATAAAAAGTTTTTAATTGATATTTAAAATTAATTTTTAGTTTTTTGTTAATCCGGAATTTCCAAAAGGATTTTATCATTACATCCAAAGAGGTTAAAATAGAAAACTGGATTATTTTATACTTTGATATATTTAAAAATTTGCAAAGAAAATAAAGCACTACTAAATGAAGTTTTTCTTGTAATTAATTAACTTTCTGATATTCCCAGACACATACCCGGCAGAAAAAGAGTTTCAAATTTAAAACAGTATTGATCATTGCATTTTGGGTTGTGCTCTTAATGTGATTTTGATGTTATTTTTAAGAAATTAATATATAATATTTTTTCACCAATTATAAGAATATTTGTTTAGATTTCAACGAAATCAAAATGGATAAGACATCAAGAATGCTGATGAAGTGTATTGCAGCAGTCTAATTATAGTACACAAAATGCTTTGATACCGCCAAACAGAGACAACAAGCCAATTTATGATTTTAAAGTTGTTTTTCGTCCTTCAAAGCATATGTCGGATTACAACGATATAACTACATCTATAATCTCGTCTAGTGCTACATGTTCAAGTTCAATGAAACTAAATGAATGAGACACCAAAAAGCTTTTTTTTTTTTTTTTGCTTAATTAAAATCAAAATTAGTCAACAAAAATGTACAAATCTTCTTTAAAAAATCGGTTTATGATGAAAAGTGTATTTTGTGATTAATATATATATATATATATATATATATATATATATATATATATATATATATATTTGGTTCATAAATTGATTCATTAGTGAACAATTCGGGTTTTGGAAAAAATTCTCTTTTATGGGGAAAAATCTAATTCTGTAGTGGAACATTTATTTTGTGGTGAACATTTGATTTTGTTAATAAAAATCTATTTTGTGGTGGAGAATTGATTTTGTGTTGAGAAATTTGTTTTGTGAAAGAAAAATCGGACTTATGAAAAAAATTAATTTTATGGTGAAAATTCGATTTTGTAGTGAGAAATAGACCTTGTTATAAACAAAATCTTTTTGTTATAAAAAAAATAGTTTAGATTTTTATGAAATCTATTTTTTGATAAAAAAATTTAAATAAAAATTCGATTTTTCTCTATTTTAAATATTTATAATGTGGCGAACAAGTGACTAAAACAATCGGTTTACTGATAAAAAATTTATTTTATGAAAGAAGAATTGATTTCATGATGATTTTTTTTTATTTTTTAAAAAATCGGGTTTATAAAATAAATTTTTTCTCTTGTTTTTTTCTTTTTTTTGAGAAAAATTAATTTTGTGGTGAATTTATTTACTTATTTATTTTCTAAAAAATTATTTTTGTGAAGAAAACTTGATTGTGCAATAAAAAATAGATTTCTTTTTAAATATAATATTGAAATATTTATTTTTTGATAAAAAATCTGATTTCGTGATGAAATATTTATTTTGTGGTGAAAAATGTATATCGTGGTGGATTTTGTAATGAAAAATCGTTTTTGATGTTGAGCTTTAAAAAACGAATGGTGTATTAAACAAGTATTTAAAAAACAAAGTATCTTATATATATATATTTCGTGTACATATGATTTTAAAAATTTTACTATTTTCATAAAATATGCTCATCTGTACATAGTTTTGAGCTGGCAGGGACTAGTTTAATCTCAAATTGATGCAGATATATATATATATATATATATATATATCTAGCCCGATGAAAAATTTAGTAAAAAATTTCACCATTTTCGATCAATGCTGTTCGTAGAGTAGTAGTTTTAAAAACAGATTATTGACACAGTTTCAAGTTGATTTTTTCAAAAAAAAAAAAAAATATCGTCTTTTTCTTAAAACTCTTCCATTTATGGACCGATTTTTGTGATTTCCAAAAGCAAAATTCTAATCAATTTATTCAATATATTGGTGGATAAAACATATCCCTTAGTTAGCGCTATTCATCGGAGAGTTAATCTCCACATACGCAAAGACAGACGAATATAGTTCCTTCGATTCGGTCAAGATTTAGAACATATGTATCTGTATAGACCTATATGTTAAGGCATCTACCATACATATAGGAACAACTTTTAGGAATATGTTTATTTTTGATGAATTTTGTAATTTTTTAATATTTCTCTTTTATGACAATTAAAAAAAAAAAAAAAATATATATATATATATGTATATATATATATATATATAAATTCACTGTGGTATATATATAATTCAAGATTATTTGCACTATTTTATATTATTTAGTTTTATTTCTTTTAATATTTATTATTAAAAACGACATATATATAATGTTTTTCAATATTCAAAATATTTTTTTTAACTTTTCGCAAAAAAAAAATAATAATTTAATGGTCATAATTTTTTTTTTTCTTTTGATTAAATTTTATTTAGTTTTAATGTTATTCTTTTTTTACTACATTTTAAAATCAACCGTTCTTTATGGTTTCATTCATTTATATTTTATTTAAAATTACAGCAATAAATGTTTAATTTTTCGTAATAACAAATTTAAAGGATTTTTATGTTTATTATCAAAAACATATTTAAATACATTCGTTTATTTATTGCATAGCAAAAATAAAATTAATAGAAATTAAATTTTTTTAACACAATTTAATTTTTAATTTAATCATCAATAGAGTAATAATATTTTATTTTATTAATTTTTTATTGCTACAACTAACTGCACCACGGACTTTAACAAACAAACTATAACGAAATAATGAATGAAAAAAGAATAAAATAGATAAATAATTTTATACAAAACAAAACTAGATAAATAATTTTTATTTTTACTATTTTTTCCAACACTAAGAAACACACTCACAGCTAGATTTTATTTCTGTTACAAAAAAAGACACTCACTACTCACTGTAAAACTAAACAATTACATTTAAAAAAGATTTTTTTCAATTAAGTATTATAGTTGCTTTCATTTTTATAAAAAATCACAGTTTTAACACTTTTTTATTTAAAGCCAGTATTTAAATTGTTATTTACTTAAGCTGAGTTCTTATTGATTTTGCACCATTTCTTAAAATAATCTAAAGTTAAGTTTTTATTGGAACGTTAATGTTGGCTTTGCTAAATTTAATTTTTTTATTATTTTTTCTTAAAACTTTAAGATTCTGAAGAATTCTTCTTATCAAGTTTAAAATGTACGTAAACATTACCAAGTTTGTCCAGTGTGCCTTTTGACAAAAATATGACGTTTTATTTGTTCGTTCTCGTCTAAGACTGTTGCAGAACGGCTTTTGTTAAAACTGGTTACAAGGTGTTTTCACTCAGTCACTTGTGTATTAAAAAAATTAGCCTTAAGTTTATTGATATTACTAAGGTGATTTTATATAAAAAAACAACTAATTTGCATAAGATCTGGGCGAATGACAGACTGCCCTAAAAAGGTGTTTGTTAAAAACAAGAGGGTTTTTGATCCACTTAATAAAGAACTGTTAAGTTGGATACTAGTTAAGGTACTGCCTATAGTGAAAGATTTAAATAATCTTAAGCATAGAGTCAATGAAGAAATTTTCTCTAGTTGCACTTAGAACAAAGATCAGCACCCATAGTTCAGGGACAGAAAGTCATTCAACATTCTACAGTGGGACAGAAAAGAAAATTTTTGGAAATAAATTTTATGTAAATCGACTGATTGGATTTACATAAAATTTCACTTAGGAGTGATTTTAGTCTTTATGTATATAATTAACGGAATTTATTTAAAAAAATATATAATTATTTCAAAAATTCGAGTTTTTCTGATTTTTTGGAATAAAAGTAAATTTTTTATAAAAAAAATATTTTTTTTTTTTTGCAGAAACTATAAATATGGTAACTTTAATATAATCTTTGTTAGTTGAGATTGTTGTAAAATGAATCCCACAATTTCCAAAAATCGGTGAAAATCCCAAAAATGGAATTTTTTGCAATTTTGCACATAAGGTCCACATTTGTTTTATGACCTATAAATAACATTGCGAACTTTTTAGAATATATCGGAGATTCCGAAACTGCATTCAGTTTGTAGATTCAAGCTTTGAGAACATATGAGCTAAAGTCAAAATTTCCATACAAAATAGTTCAATTTCGGGTAGGTGACCATTTAGTCCTATTTAGTGATTGATTTCGTTTTCAGTTTTAAAATCATCTCCGTGAAGATAACTTTCAGAAAGTTATAAAATTATAATAGGTTCTTAAAGGAGTGTAGACATTTTTTCAGCTATAAAAACACAAAAATCATAATTTTTGTAATTTTAAATTTCAAAATTGTTTATTTTCGGATTCGGAAAAGATACCGACTAATTTTATTATTTAGCTAACTGGAAAAAATCATAAAACCAGATGAAAATATTGGGCTATATATTTAATTTACTAGACCAAGATTTTTCAAAATTGATATAGTTAAAATTTCAAATGAAAATAGCTTGAAAAATATAAAGAATAAAGAGCACACAGACTTTACCGAGAGCTTAAAGAAGATGTAAAAATATTTGAAATCGGATGAGAAACAAAAATTGTATATAACGGAGGTACCATATTTTGAGCGGCAATTGCTCCATTCCTAAGGAGTCTCCAAAATTAAAATTGTACACTCCCCAACAAGCAGCCAATTAGAAGTTATATATACTCCACAACATGAGCGCCAACAAAGAGAGTAAAAATTCAATATATTTATATATAAAATATAATTAAAAAAAGCGTAAGGAAATAAATTGTAAACAGAAATATCAATATATTTAAATTTACTCAAAGTCTCTTTGTGTCGATCTCTGATTTAGATTTAGATTTAGAAGGAAAGAATTTCAATTTAAAATTTAAAATAAGAAAAAGCATACAACGTACAGTGGGTATTTCGATTTAAAAAATCTGTATTTCCTAAATTACTGGACGGATCAAATTAAAATCTATAGGAGAGTAGTAAAGAAGTACCCAAGCTTTCAGAAAAGTCATTTTGCAGTTACCCGATGATAATACGAGACAAGCTACGGTATGTCAAACTTGACCACCTCGAGTTTGAAAATGTTTAACAAAATCTTAAATTCACGAATCAAGACCGATTTCAAAGATTTAAAAATCTTAAAAAGGTATTTGCGATTGAATTTAATAATTTAGATTTTTTTCCTTAACTTTTTTTGGTTTTGCTCAAATAATTTCCGCAATATAAGAGTCAAAATTTATTTATAAATATCCTAGGATTCCTATAAATTCTACAATAATGTGCTGAAAATTTTTTTGAATTATCTCAATTCGACTAGCCGTAAAAAATTATCAAATTGTAGACTTTAAATTGAGTACGAAAAATTGCTGCTCTTTTCCAAAAGATGGTCCGATCCTTTCATTTTTTCGCAAAATTTATTCAATAAAAATATTTTTTTCACATATTTCAAAAAACAAGGTTTCAAGTCTTGATAATAAGGACATTTTTATTTGATTGAGAGTTGTACCCTACGTCCGGCTTTGGTAGAACTTGGAGAAATTTTTAACGAAATTTTAAGTTTATCGGGCTACAGAAAGAAAGTGGTTCTTTCATATCCAAAAAATTATTTAAAAAATTACATATATGTAGTTCCCGCCTGCTCAAAAACGTAGTCAGAAAAGCATACTTTACGAAAATAGTTAAATTTTTAGAATAATATTTATTAAGTGTACAAAAAACATATTAAAATTATTTTTTTGTTATATTTTTAATATAATGTATTAGAACGATAACGATCTTTTCGTGTACCAAAAAAGTGGGTAATTTTTTATAAATTTCCAAATCTAAACAAATTTTTCTTAAAAATTATAAATACTAAAATTTTAAATGTTTATAGCAAAAATTCTTCCAATTAAAAAAAGCAATTTCTTTAATGTCTTAAGATGTGGACAAATTGTTACAAACATTTTAAAAAGTCCATGCTACCTATCTTAACTCAATTTAACAAATAAAAATATTTATGTAGAATTTTATCCAAAAAAAAACCCACTTACATACAAATTAATTTAATATTAGAATTAAGTATTAAGTATCAATACTAGAAAACCACAAATTTATTAATTCTAATTCTTTTATTCAAATTTGTTATTTATTATTGTAGTTATTAAACTGAAAATAAACAGTTCTTTTATATCATAACAAAATACAGGCAATAAATATAAACAAAATATTTATGGAATAATTTTAAGATGACCACAATAAAAACTTGTTTAAGATGATGATTAACAATAATTTAATTATAGTTTTTATTATTCTTAAAATTCTTAAAATAAAGAGCAGTTTCATTTGAAGTTTATTTTAAAACTATAGAAAATACAAGTTCTTTTTAAGGTAAGTTTTAGTTAAAAGTCGTGTATAATATTAATTTTACATAAATACATACATATATACATAGTATGTGTGGAGGTTAGAGTGGTCCAAATTTGTTTTTTGCGAACTACTTTTAAACATAACTTAAATTATGAAAGGGGATATTATTTAGAACATCTTAACATACGATTATTGGAACAGGATGCTACACAGCCATTTATGTTGTAGATCCTAGAATAAATCGTATTCTTCTTTATAAATAAAAATCAAATTTGGTTCGTTGGTAATTGCATCAGAATGGCTGAACCGATTTGGAATTTTTTTCTTTTTAAATGTTCGTCATAGACCAACTTAGTTTTTTACGAAAAGAAAACTTTTACGCCCACTTTTTTCGATTTATATAAAATCGAAAAACGGCTGCACCAATTTTGCTTGTTTTTTTAACTGTTCGTAGTAATTCTATTTAAATTTTTATTGAAATAAAAATTGACCATGCCCACTTTTATGTCTCCTTTTTTTTCGATATATCTATAATCACAGTCCCATTAACTTTTTTAGAAAAATTACGAAATATTATCCATATTAGGTATAATTTGATTAATATATTATTAATTTCGGTGACAAACAATTTCTGACGATTTGTTCAGGAATACTTAACTTATTTGACCGTTGAAATTTGGCATAGATATTTTAAAAGATGTCTCCTTTCATAATTTGAGGTACGTTTAAATGTGCGATACACTTTGATTTTCTTCATACAATGTTGAACCACCCTAATGTAAGTAGCTAAGTACATTTTTTGTATGAAAATATATGTATGTATACTTTATCTTTATCAGTATCTAGATTGTGTTTGTGTATTTACTCATGCACTAACAAGTATGTGTGAGTAACACACAGTATTCAATTGTTAGTGCATTTACCATGCATGTATTGACAAGCCTTCGAAATTTACACATACAGACAGTATGTCTTTCATGCGAAACTATGATAATTCAATATTATATTTAGAGAAAATATCAGATGTTTGAAATTGTGCAATTATAAGATTTTAATATTCAGTTTTAAATCCATTTGTAAATATGTAATAGGTTTTATCAAAGTTTGCAATTTCAGCTTAGTAATGACATCCATTTAACAGTCTGTGTGTTGTTTTATATGGGCCATCATCAAAAATTTTTGACTTTAAGACTTCAAGAAAAAATAAAAAGTAATAATAATAAAAAATTAAGTTTTTCTGATGGCACATTAAAATCTATTTGTATAAATATAAAGTGACTCGAATTTATGTAGAATCGCATTAATCATTTCGTGCAGGGGGCGCGAAAGTTATAGCGGTTTTAATTTGAACATATAAAAATTTTTATGTATAATTTTGGTAAAAATCACTTGCCATATCATTACCTCCTGAGTTATTCAAGTAAAATTCATGATATTTTTAAATGTTTGATATTATTAGCATATTCTTAGGTTTCCTAGTAAAATTTAAAATTTTTTCTTTATAATAAAAATTCGATCTTTTCAGGAATTTTGCGAAAATTGTTATTATTTTCTCAATTTTTAATATGAAAATATATTTTATTAGAGTTAATTATTTTATTGGAAAGAAAAATGCTACTTAATATTGTGATCTTTTTTTAACCCAAATAAATGTTTTTTAATCCATAATATTTTTATGCTTCGAAATTTTTTGATGCGCCTCTATATTTCCGTAAAGCATTACAAATGCCAGTTATGGTCAATTTCGTGTTGTCTATGCGATGTGCCTTGGTAAAATTTGTTTAGACAAAAGCAGTCCGTTCTCAATTATGAACGACACTTGATTAAATTTATGGTCCGATTAATTATATTTATTGCTGTTCTTATATCTAAATATCCATAATTAATAAAGAGTGCAATTTTTGCGTAATTTTTAAACAGTCCATAATATTATTATTTTTTTTTTTTTTTGTTATTATGAAATTTATTTTTAATGCTCCTTCGATTTTATTATGTAAAATAATAAAAAACTAAGTTCTTACAGTAATCCATGCAATTCCATTAAAAACTGTGTTTATGCCACACGAAAAATTGATTTTTTTCAGATTTTCGCTCTTGCTTTCCAAAATATGCATAATTACAACAAGTATTAATTCCTGTTCCAAAATTTGTATTTCATTGAGCGGCGCACAGACTCCGCACAAAAAACAAAAAAAAATAAAAAAATAAAAATTAAAAAAAAATTCATCAAAATTCGATTACCCTAGCAAAGAAGTTGTAGAATTTATCCTCAAAGTCATATTAGTTTATACAAGATCGAATGAGATCAAAAATTATAAACGCGTGAACAAGAAGAATAGGAAAAAGTTAAATAATTTTAAGCCCTTTTTCTAAGTTTTTGGACTTTGAACAACAATCATGATTATAAAATAAAACCTCTGGTACTAAAATTTTGCACTTTATTAGTTTCAAGTCTTCTGAGTTCACATCAGTAACTCGTTTGTTTAAAATATTATTATCACAAAACTTATTAAAGATTAGAAATAGTCAGGTTAAAAATGGCCCATGTATCAAAATATTCTACAAGGTTCTAAGAATTGTGGTATTTAGAAACGAAGTCTTCATATAAGTCACGGACTTAGTTCTTTCAGATATCTGTCAGAATATGTGTTAATATTTAAAAATAAAAAACAGAAATTTTCTCCAAAAAACAAAGTTTTGACAAATAGTAGAATTTTCACAAAAAAAGATATAATAATAATAATAATAATAATTTTCGCCATAAAACCGAATTTTCGTAAAAAGAAATTAAAAAAATACAAATATTTGTCAAAAAGAAAAATCTAGATTTTATAAATAATACAGTGCAATAAGAAATAATTGCCTCAATAATTCCAAAGCAAAATTAAAGTGTAACAGTAGTTTGACAAAACCCTCAAAGGGTTTTTAAAAGTTGGTTCAAATTTTTCAGAGCCATTTTTATACCCACCATCAAAAAGATGTATCATGTCGAAAAAATCATTTGAGGCCCCATAATCGGTTAATAAACAAAGAAGTTATGGGCCAAATACTAAAAAAACACAGGATGTCCATTATAACTCCATTTCATACTTCTTTGCCGGTATCTCTTACAAAAAAGTATGAACGACAACGAAAATTAGTATAGATAGTTCGAGGATCGGTATAAACTCAGAAACCAAAAATGGCGTAATCTGCCCACTTTGTAGCCCAATTCCAATATAAGGTGAAACATGAACGAAATTTTGTGCAAATATTTCAAGGACCAACGTAAATTCAGTTTTAAAAATTTGCATAAGGTGGGTATACACAACCAACAAGAAAAGAACTGAAAAAGAGCTGAAGAAGTCATGATTTTAACATTGTGTTGTCATTGGAAAGAAATACTTAGTGCTGAAAAAGAGCTGCAGAAGTTCTTTTCTTAACCCATTGTTGTCATTGGTAAGATGTTCTTTTTTTATGCTTCTAGTTCATTTCTTTTGAAGTACTTCTCTTAAAACTATATTTATAAGAAATTTTAATAAAAATATGGTTTTAGCTGTGTAAATAGATGATAAAAATACTTTTCAATTTGTGAAATTTTTATTTTCGTAGAAATTATTTACCTTTTTCCAGCTAAAAATAAATTTATTTGGACGTTTTTGTAAGTAATTTTTATTAACTTCCAAAAAAGTGCAAAATATGCACTTAGTTCTACTTTTGAAGTGACAAAAAAGTTATTTTTTTTTAAACACTTGCTCGTATTTTGCTTTTCTTTTCTTTTTTTTTTTTTTTTTTTTTTTTTTGTAATACTATTTTTTACGCCCATTGTTCTCATAATATTGTTTTCTTTACTTGCCATGAAACAGTATATATGTATATCCTTGAAGGAGGTTACTTTGGTTCTTAAAAAATAAATTAATAAAATTTTTAATGACAGTGGTAAAAAAGTATCACAGTATGATAAAGGTTTGTCGAAAAAGGCATGATACCCATACAGACAACATTTTATTATATGAGTTATTCCATTTAAAACCAACCAGCTGGCATCCTCACCTCTTCCGAATTTGACAATATTTGATACAATCATTATACTCATCAAACCTAAGATTAATGCAAAATTTCAGATAATTTTATCAATTGGTTCGCGAAATATAGCGATTTGAAAGTTTAAAAATGCTAAAAAAAAAAATACAAAGTTGTATACACAAAATTACAAATATCTTTCAAAATATTTATGGTAAAAGATTCATTGAGATATCATATTATATGACGTAAAACAATATTAAAATGGTCCATATATCGCGATTTATGGTTCGCGGGAAAATATCTCAAAAAATGGTCTTTATAAAAATGTAAAGAAAAATATATGTTATTGGTGAAAATGTTATCTGTACTCTTGGTAAGTGGCATTCCGGGACTTACAATATTTTATGAATTTTTACAAAAAATGTCATAGTCTACACGAAATATTTATTTCAATTTGTATTGTTTCGTTTATAGTCAAGCAGGAAAATTGCCAATTACTTCCACCAATTATCCAAATTTAATGAAATAATAATAAAGAATATTAACATTAACACTGATAACACAAATACCTAATTTTAGTATGATATCCGAGATGGTTCGCTATTTACAATACTTCTAAAATAAGATAAATATATGAATAAATATATGATATGAAAATATGAATATCTTTCAAAAAATATATATAGCAACTTTCATTGAGGTCTATAGTTAAAGGTAATAAAGTTTCCTTTAAAATAATACCTAAAATATGTTTCTCTGTTGAATTTAAATTCGTGAAAAATATAAATCTAGATAATGTTTCGTGATATCTTGTACCATAAATACTTTCAAATATATTTGTAATTTTGTATATACAATTTTTGTATATATAATTTTTTTAGCTATTTCATACTTTCAAATCACTATATTTCGCGAACCAATTTGAAAAATTATCTGAAATTTTGTGTGTAATAATTGTACCGAATATAATTAAATTCGCAGAGGTAAAATCCAAATTTGTAATTTTTCGTGTTGCTTTTAAATGGAATGACTCATATATAGTTTTTTCTATTCCTTGTTTATATCAAATTTGATGTGAGTTGTCTTAACAGCATCAAAACGGTATCCAAATTGATTTTTACTCAAAGTGGGCTAAAAACTGGGCATAGCATTTAACATAGCTTTTCCCAAAAAATACTTCATATATGTGCAAAATTTAATTATAAAAATAAAAAAAATTACAATAAGTGGGCATAACATTGTTATTAACATTATACCTACATAAAAAAACGAATTATCGCAAAAACTGAATTAATAATTTTTCACCAATAACCAAATTTTCATTAAATGTTCACAAAAAGAAGAAAACCTAGAATATTCTTGAAATTTCACAAAAAAAAAAAGAAATAATAATAGTAAATCACCAAGAAACTAATTTTTACAAAAAAAAAAAAAAAATACTTTCGCCATGAACCAATTTTTTGATTAAAAATATTTTAAAAACTTTTTTCTTCTGACACTAAAATCGATTTGTGGTTTATTTATGCATGTAGAGTCTGTTCGCATTAATAATTTTGGTATAAAGTCGAAAGTTTCAAGAGATCTTAAAAATAGAAATTTAGCTTTTTCAAAAGCAAAATAACGCGATTTTATAAAACGGAATTTTCAATATTTATCGAAATAGAAAAATTTTTAATTTTTTTTCTTAACAATTTTGTAAGCAGCAAAAATGTTTGTTGGTTAAAAATCTCTAAAAATAGTGCATAAATATCTTTATTTTTTTCTTTACTTGATTTTTACAGAAATATAAAAATCTTTGAAATCAGACTTGATTTGTAGAAATTACGACTTTTTGAAACTTTTACATACTGGAGGCATTCAACTTCGACACCCTGTAGCTTGTCTCGTGTTATCACAGGGTGACTACAAGATGATTTTTCTGGAAGCCTAGGTCCTCCTCTACAACTCTACTATACATGTCAGTTCGACCCTACTAGTAGTTTAGAAACTACAGATTTATTACAAAAAATTTTGCGTTTGGTACCACTGTGTGTAGCCGGCATAAATGATGTTTCTTACATTTTTTTTTTTCACATTATCAGTTTTAACCATTAAGGTGATGCTTTACAGATACATTTCGATGATCTAAAATCATATCTGTTCTTAAAAAATTCGTAAGAAAATTTTTAAGATTTGGTGAAACTTTTTTCACTCGAAAGTGTCATTTATTAAAAAATTCTGTTTATGTAATATTTTGGGCAATTTCTGTAAAAACGATATTTGTCAGTAGTGAAAAAAAATTTACAAACATTTGCGCCAATTATATGGAAGTTTGTGATGATGGTGTCCTATGTCTGGTTTCCTGACATCAACAAGATACACCGTAAGGAATCACTTCGTCTTTGAAACTCTGTTCTCTAAATTTAATTTCACTTATGAACGCAAATTTTCTATCAAACAAAAAACTGTAAAATTAAAAAAATCTTAAAATTTTGTTTGCATTTTTATCACCGATAGTAAAACGGTTACTTCTTATACAACGTATAAATTTCCAAGTATTGTCTCTCGACTGGTTAATAGTTTGAATCTAAAAGATGTAAATTGCAGGTGCAAAACTGAAATAAATCAAAAAATCTTCAAAAGTTTCAACTCAGTTGTTTATATCTTTTTAGGTTTAAGTGATCTAAATTTTAGATTTCTTAGTTATTTTTTAAGCTTATCAAAATGCATCAACAGTTTTCCCGTTTTTAAGACAAACTTTTAAACTTCAAGACACATAAAAACGGTTTTGAAAGAGTTTAAAAAATTTTTGAAATTCCTCATATACATATAACTATCAAATATATCGAGCCCAAAATGCAAAAAATATCGTATGTGCTGAATACAAAACTTCACAGGAGAAGTATTTTTGTGATTGCTTACACATTTTATATACATATAAGGAAGATGTCACTTAATATAAAATTGTAAGTCGATGAAATTTTTACAGATGACAAAAAACGAATTTCGAAAATGTTGTCGCTTACGACATTTTGACGGTTAGGGCTCGATATGTTCGTATGCATAATATTATATTGATACTAACATTTATTCACTTTAGGGTTACACTCCGAAGTGAACTTTACAAGGGAGCTATAGCTAATTATGGTCTAATACTTATAACATTTCTCACTTTGCTTTCTATTTGTATAAAAGTTTTTTGTGTCAAATATAATTATAATACAAAAGTTTATATGGGATTCATTTATGTCAAAGAGATTTTCGGAGAAGGGGTTTATATGGGAGTTATGGTCAATTATGATTATTTTACTATTATTAAAATATTAGTATATTTAAGGCATTTATGAACCTTATTAAAATATTATTAAGAGACTAAAACCCAAATTCCGAGAGAATATTTCTATGGGGCTGGGTAAAATAATGGGCCGACTAAAACTAATATACCAAAATAAATATTTTTGTCAAATTTCATCAAGATATCTTCAATATTGCGGCCTGTAATTTGTTCATAAGGACAGCCAGCCAGATGAATGGATTGCGTTAAATCGACTTAGGAAGTGATTCTGATTCAAACGATATACTTTAAGGTGGGGAGTCAAAAGTTTTTTTCTGTGCATTAAAAACATCAGCACAAACGCAACCTATGGTGGTGTGGGGTATAAAAACAAAATTTCATATACATAACCAGATTTTCAAGAAAAATAAAATTTTCACCAACTTTTCAAATATTCCACCATAAAATCGAATTTTCCTCTATAAATCGAACTTGCATTACACCATATAAACAAATTACACCAAATAAACAAATGTTCGCTTTAAAAACTAAATTTACACCACAAAATCAAAATGTGATCAAAAAACCAAAATTTCTTCTTTAAGATGATTTTCTTCTCCAAATTAAATTTAATTATAAATTAATTTAAAAATAGGAATCTTCATCTAAAAGACAAAAGTTTGCTCCAAAAAACGAGTTTTGTTATCAGTAAATTTAAATTTTTTTAAATACATCCGAAAATAAATAATGTTCAGAAGTTTGGAATCCTTCTACTTCTGTAGGTAAAAGATTAATTTTAGTAATAACCATCTTTTTGTATAAATCTACTTTCCGAAAGGTCCATATTACTGATTTATAATATACATATTCTGATTAATAAGAAAAAAATCATATTTTTTATACCCACCATCAATAAAATGAGGAGGTATATTGTGTTTGTCTTCCCGTACGTAACATGTCGAAATAATCATCTAAGACCCCATAAAGTATAGACATTTTGGGTCCTCGTAAAAATCTAAGATGATCTTACAATGTTCTTTCGCCTATGTGCCTGTCGATAGAAGGATAGGACTCGAGACAAACCACCTAGGGAGACGAAATTTTGCTGAAACATTTGTTTAACATAAGGTTCGTTTGGTATCGAAAATGATCAAAAACGGTCCATAAGGAAAAAATTTATGGGACAAATACTAAAAAACAGATAAATCAAGTTCATACTTTTCAGCAAATATTATTTGGACAAATAGTTTTAGGAACCATGTAAACTTGCAAGCCTAAAATGGGTGAGATCTGACCAACTCCCATACAAGGTGAAATTTTAAATTAATTTGGAACAAATAGTTTCAGATGGTTGGTATATATATTCGGCCAAGCCAAATATAACATTCTTACTTGTTTTTATTTCCTGTGCTTTTAAGCTATTTAACAACTTTAAACAATGTTTATATTTCATATGTTTAAGAATCAAAAGCTCTTTAAAAGTTATAAAGAGTTAGCTTCGTTTAGTTTATATTAAAAGCTTTAAGATTTCAAAATACCTTTTAACACATAAAGAAATTAAAGCTCTATTACAACTTTTAATGATGTTTTTATTTAACTTGATGTTTTTAATAAACTTTTGAAAGCTTTCTAATATAAAACAAAACTTAAATTAGCAACTTTACTTTGCAAAAATTTAAACATTTGAATAGACTGTTGCCAAAGTCTTCTTTTAATAAAAAAAAAATATTTAATAGAATAAAAAATATTAAAGATTTCATTAATTTAAAATTCTGTTCTTTTGCAAACAACTTGTTTTTTACTATCTGCTTGCTTGCATTGATTAACACAATGTTGATAGAAGAGCAGCAAAATTTGAGAATATATTTTAAGAAACACGATATAGTTGAAAATTAAATACAAGAATAAAAAAAAACAATAATAACACGATGTTACAGTGAAGAAACACTTGGTATGTAACATAGTGTAGTTTGTAGATATGGGTGAGCAGATTGTTATACCATTTTCAGAATTTTCAATATACCCCCAAAATCTATTTTACGGACTTATCTTGAATATCTGTTAACCAATTTAAGTTTTTTTAACGGTATTATAAGGAAAAGATTTTACACTTTTAAAAAGTATACACATATTTTTATTCGTAGCAAAACTCTGTAAGATATTAAGGACGAATCTCAATATTTTTTTACTTTTTATTTTTATTAGAAAACATATTTTTCACATTTTTTCATAGTACCACATTAGGGTGGCATCAAAAAATGTTTTGCTCTAAAAAGGAAATTTGATAATTATAATGATTTTAGGCGTTACCATAAGCAAATAGTAATCCAAACTAAAGGATATTCAATAAAAAATTAACATTTTAGTATAAATAAAATATATTTATGATTTTTATTAAAAAAAAATATTTAGAAAGTTGGGACCATGCTATTGTAAATACATAAAAGCTTAAAGCTCTTTCACAAGGTTCACACAATGATTTTTAAGACGTCTTTTTATTTTAATTCTCTTTTGAAGTTGCTACCAAAAATCATTTGTGTTCACATGATAATTTTTTAGTTTCATGATTTTTTTGTCTATATTTTCTCTTTTTCCTTATAAGCAGGGTTGATTATTCTTGTTTGTAGTAATACTACCAGTTCAAAAAATGAGTGTGAAGAGAAATAACCAAAAAAGTCATGAAAACAGAATACGTGATTTTTTTTCAATCCCTCCTTTAACTCTGCCCCGCTCATTAACAAAAAAACATAATTTAAAATCATGATTTTAAATCATCGTGTGAACGTAGTGTTTGTCAACTTAAGTTTTAAACTGTAAAACGAAACATTTATAACGTGGTTTTGTCGTCGGCTGAGGTAATTTAGTCGCCTCCAGGATCTACTTACGGATCCACAAACCTTAAGTAATAAGACGTTTATTTTACCCTTTCTGGGGCTTTAAAATAATAATAGTTTCTTTATTGAATACGTCAAGAATATTTCAAGTACAAAATATAAAGATATTACGAGAGAATAATTTCTATAACTCCAATTCGGATACCACCGGCTTAATACATGTTTTCTTCACTTCCTTCTTCTTTAACCAGGCTTATTTCGGCTCTTCGGCGTATCGGTACGGTTGATCGGCTTAGATTATGTTTGTTTCGGTCATTCAGCTTATAGAAGCTCGGCTCGGTTAATTGGCTTATAATAGGCTCGGCTCAGCTATTCGACTTTGAACTTTCGGCTTCGACACTCTTATCTTCGACTTTGAACTTTCTGCTTCGACACACTCGGCTGTCAAACTGGTTCGGGTTAACGGCGGGATCGGTTTCTGATTCAGGTGGCAGCTTCGTGAATCGAAGGTTCTTGGTTCGGTAGTAGAATTAAGATTGGCGTCGTATGTTCGGCTTCGACACTTCGGCTTATATTAATTAGGATCGGTTCGGTTGATCGGCTTATAGTAGGCTCGGGTCAGTAGTAGAATCGGCTCTGAGCTTTCGGCTTCGACACTCTTGGCTGTCAAACTGCTTCCGGTTTAGGGCAGGATCGGTTTCTGCTTCAGGTGGCACCTTCGGGTCCGTAGATTCTGGGCTCGGTAGTAGAATTAAGATCGACATCGTATGTTCGGCTTCGACACTCTTAGCTTTGACTTTGAACTTTCGGCTTCGACACACTCAGCTGTCAAAGTGGTTCGGGTTTATGGCGAGATCGGTTTCTGGTACAGGTGGCAGCTTCGGGGATCGAAGATTCTGGGTCCAGGACTAGAATTAAGGTCGGCGCCATACGTTCGGCTTTGACACTCTCAGCTGTCAATCGGGTTCGGGTATTCGGCTGAATAGGTTTCTTGTACAGGTGGCAGCATCGGGAATCGAAGATCGTATCCTTTTCTACAATACGTACAATGGTTTCTTAAAGCTAATATCTAGCTACTTCTCAACTACTAATACCATGCAATTCACGGGTTAATATTCTACTAAGAGAACGAGCAACCGAAGTCACTCGTGAGAACGAACAACCGAAGTCACTCGTGAGAACGAACAACCGAAGTCACTCGTGAGAACGAACAACCAAAGTCACTCGTGAGTACGAAGCGACCGAAGTCACTCGTGTAAAATTTATTTAAGGGACCCAACCGAAGTTGAGCGTGCAAAACACGACTAAATTTTTACTTTCGCAAAATCTAGTCGGCTCTCCGACTATATAAAATAATCTTTGAGATTTATATGGCGGATTCTTGTCTTGTTTGAATCGCCCCGACTTTAATCAAACTTTGTTTACTTATACTTAGTCATGTATCAACTAAATGAGAATTATATTGTTTGTTGAACATTAAGCAATATCAACTGCACAACTAAAGCAGTTGTTACACATTTGTGTGGGTGTGTATGTAGTATTTACAGTAGAGGCTCTCAATATAATTACCTATTACTAATAATTAGTAATTAGCTATTACTAATAAAATATTCTATAATTAGTATGAAAAAGAAAAAATAATTAAAAATACATAAATAAAATAGTAAAGAAAAGGAAGAAATGGTAGTAATTTCATAAATTAATATATTAAGAAATATGTACGTGAAAATAGTAGTATTGAATGTACTATTTCCACGTTACACATTACTTAAGTGTAAGATTTAACTTAAATGTTTCTTAACTAAGTTTGCACTTAAGTATACACTTTTTTATGATCATGTTTTAATAAATTATGAATGAGTTCAAGTTCAATATCTCTTATCTATTTGTCCAAACTAGTTAGTCACTTAAATTATAACCCTTATAATTTTTATATTAATTTATATAAGATAATTATTTTAAGTGTACATTGGCAGCACTTTTAGTACACTGTAAAGAAAACGTTATTGGAAAACCCGAAATTTATTGGAATCTGAATGATACTATTATTGCTGTTATGACGAAAAAGAAATCACTTGTTAACTAACCATCGCAACGATCACTTCATCGTAATTACTTACCGCTGATTTTGCATATACTTAACCTAAACTTATACCTACAATTTACTTACCTTAACCTACCTGAAGATTGTTAGCTTATCTGCCTTTTATCTGTACTTACCTCCCGAAATCAATTCAACTTGCTAAGTACAATAAAGCAACATATATTTGAATTGAAATCAACAGCAAGTGTATACATCTCATTTCATAAAGGTGACCCAAAGAAAGGTGAGTTTTTTTTCATGTCACAATAACCAGCTACCCTATGGAGTTTCAACACTAATCTTGTTATTGTTCTTTTTCATCTCTACAATTATAATTGCTCCTACACGAGTAATTATAATTAAATATTTCTTATAGATTGGCCCTTTTTATTAATTTTACCCCCGTCTCTGCCATCATCTGTAAGAAACCCTAAAACAAGATCCCTAAGTTTGTGCACTATTCTTTAATACACTAGTATTGAAGCTTAATTGCACAAATTAATTAAATTGAACTTTTTCTTTCTTTAACCTCTCTTAGCTGCCTTAATTTTATTCTTGTCAAATATTTAGACTATTTTTAGCATTATTCCATTGAAAATGTGAAGTTATTTTTTATAGATTTTCCAAAGTTTATTGATACTTGACATCAAGTCTGTCAAAACTGCTGTTGGCTGTGTAAAAATATTTCGTACATATATATATATATATATATATATATATATATATATATATATATATATATTTTATTTCTATAAGTTTACTTTCCAACTCAAGTTCATGAGAACATAAAGAAAAAATACATTTCAAGAAGTCTAACGTATTTTAACGTTTCAAAGTAAGTATATGACATTCTTATTAGGAGAGTTTCATAACCTAATGAAGAAGAAATCAAGAAAATTTATTTATTCAATAAAAAACTAAAGTTTTCTGTAGAAAATTTATTAAAAAAATACTGTAAACGATGAAAAGAGTTGGCAATTTTCTTAAAAGCTTTATGAAAATAGCTTTTAGTGTTTAGAAACTGTGCTTAAAATCTTTAGGGTTTAAATCTTTTAATAGAATTCGTCACAATTAAAAAGCTTTCCAGAAGTGGAGTTTCGTATGCTAATCAAGAAGAAGGCAACAAAAATTAAACACTTGAGATTTCTGTAGAAAATTTCTTAAAAAAAAATACCGTTAACGGTCAAAAGAGTTGAAGATGGCTTTTATTAAGCTTTATGAAAATAGCTTTAAGTCTAGGCTAATTTCAAAACTTAGCTTAAAAGCTTTAGGAGTTTAAATCTTTTAAAGGAATTCGCCACAATTAAGAAGCTTTACAGGAGTTTATTTTTTTTTTTATTTTATATTATATATAATAAAGCTTTAAGTTTATTTAAAAGCTGTAATAACAAACCCATACAGTTTTGAAAACATTTCAACTTTATAAGAGAAAAGAAACCTACTTATTATAATAATTAAAAAAAAGGAAAATTAAATTTTCCTTTTCAATACGAAACTCCCCCCTTTCATAAAAACAAAACTGCCATTAAAGATAAGTTCCTTTTAGGGTTGTTGCTATCTGAACCAGCTTGTTTGTTGATAACGATGAAAATGTTGATGATGACGATGATGTTGCTGATTATAATGGTACTTAAGTATAAAATGGTGTATTGCACCTGTTGGAGGTATATTTTTCCATAAAAATAAAAAGAAATTTAAGATATGTATGGGTAAAAAGTGTTAGTTAATAAATTAAAATACACACTTTTTAAAATCATTAAAGCTGACAGTAAAAATCGTATTACAACTATTTATAGCAAGTTTATGTAGCATAACATAAGGCATTGGGTGGGAGTAACAAGTGTCTGCTGTTTTAGCTCAATTTGTTTTGAAGAGCAGAATAAAGTCCTTGAAATAATTGACATTTAAATTGATAGATGTAATTAATAACTGAAGGTTATGAAAACAATTTTGAAGGCGGGTAAAATCAAGATAAAAGTTAAATAAAAATATTAATAAATTATTTATTTATTATTTGTTATTTATTATTATTATTATTATTATTATTATTATTATTATTAATAGACAAAAATTTTATAAATTTTATTCTCTTCAGTTCTTATACCTTGTAAATTATTTTTTAGCTTAATTCTTATTTGGCACAAACAACTTTTCTTATATTTTTCATATTAAAGCACCTTACTTTTACAATATTAATAATATTAAATCTTACGAACAATTTATTTTTTCAGGTTTTACCAGTTTCCATTAATGCAGTTCAGTCAACTTTTCCCTAGTATAGTTTTTAGTTAAATTAATTCCATTAGACTATTTAAATTAAATATTTAAGTACGTGTATAATTTAAATATTGTCATAACAAATAGACAATTAATCAATCAACTGAATAATGAAATATGGATAAGACTGGTTTAAACTCAATTAAGAGTTTTTAAATGCTAAATTTATATATTTTATATCAAGTATTTATTTTATTTTTATTTATTTTCGCTTATTTTTAAATAAACTCGTAAATAATAAACTCGTACCGACTTAAACACATTTTAAGTTGCTTAGTTACTTTTATTGTTTTAATTATAAATATTTCATTAAATAACATAATTCGAGATCTCTTAGAATTTAATATTTCTATAAGCAAATTAGTCCGTCTGTCAGTCCATCCATCTGCTAAAATCGAATTCATTAATGCCTCTAATAACTTAAAAACATGTGAGATATGTTAAAATATCTGCCATTCATACAACTAAGAATTTTGCTATTGAATAACAAATCAAAAGTGGTTCGTAAATATCTGAGCTGGAAGGCAAATATCAAGCTGGTACCTTTGGTAGGTAACTTTAAAAAAATTAAAAAAAAAATCGAAAAGAGAAAAATACCAATACTAATTTTAAAAAAGGTACTAATTTTTAAACAAAAATAATTCAAACAATTTAGAGTGCTATATTCGACTATGCCGAATCTTATATACGCTTCACTCGTATATATATGATTTTATATGAAAAATTAATGTATTTTAAAGTTAATGAAACAACAACAAATAGCAAAACAACATTACACTCTGGGACACAAGCTCGATTTTTTTGGCAAAAAGTCCAATTCAGGTAGAGGGAGTAAATCTATGCAGATTTGTAATCTAGGGACTAGATTTTTTGTTTATAAAATTTTATATCAATATAGCTTACCGTTTTTTAATAATAAGAGATCATAGTCGAAATATCATATTTTTTCTGAAATGTTCAGTATTATAAATAGTGTATATAATTCATAAAGACACAAAAAGGTGTTCGTACACCTCATGTTAAAGAGGTGAAATTAGATATTTAAATAAAATAAAAAATCGTGACATTATAAGGCAATTTCGTATCAAATAAAAATCTATTTTTTTTATTTTTCTCAAAAATTATGAATTTTAAAAGCCAAGTGCCAAGGGATATTTTTTTAGTAATACTGGTGAATACCTTAAGATCTTTTATATATAAGTTTATACAACCGTTCATAAATTCGTAAGTTATAACCCTTTAAATTAAAAACGCGCTTCGAACCTCATTAATTTACACTATAAAAAATGTACAAAAATTTTTTTGATAAAAAATAAGAAAAATAAAAAATTGATTGGTGTGTTAATTTTTCAAGATTTTAGATCAAAACACAAAATTGCGAAAATAATTTTTATATTCATATTTTAATATATAGTCAATTTTGTAAAACATCCATTCCAAAACGCTTTTTTTTTTAATAATTATATAATTTGTAAACTGTTGGAGATATTTCAATAAAATTTTACATAGCTAGAGTTGAGGTGTTTTTGAGTTGAGATGGAGGAGTACATATTATTAGCGGGTAAATGGGGTAGTGAATGGCCATAAACGATAAAATATACTTACATATTCAGGTTATCTTTTTAGTTTTAGTTTAAGGCATATTCAGATCGAAATAAATTTTTCTCTCATTTTTAGCCTCGTCTTTTCAGCTTTTTTTAACTTGACGGGCCTAATATTGCACCTCAAAATGTATAAAAAGTTTATACTTTTGCTTAAAATCTAATAGAAACTTGGCCTCCTCTAGCCAAATTAATCTATTTCTCATACATTAGCCATACAAATGTATGAGAAATTGTACAAGAATTTGGTAGCCAAGAAATTGTTAAAATATGGAGATTGATAAATTATAAAAAAAAGTGAGTGGAATATAATTTGATACCAGCATTTCTCGAACCACCTAAAATTTAGCTGTTTAGAGTTTTTTAAATAAAATTAATATTAATAATTCTAATAAAATTTAAACAAATAGTGATATTTTATTGAAATTTCAGTATATGTACAAACTTGTCTTAAAATCAGAGCATTAAAGAAACTCACACTTTTTTACATGAAAATACCCAAAATTCCAATCCGTATAAAACGTGTTTAAAAAATTGACTCTTTCTATGAAATGGTCACCCTTTCGTTATAATGGGCGTCCGCCAGAAAATAATTAAATTTAATCAAAATAATTGTATGTTTATTCCAGCTTTGCAATTTGAGAATTTATCAAAAAAAACTTTAATTTTTTCAAAATTGACAAAGTTTGGATACGGCTCGTGGGGAGATCTTTGCTCCAAGCTCCTCCGGATTTACTTTACATGCATATGCGTTAAGATTTTGAAAACATTATAAAAAAGATATAACCCAGAACAAAAAACTAATTTCATAAATAAATATTGCCACCTTTTTGCAAAAAGAAAACCCAAAAAATATGAAATTTTTTCAAAGTTCCAACTTCAGATTAATATAACTTTTTATCGGATTCATATATTTATATGATCTTTGCAGCAATATTATTTAGAATTTTGTAAAAAATCTGATGAATATTAAAAAAATATTAAAAAGGTTTTGTGGGCAATATTAAGCCCGCCAAGTAAAAAAAAGCTAAACAAAAAACGAGGCTGAAAATGAGATAACAATTTATTTCGAATTTTGTATCTTTTAAACTAAAAGAGTTAACCTAAACATGTAAGCGTATTTTTTGCAGATATAAATTTCTTTTCTGTTATATTATGCGATTTTTTTAAATTTGTAGGGCCACCCGCTACCCCACTCACCCGCTAGGTCAGGCCATGTGAAATTTTATTGAGATATCTCCAATGGTTCACAATAATTCACAGAATTACTTCCAAAAAAAGCTTTTTGGAACCACTGTGCTATGGCGGTGTAGGGTATAAAAATAAATGTTTCACGGAAAAAAGATTTTTAAATAAATATGTATGTAAAAAATAAACGAGATTGAAAAATGAAGAGTATTTCTTTTTCGGAAAAAATCAAAAAAAAGTTTTTTATAACATTACTTTTAAAAATTTTCTAAGTACTTTTGTTCTTAATCACCGAGAATTCACACATTTTTATTTGGATGTGTCTTAAAAATAACTGTGGGGTTATCATTTACAATTTGCAATTCCTTATGACCAAGAACATTTTCAAAACAATGTTATATTTATAATGTTAAATTTAACATTTCCCTTTTCATGTTATTAACATAACATATAGGTGAGCTACTTAACATAAAAGCTTTGGACTATTGTTAACCTTTTAACAAATCCAAACACCTCTTCTATACACAAGATAATTGTTATACTGTTTTGTTTAGTACATAACTGTTATACAAAATGCCATAATTTCAAGTTCGAAACATATGCTGCGCTGCAGTTATGTATGAAGCAACGTATGATCATACGAGCTAGGAAATAAGATTACGGGTCGTGTATGAGCAGCCTTTAGACAAACCATCATACACATTTGATTTACAAGTTAAAGCAGGTATGAAGCGTATCATAATGTCGCTGTTGCGACAGCGAGCAGAATAAATAGAATCAGAAAAAGCAATTCTGTTAGAAAACAAAAACTTGAACGTTTCTGGAAAATATGGGAATTAACAATAGAAATCGATAGGAATGCATATATATAAATTAACATAAAAATATTCGGACCATTTTTAGAAAATATGTAGTATATAGAATTTTAATAACTAAGAGTTTATTTTAAGAATAAATACCGGAGCTAAAAAAAGGTAAGTTAGAAAGAAGCATATTTGTAATTCTTACCTGTTAAATAAATAAATGATTTTTATTTGACTATTCCCAGCAGATTACTAAAAGAGGCAATTTATCCTTTTCTGTTGAGTGTAAATTTCAAAAGCATCTAGCTACTCAGTGGCCAAAGGCTCACTTCCATTAGTAATTAGTAATTGCTATACATGATGACTGGGTAGCAATTACCACTTAACTGGTCCTATAGAAAAAAAAGTAGAAAAGATCACAAACAGTATAGCAAATTCTTTCTAAGGCTTCTTTAGATTTAAATTTTTTTTTATGTTTATAAAAAACTAAAGTGCATCAGAAGAGCAACTTAAAAGAGTGACTTAAAATTAAAACTCAAGTGGTGGTCCGCGAACCACAAGGCGTCTGTACAAACATTTTAGGGGGGTCGCGAAGACAATTTACTTAAATACAAAATTTGAAGCATTTTTATTTAAGGGTCAATAATACAAATTTAATACATAAAATTTAGTAAAGATTTTATCAAATTTACGAATTCATATAGGGGTCGAAAGTAAACAAAATTTTAATTATACACAAGTGAGTGATTAATATCGACTTAAGATGTTTTGTAAAAAGTTTAGATATATTTTTAATACTGAGTTTTTATCTTTTTAAGTTTTCAACTTTCTACAACAATTTAAAATAAAAATTTTTATTTTATATAAATAGAAAAATATTTTATTAGATAGTGTAAAAAATCTACTGACAGCTTTTCTTCAAAAGGTCTGATTTTAGCTCCTCTTCAGAAGGCCTTCTGGCAGTTTTTAAAAGGACTTCATCGGGTCATGAATGTTTAAGGCCTTGCTCTCAATGACATCGCATGTGAAAAATACATAAACATGGAATGCATTCTATTTTTACTTCCAAATTGAAAACAGGGCAGCCAGACAGACAATATTTTTTGTGTTGTATATATAAAAAATATTTAATGTTTCATATATAATATGAAAGTATAATCTCAATTTGATAATACCAAATTAAATGCCTTCTTAATTTCCAAATAAGTATTTAATAACTTCGTCGACAAAAAGAGGAATTTACAAATTGGGTATTGTATTAGTTTTCAACTGATTCAAATTTAATTTTTAAATAAAATAAAAAAGATATTAATCAAATTAACAGGTTCTGACCAAGAACTATTAAAAAATCGTGATAAAAACAAACACTTTTTATGAGTAATATCAGTAACAAATTGTTCCTTTTATTTTAAAACTTACAAAGAATATCTTACATTTTTAAAATTATTTATTAATAAGACTTCAAAAATTTTGAAACCTAATAATTTTAATATGCTCCTAAATTTGGAAATTTTGTTTTAAGTTTATGAATTATTTAAGAATAATATGAGATATCAACTACCAAATATTTTCTCTTGAAAATTTATTTATTTTTTAGGTTTAAGAATAATTTTAAAATTTTTGATATCAGTTTGAGCTACACAATTTTTTATGATTTCAATCTCAATTAATAAAAATCGAACTTTAAATTTAAACCTTTGGTATATATTTGAACATGACTTCTTTGATATCGAACATTAAAATCATATTGCAAACCATTTTGATTTGGTGTTTATTTCTTAGACAAAAATTTTATTGGGTGATTGTCGAATTGTAATGTCTCAAGGGGGTCGTGAAACTGTTAGACTATAGAATAGATTTAAAACTATTCACTAGTCTGGTGACCTGTGAATCACAGGAATTCTATTTATCTGACTGGTAATCTTAATAAATAGTTTAAATCTGATCCTGCTGGATTTTTGTTCCATTTAACTGGAATGTGGCCTTTCAAGTATAAATTAACTCATAACAAACCGGTTGAGAAAACATGTCAATAATTTATAGGATAATGTGAAATTCTTTAATAGAAATTTGTAAACAGACATGCAAACATACAATACTTATGCATGTATTAGGTAAATCTTGTAGGTTTTTTTTTTTTTTTTGATGTTGCCATTGTCAGATATTGTTAGTGTTATTTAAAATTTTGTCTTAATAAAAATCTGTCTGTATTGATGTATATAAAACTTTGTCAGACATTGGTAAATATTTAGTTATTTGTTTTAATATTAAAAAAGTTATGAGAAATAAACTTCTTTTAAAGTTTTGCTATTTTTATTTAAATTACTAAAATAATATTTTGAGAATATTAATCTCACGTTTTAGATTAAAGCTAAAGATTTTGGTAACATTTCAAATTGAATTTGTGAGAATCTTTTTAAAATCAAATTGATTTTGTTTTAGCTTCCAAAAATAATTAAATATTTTTAATCATAATCTTAATTCTCTAAAATTATTTATGAGATGATTTTATTTAAATCCTAACATTTATGTGAATAAAATTTAATCAAAATTCATTTATTTATGTATCTCTAAGTATTTGTATTTATAAAAATATATAAATAATTATAAATATTATTTGTTTTGATTCCTGAAAAATCCATTAACATTTTATTTTAAAGCAGCTGCATGTGAGAGTTAAGGTTAGATAAAACCGAATATATTAAACTCTACTTTATAAGATGAAATCGTATAAAACATGTAAATATCTAAAAAAAATCACTTAATTATAAATACGTACATCTTATTAATTTTTTATAAATATGCATATTTTTTGACTCACAGCTGCAAAATACTAAAGTTTTGTTATCTTTTTGTTTTTAATTTTAATAATTTTTTTTCCAAGTGTTACATATATCGTTACCAAATAAATATATTTTCAATTTTTTTACAAAAACAATATTTATATTAATTTCTGCAAATGATTTATTGTCAACTATTTTTTCTTTGTTTTGCTCTAAACAGGATGACAACTTTTCATATTTAACAACAATGTCCTGTACATCATAACCAAACATACTTTTTCTGTTGTTGTTGTTGTTATTGCTGGTACTATTAGGATGTTGAATTGCATTGTTTGCTAGCACTTTCATGGTGAAATTTCAAAATTCTCATTAATAATATTTGCAATATTTATTAATAGAAAAAAACTATAAATTAAATATTTTTCTATTGTTTCAGAAGAATTCACTGAACTCTGCTGATAGTTTGTTATTTGTTGCATTTATTTAATGAATTTTAAATAAATTATATATTATTTAATAATTATGTAAGTGTAAGCATTAAATATAATTAATTAAGATAAATAGAAAAATGTTATATATAACAAAAATTTTTGTGGCGCTTTGAATTGGAATCAACAGATAAACTATTTGAAATTTTAATTTACTAACTACCACCAGTTGTCTGAAATTAATAAAAGTATGTATGTTTATTTAAATTGTCAAAAATGTATAATATATACATATACTTTATAATAGTCCAATAATAAATAGCAAATAATATTTATAATTATTTATATATTTTTTATAACTACAAAACACTACGTAGAGATACGAGTACACAATAATAAATGATGAATAATAAATGAATTCTGATTAAATTTTATTCACATAAATGTTAGGATTTAAATGAAATCACCTCATAAATAATTTTAGAGAATTAATATTATGATTAAAAATATTTCATTATTTTTGGTAGCTAAAACAAAATCAATTTGGTTTTAGAAAGATTCTCAGAAATTCAATTTGAAATATTACAAACATTTTTAACTGTAATTTAAAACGTGAGATTAATATTCTCAAAATATTATTTTAGCATTTTAAATAAAAATAGCTAAACCTTTAAAAAAGTTTATTTCACATAACTTTTTTAATATTAAAGCAAATAACTAAATATTTACCAATGTCTGACAAAATTTTATATACATCAATACAGATAAATTTTTATTAAGACAAATTTTTAAACAATACTAACAATATTTGACAATTACAACATAAAAAAAGCCGCAAGAAACCGGTTAACCGGTATTTACTTTTTAAAAAACCGACCGGTTTGGAATATTTTTTTTTTTTTTCAATAATTCAAAAGGCCGGTTTTTTCTATCGGTTATCAAGTTTTTTATGAAATAATCCCTTTTTATTTTTCTTTACTAAATTAACCTGTACATTTATATTTACTAATTGAACCCTATTTATGGCCTTATGCATTAATAATATGAAATTGTTAAAAAAAAAATTTGTATGAAAATTTAAATTATTTTGAGTAGTTTACACACAAATTTTATTTTTAAACAATTGGCTTGTTGTACTGAATCAAGTTCTTAATTATTTGAAAGTATTTTTCATTTCCATTATGAACTTATAAAGCATCGAGGCTAGTTTTTTTATTCCTAATTTGGCATTTGAGTAGCGCCAGGCATACTAAGAACTGAGATTTGTATCTTTTTTAATAGATTTAAAGCTATTTTTATTAAGAGAATCTAGGTAAAAAGTAATAAATAGGTAAAATTGGATCAAAAAAAGCATTATCATTCAATTTACAAGATACAAAATTTGTGCATTATCCTTTAGATGTAGAAGAGCGATATGACTTTTTATTTCTATATTACTTATCATTAAAAATGACATGTATTATAAGTGTACTTTCTTCAGTAAAAATAATATAAATTTTTTATATATTTGTATTTTTACTAAAAACCGGTTAAGCGGTTTTTTAAAAAGAGCTATTTATCGAATAACTCGAAAACCAGTTTTCTTAAAATGTCGGTTTTTTGAATACACTACCTAATACATACATAAATAAGTAAGTACATAAGTAAGTATTGTATGTTTTGCATGTTTGTTTACAAATTTCAGTAAAAGATTTTCATTTTATCCTATAAATTATTAACATATTCTTATTCATTTATACTAGTACATAAATGGCCTCCTTCCAGGTAAATGAACAAAAGACCAACGGGAACAGATTTAAAGTATTTAATAAGTTTACTAGCGAGATAAACAAAAGGCCCGTGATTCATAGTCTATAGTCTAGTCTATAGTCTAGCCTATAGTCTAGTCTATAGTCTAGTCTATAGTCTAGTCTATAGTCTAGCCTATAGTCTAGTCTATAGTCTAGTCTATAGTCTAGTCTATAGTCTAGCCTATAGTCTAGTCTATAGTCTAGTCTATAGTCTAGTCTATAGTCTAGTCTATAGTCTAGCCTATAGTCTAGTCTATAGTCTAGTCTATAGTCTAGTCTATAGTCTAGCCTATAGTCTAGTCTATAGTCTAGTCTATAGTCTAGTCTATAGTCTAGTCTATAGTCTAGTCTATAGTCTAGCCTATAGTCTAGTCTATAGTCTAGCCTATAGTCTAGTCTATAGTCTAGCCTATAGTCTAGTCTATAGTCTAGTCTATAGTCTAGCCTATAGTCTAGTCTGTAGTCTAGTCTATAGTCTAGCCTATAGTCTAGTCTGTAGTCTAGTCTATAGTCTAGCCTATAGTCTAGTCTATAGTCTAGTCTATAGTCTACTCTATAGTCTAGCCTATAGTCTAGTCTATAGTCTAGTCTATAGTCTAGTCTATAGTCTAGTCTATAGTCTAGCCTATAGTCTAGTCTATAGTCTAGTCTATAGTCTAGTCTATAGTCTAGTCTATAGTCTAGTCTATAGTCTAGTCTATAGTCTAGTCTATAGTCTAGTCTATAGTCTAGTCTATAGTCTAGTCTATAGTCTAGTCTATAGTCTAGTCTATAGTCTAGTCTATAGTCTAGTCTATAGTCTAGTCTATAGTCTAGTCTATAGTCTAGTCTATAGTCTAGTCTATAGTCTAGTCTATAGTCTAGTCTATAGTCTAGTCTATAGTCTAGTCTATAGTCTAGTCTATAGTCTAGTCTTTTTTTTTTTTTTTTTTTTTTTTTTTTTTTTTTTTTTCTATTAGGCAGGTGGAAATCTTCCATATGATACCCGATGCCACTTAAGGCTCAACGGGTTATGTCGGATTCCTACCGACTAAAACCACCTCCTTCGTCATCCTTGTGCCCTGCGGAACTGTCTGTTACGATATTGCATCGCAAGGCCGGATAGGCTTAGTTAGCCTCTATCGAGTGTGATAAGAAGAATTTTCTTCTTTCCTCCTCCATCCTTAATTTCTTGTGGATATCAGCTACCATGCAATCTATAGCTTCCCAGTGCTCTTTTTTGCTTATCATTATGTTTATGATGTTCTCAGCATTCAGCTTGTGACCGACTTTTTCTTCTGTATGTTCTCTTGCTTCATTAAAACGCGGGCAGTAGAACATGACGTGCTCAGGATCTTCAACTACATTGGGACAGTAGGGACATATCGGCGATTCGTCCAAACCAAACCTGTGTAGATAACTTCTGTAGCCTCCGTGACCAGAAAGAAATTGCGTGAGATAGTAATTTGTTTCTCCGTGTTCTCTATTTAGCCAAACCTGAATGTCTGGTATTAGTCTGTAGGTCCACCTTCCTTTTAAACTTCTTTCCCATCGATGCTGCCATAATACTATTGTTGTATCTCTCTCTATTTTACGTTTAATACTAGTAATATCTTCCTCTCTTTGCTTACGTTCATACATACGTTTGGCTTCGTCGGCTAGAATGTCTATTGGAATTATTCCCGCAATGACAAACGCTGCATCTTCCGATGTTGTCCTAAAAGAACTGCCTATACGCAACGCACATAGCCTATACACTGATAGGAGTTTTTCTGTTACCGATTTTATTTTAAGGGCTCTTGTCCATATAGGAGCCGCATAAAGAATCAGCGAGCTTACTACCGTGGTAACTATTTTTCTCTTAGATTGCCGGGGGCCTCCTACGTTTGGCATCATTCTTTCTATTGCAACTCTTACATTTGATGCTTTCTGACCTACATATTCCATATGTGCTTTGAAGTTTAACCTTGAGTCTATAATAACTCCTAGATACTTAAGGTTGGGTTTGGATGTCACTTCATACTTCCCCACTTTGATCCTTATGTTTTCGAGTTTCTTACGACTTGTGACTAGAACGACTTCTGTTTTGTGCTCTGCTAGTTCAAGTCCAGCACCTTTCATCCATTTTCCAATTATTTGGGTGACTTCGTTTGCAATCATCTCCACTTCATCAATATATCTAGCCGTGACCGTCACGGCGATATCATCCGCGAAACCTATTATATTCGCCTCTCCTGGTATTTTTAGCATGAGGACATCATTGTACATGATATTCCATAGCAAAGGACCAAGTACAGAGCCCTGTGGAACGCCTGCCGTTACATCGTATGTCTGGATTCCATCATCTGTATAGTAACACAATTTTCTGTTCGAGAAGTAACTACTTACGATTCTTGTTAGGTAATTCGGGATTCCAAGTCTAAGTAGCGTTTCAATTATAAGTCCCCAGTTAGCAGAGTTGAATGCATTCTTCACATCAAGGGTGATGACAGCGCAATACTTTTTCTTAGCTCCTTTGCCCCCTATTGCACCTTGAGCTATTTCTTTGACCATGGTGATAGCGTCAATGGTAGATTTCGCTTTACGGAATCCGTACTGTCGATCAGATAAACCTCTTTTAGTTTCAACTATGGGTAGCAGTCGATTGTATATTACCTTTTCGAGTATTTTGCCTATGGTGTCCATAAGGCAAATTGGTCTATACGACGAGGGATCACCAGGTGGTTTATTAGGCTTTGGAATTAACACCAGCATCTGTTTCTTCCACTGATCTGGAAAAATACCTTCCTTTAAACACTCATCAAATATTTCAGCGAAGATTTTTGGCATTCTCTTAACTGCCAGTTTAAGCGCCTTGTTCGGTATATTGTCCGGGCCCGGAGCTTTTCTGTCTCCTATTTTTCTAGCAATCTGGGTTATTTCCTCCTCCGTTATTAATGATATGTCCTCTGTATATTCTGTTATATTTACTGAGTATCTATCTCTTTGATGTTCGGGAAACAGTGTCCTAACTATCTTATGCATTAGGAGTGGACATAGTCTATAGTCTAGTCTATAGTCTAGTCTATAGTCTAGTCTATAGTCTAGTCTATAGTCTAGTCTATAGTCTAGTCTATAGTCTAGTCTATAGTCTAGTCTATAGTCTAGTCTATAGTCTAGTCTATAGTCTAGTCTATAGTCTAGTCTATAGTCTAGTCTATAGTCTAGTCTATAGTCTAGTCTATAGTCTAGTCTATAGTCTAGTCTATAGTCTAGTCTATAGTCTAGTCTATAGTCTAGTCTATAGTCTAGTCTATAGTCTAGTCTATAGTCTAGTCTATAGTCTAGTCAATAGTCTAGTGTATAGTCTAGTCTATAGTCTAGTCTATAGTCTAGTCAATAGTCTAGTGTATAGTCTAGTCTATAGTCTAGTCTATAGTCTAGTCAATAGTCTAGTGTATAGTCTATTCTATAGTCTAGTCTATAGTCTAGTCAATAGTCTAGTGTATAGTCTAGTCTATAGTCCAGTCTATAGTCTAGTCAATAGTCTAGTGTATAGTCTAGTGTGTAGTCTAGTCTATAGTCTAGTCTATAGTCTAGTCAATAGTCTAGTGTATAGTCTAGTCTATAGTCTAGTCTATAGTCTAGTCAATAGTCTAGTGTATAGTCTAGTCTATAGTCTAGTCTATAGTCTAGTCAATAGTCTAGTGTATAGTCTAGTCTATAGTGTAGTCTATAGTCTAGTCAATAGTCTAGCGTATAGTCTAGTCTATAGTCTAGTCCATAGTCTAGTCAATAGTCTAGTGTATAGTCTAGTCTATAGTCTAGTCTATAGTCTAGTCAATAGTCTAGTCTATAGTCTAGTATATAGTCTAGTCTATAGTCTAGTCAATAGTCTAGTGTATAGTCTAGTCTATAGTCTAGTCTATAGTCTAGTCAATAGTCTAGTGTATAGTCTAGTCTATAGTCTAGTCAATAGTCTAGTGTATAGTCTAGTCTATAGTCTAGTCTATAGTCTAGTCTATAGTCTAGTCAATAGTCTAGTGTATAGTCTAGTTTATAGTCTAGTCTATAGTCTAGTCAATAGTCTAGTGTATAGTCTAGTCTATAGTCTAGTCTATAGTCTAGTCAATAGTCTAGTGTATAGTCTAGTCTATAGTCTAGTCTATAGTCTAGTCAATAGTCTAGTCTATAGTCTAGTCTATAGTCTAGTCTATAGTCTAGTCAATGTGCACTGCTCTTATTGTTAAGCATGTAAAAAGAACTCCATAGCGTTTTTACTTATGGCGGTTTACTGTCACTGTTAGTGGACCAAAAAAATCGACACCAGTATAAGTAAATGAATAAAAAGCTAACCGAGCTCTTGGCAGTTTTGCCATTTGAGGAACTTTGGGGACTGCATTGTATATTTTACACCATTGACATCTCCGTGTTGTTGATTTATATACGACTCTTAATTTATAAATTGAATATTTTTGACGTATTTCATTTCATAGCCGTTTCATGTGGAAGTACCGTTGGTGGTAGTGAAACATAATCAAATCAGTAATGTAACTAGATTTAGGCAATATTATAGGCTGTTTTTGATCTCTACTATCAGCTTTTAGAATATTATTATCATCTAAAATAGGAGACTTTTTATGAATTTCGCTTGATTTTGAAATAGGTTTTTGATTTTTAAGGCAAGAAATTTCCACATAATATTTTTCATTTTGAACCTGTTGGTATAGATACTGTTCTGCTTTTAATAACTCTTCTTGAGATAACTCTCCTTTTTTGTGAACTTTTGTTCGACAATTTGTTATAAAACGAAAGATAAATGCAGTTGCACGTAGCAAACGCATAGAAAAACGAGTGTTTAAAATCAGAGGCTCAGAAAATGAAATTTTAAAATTGTACTGAGAAATTTCTTCTAGTGTTTCTTTATAACTGTATTTGATGGGCCAGTCTATTTCTGGTTGAAAAAAGAAGTTCAGGAGCTGAAAACCACCTGCTCGAATTACTTATTTGAGGAACTCTGGTCCAGGAGAGTTATCTCAAGTTTGAATAAAGAAACGCTGGAGCTTGATCGGTATTCAAATTTATTTATTCACTGATTCTTATATTAAAATTCCTATGAATTAAGCACTATGTTTAGAAAATTACAATTTCATGTTTAATGTGTTTATAAACTCACTTTTTGGTATGGAAACCACTAGAACATAAAGTTTTAATTTTACTTTTTTTTCTTTTTTAAATAATTGAAATTGAAAATAATTGAAGCTTGTTACCACGCCGCTTAGAATGTACTGTAGAATGTAATATTAAAGCCATTTAATAAAATGGAGCTTTATATATATCTGACTACATAGCGCGGGTAACTCAGCTCCGAAAAATTTATAACATTACTTGTAAATAATTTAAATGTCAAAGATAAAAATTAGGGTGCTTCAGTTTTTGGCAGTGATTCGGAATTTCGCGAAACTAAAAACTGAAGTCAATATAGATATCTGTGGACTATTTGCGTGCAAAATTTTATGAAAATCAAAAGACATTCTTTAAATTCGTAGGCGTTCTTTCATGGAATTGTCGATATGTAAATAAAAAATAATTATACTTATTAATAGAAATAATTTCCATACAAATTTTAGTTAATTTAAAATTTAATGGTTTAATGGTTAAAATATCTCTCCAGTTTTCTAACAAATTTGATTGGTTTAGTAATATTTAAATATCTGTAATAAAATTCACCAAGGAAGTCTGTGATCAAAATCTTCAGTAATATGTGGTCTGTTATATCCCTAAAAACTTTAACAATTAATTAATTATTTATAGCAATTTCCCACAATTTCACTATCACTTTAATATTGAAATAAAAAAAACAGAAAATAAAAATGTAACATAAAAAAATTAATAAATTATAAATTCTGCGAATGAACATGTGTGTTAGAACAAAATAATAGGTTCATTTATCGGTAACACAACAATACATTATATTGATTATGCTCGTACATATAAATCACTAAAAAATGTAACACATATACAATCATAAAATGCAATCACGTTGTTTTATTAATTATTCAATAATCAGTTTACAATTTACATACTAAATGCATATTTGGCAAAAATGCAACAAACAAAAATATGTACGTATAATAATTATTGTAGCTATTTAACTGGAAAACTCACAAATTTTAAATATTTACTGTAATGAAGTGCAATTTATTAGTAGCAATTGAATTCAATGATTGGGTATTTAGTAATATAATGTAAATAAACACACAGCTACATACTTATTCACTTTAAGTAGGTAACTATTTATATTATTATCTTTGGATACTAATTTTAATAACTAGCTTATTCTGCAACTAGTTACCCTTGCACACATAAACAAATACACAATTATGTACTAAAGTTATACATTATTTTTAAATGTTGCATATTATTGCCAATTCTACAGTTTTGTCTATAATCTGATCCATAGTCTACATTATTGTCTGGAATGTCATCTCATGTATATTTTATATTCTTTGCTAAAGACTTGCTAATAATGTCGCAAAAAATTTCGGTTGTAGTATCTATATAGTCTGATATATAGATACATATATAGTCTCGTTTACAGTCTCTTATTGACTCCTCTATATTCTGGTCTATGTTCAATATTATCCTCTATCTATATTAGACTATAATAACGCATATGTTCTTGTCTATAGTCTACTCCATAGTTTATTCTATAGTCTAGTATATTGTCTATCCTATAGTCTAGTCTGTAGTCTAGCCTATAGTCTGGTCTATAGTCTAGCCTATGGTTTAGTCTATAGTCTAGCCTATGGTTTAGTCTATAGTCTAGTCTATAGTCTAGTCTATAGTCTAGTCTATAGTATAGTCTATAGTTCAGTCTAGTCTATAGTCTAGTCCATAGTCTAGACTATAGTCTAGTCTACAGTCTAGTCTATAGTCTAGTCTACAGTCTAGTCTATAGTCTAGTCTACAGTCTAGTCTATAGTCTAGTCTATAGTCTAGTCTATAGTCTAGTCTACAGTCTAGTCTATAGTCTAGTCTACAGTCTAGTCTATAGTCTATTCTATAGTCTAGCCTATAGCCTAGTCTATAGTCTAGCCTATAGTCTAGTCTATAGTCTAGCCTATAGTCTAGTCTATAGTCTAGCCTATAGTCTAGTCTATAGTCTAGCCTATAATCTAGTCTATAGTCTAGCCTATAATCTAGTCTATATTCTAGCCTATAGTCTAGTCTATAGTCTAGTCTGTAGTCTAGTCTATAGTCTAGTCTGTAGTCTAGTCTATAGTCTAGTCTGTAGTCTAGTCTATAGTCTAGTCTATAGTCTAGTCTGTAGTCTAGTCTATAGTCTAGTCTGTAGTCTAGTCTGTAGTCTAATCTATACAATTCCTTGTGGTCTAATTTATAGTCTACTTTATACTCTGCTCTATAATTTAAAGAAGAATCTTTAGCAAATCCCCTAAATAAGGAAAAATTAAAATTCTTTAGAACTGTAGTGTGCCTTCTATTGTATAAGCACTAATTAATACAAATGGATAAATTTGTGAACAAATGCTCTCGTGTGTTAATTGCAAATTTTATTAATAAAGACGTAATAGTTCTTCGAAAACAAGTATTCTAATTCTATCAAATTTCCTGCATAAATTTTGTCAGAAAATCATTTTGTATTTATATATTAAACTTTTTCAATCAATTTTTTTTCAATTTATAACAAATTAATGCAAGCTAAAGTAATGTAACACATTGGATTGCATTTTATTACTATTGAAGTGATTAGTTTTCATTTTACTGGTCCCTAAAACCACATATAATCCATATATTTCTATTTAATAGTTTTGTATTTACATAAATATGTATTGTTTAAATTTTTAAAATATTATTAAATTTTCATCTATATACAGACGTACATATATAAAAGTTAATATGTGTTTGTTTGTCGATTTTTCTTTATTTATATTTCTTTGTGATTTATAGACAGCAAAGTGACTGCACACTACACAGTGGGACAGAATGGAAAATTTTTGAAAATAAAACTGTAATTTCTAACAGGCGTAGCAGAGGAGTGCACAATTTTAAGCTTGGAAGATTTCCTGAGGAGCGGAGCAATCGGGGCACAAAGTAGGGTAATTCAAATATTTTTATATCTTCTAAATAAGGCATATAAAAAACATTCTTAGTTGTGCTATTTATCTTTTATAGTTTTCGAGTTATTTGTATTTTAAATTTTAATTACCACACTTTTGCAAGTTCTTGGTGCAGTTGTTTTCATATATACCCCGTATTTTCGACCGATTTTATTAATTTTAGTTTGGCTAATTAATTAGAGAACAAAATTATCTATTGAATAAAGAAAATTTTAAGTCGATATCTTAACCGAGTCCACGAATAAACGATTTTGAAATTGAAAATTGCAAAAATTTAAATTTTTTGTGTTTTTAGGGCGAAAAGTGTCTACATTGTTTTTCTCTAAAATATAATTTTATTTAGCAACATTGATAATAATTTTATATTCTTTAAAAATCTTCACAGTGATGATTTTAAAATAAGTACACACCCTCCCAAATTTTACCTATTTTATATGAAAGTTTTGACTTTAATTTATAAGTTCTAAAATCCCAAAGCATGAATCTGCAAACAGAATGCAGTTTTGGAACTTATAATGTGTTCTTTAGAGTTTGCAGTCGCTATCTTTGAGACATCGGGAAAGTGTAGACTTTGTGGGCGAAAATTAGAAATTCTATGTTTGTGATTTTCGGTTTTTTTTTTTTTTGGAAATTGTAGGATTCCTTTTACAAAAGAGCTTTTTATACTTTATAATTTTAAACAATAACATTTAAAGTCACCGAAAATTTCGTTGAGATATCTTAACTAAAAAAGGTTTTATTACGGATAAAACTTTTATAGTTTCTCCAAAAACCAATTTTTTACAAAAATTTTGCTTTAATTCCAAAAAATCGGAAAAAGTAATGAAATCGGTCGAAAATACTGGCATATATATGGAAAAGTCTGTTTCCAGAACTTGCAAAATTGAAGTAATTAAAATTTCTAATACAAATAACTCGAAATCTGTAAGAGATAAATAGCACAAGCAAGAATTTATTATAGGCATTATTTTAGAAGAAGTAAAATATTTGAAATCGAATATGAAACAAAAAATTGGCGAACGTTTAAAAATTTTCTATATCAGAGGTGAAGGCTACCCCATAGCTCCGCTCCTGAGGGATATGTGGAGTTCCCCTTCCAAACGTAAATTGTACACTCCTCTGCTACACCAATAAGAAATTTTATGTAAATCCAAATAGCCGATTAGAAGTTACAGATTTATTTCTGAACCACTGTGATTAGAGTTTAGGTCCCTTCCGGGAATTCCTAGGATTTCCCATCAAAATACTTTCGGGAATTCCCGGAATTTTTTTTTTTTAATTTTCGCGAGAAAATTAGAAATTAAATATTCTCGTAGTTTTAAAATTCTGTAGCAAACATTTTGCTATTTTTAACATTTTATATGAATGAAATATTGGCGTTTCTCTAAATATGGTACTTGCAAGAGTTTAAAGCATACGAGAGCGGATCAATAAGTCCGTGACTTTTCGAACTTCTCTCGTAGTTATATGAAATGCAACACTATTTCCATCAAGTACCACCTGTTAATAGACTACTGTCAAATTTTGAGTGTCGTCATTTACTTTGCGTAAAAAATAGGATTTTTAGAGGTCCTAAAAATAGGCATTTGTTTGGTCAAAAATTTCATTGTTGGAGGTGAATCTCTTTCCACCGAGCTATTTCTTTAGATTTGGAAATTGGAAGTAATCACTAGGGGCTAAATCCAGAGAATATGGCGGATGAGGTACCAATTCGTAGCCCAATTAATAGAGTTTTGCCCTTGAGACTGCACACGTGTGTTATATTGATGAAAAATAACTTTTTTCTTAGCCATACGGAGTCGTTTTCTTTTTAAATCCTCATTAAGTCGGTCTAATAAATTGTCATAATATTCGCCGTTTATTGGTTTTCCCTTTTGAAGGTAATCGATGTGGATTATCTCGCGTGCATCCCAAGAAACTGTTGTCATCACCTTATTGGCCGACAAAATTACCTTGTCCTTCTTCGGAGCAGGTTCACCCGGAGAAACCCATTGTTTAGACTGCTGCTTGGTCTGGTAATGGATCCTTATTTCATCCATAGTTACAAAACGCCGCAAAAACTCATTCGGATTGCGGTTAAACAACTCCAAACAATCCTTTGAAATTGTCACACGTTTACGTTTATGGTCAATTGAGAGCAAACGCGGCACCCATCTTGCAGACAACTTTTTTAAACCCAGCTGATCATGTAAAATCGAAACCACACTGCCATATGAAATGCCTATGGCATCAACAATTTCACACACTTTTACTCTTCGGTCGACCAACACCATATCGTGGATTTTTTCGACAAATTCGGGTGTACTGACCTCAATTGACCGTCCAGAACGATCAGCTTCATTTCATATAACTACGAGGGAAGTTCGAAAAGTCATGGACTTATTGATCCGTCTTCATATAATGCAACTAGAACTTTATCTGACAGGAAAGTTAATGTTGTATGAATTAGGTTTTTAACTATTGAATTAGGGTTTTTTTTTTATCAGATATCTATTATTTGTTTATCTATGGTTTAACAAATTTACTTATAAGTTGTTTCGCATGAAGTTTTAAATCAACTTTAATTTTATCATTTTCAAATTTTAGATACTTTAGTTTTATTATAGATTTGTTAAATTAAATATTAAGTAAGTTGAACTTCGAAAATACTCAATACATATTATAAAAAAAAATTACTTCGTTGGAATATTTTTCATCCTAACATAAAATTTTCTTTTGAAACAGTATCTCTTATCCAAGCAATGGATATGTAAATTTTATAACTTCAAAATACTCACAAAAAAACTAATCTCATGTTGTATTCATACATATATGAGATTATTTTCTTCAGATTTCTGAACATGATAGATTTCTGAATATGATTAATCCGAAGAACATTGTTGCAAACCAATTTTTAGTATTTTCGAAATTTATGTTTAATTTGATAAGAATTAGTAAACAAATTATGTAAGTTAGAGAAATAAAGTGGAAATAAATGGCAAACTATTTATGATCAAATTTATCCAATAGATTACTGTTTATTTTTAAAAAGTTTTAGCATCAAAAATATAATAACGCAAAAATCTGAGACACAGATTTTAACATAAATTACGAAACGTACTAATCTTTCATTTTTCGTTAATTCAGTATGATTTATAATGTTTCCTTTTGTTTTATTTAATAAAAAAAATAATAATTTTTTATAAATCATGGCCGTTTGTTTCTTATAACTGAAATTTTAAAAAATTCCCGAAAATTCTCGAGATTCCCGGGAATTTAGAAAAAGATATATTTTTTCTTTCCCGTTTCCCCGAAAAAGAAATATTTCGGGAAATCCCAAGCCCTAAATGTGACATTTGGTCCACCTAGCTTGACAAAAGTCGAAAAATAAAAGTTGTCCATTAAACTAAAGTTTTCATATGTATTTGAAAACACTAAACTAGATCAGAAGTAGTCGATATAATAAGAATTTACTTACATTAACTTTTAGATATACTCGTACAGCCTAGTAAAATTAGACATCTTATATTGTTTAAAATTATGACAAAATAGTTCAAAATAACATTTCTTACCGTTATACTGTTAAAGTCATATTGGTACAGTGTGTAAGCAGAAGCTTTTCTGCTCTTTTTTAATTGCATTGTTTAGGAATTGATTTTGCTTTTTAATTTTAAAATATATAATACATAAATATGTTTATTGGTTGGTATTTAAATATTCTAAAATATATATATATAAAGCTTTTTACCTCAAACATCATCTTAATAGTTACATTTATGTGGGATGTATGCATTCTAAAGACGTTTTCGGAAATGGCCTTGGGTAGAAACTATAGTCAGTATACACCGATCTTCATAAAATTTATCACTATAATAAACGTTAACTTATTTGTACAGTATTGGAATATTTAAAACATTTTATGGGCATTAAGCTATAGTATATTAAGGTACGATATTTGTGTAACTCTAGGTGAAATAATATACGCTTTTCCATACGCTTTCTACATGAATCTAAATAATTATACTTGCGTAATTTCATTAAAATATTTTTCAAATTTGCAACATGTACTTTGTTACCGAGTTACACATGTACAGATCGACAGACAGACGGATAGACAGACATTGTTGTATCGAATCAGAAAACGATTTTGGGAGTATGACTATTTTTTTCTGTACTTTATACACATCGGCAGAAGTGTTGTAGTGTATGGAACATAGGTAAATTAGTTTCATTTTAAATTAAAAAAGAAATATTTATGAATTACAATTTTTACATAAAAAGTGGGAGTGGTAGGTACAACTCATGCCTATTTTTCCTAAAAAAAATCTAAGAAGTTCATATGCTTTCTATATACAACATTTCAGCTATTTATCATAAATTTTTGACTTTGGCCAAATGTCACAGTGTGCACTGAATCGATTTTCTTAAAATTTTCTCAGCATCATTCTTTAAGCCCAGAAATAAAAATAGGCTACTTTATTTTTCGATAGGATCAAGGGGAATGGTAGTACACTTATAAAGAAAATATTAATTATTGCTTATCTAAAGAACTATTCACATTTTAGTTGAAAATAGGGCATGCAGGTTGTAGCCCCCATATAAAATAAATATTAATTAATAAATATCTAAAAAAAGGCTGTTATAGCGTAAGTCTAAATATTTATTAGGAAGAACAGAAAAAAGTCACCAATTAGCAAAATAATTCATTCAGCTAAAAATTGTTTAAATTTTCACCTCTCACCAAAATGAATATATCAATTACTAATAACTGTACAAATTTAAAAAGCAAAATTTTTTCCAATTAAAAAATTTATTAAATCAATGATTGAACGAATTAAATATTTAATTGAGAAAAAAGAACTTACTTGAATTGCTTTAATTAATAAAATTTTGATGCAAGATGAAACAACTGTGTTAATTCAAAAATATAAGGTAATATTTTTTCTGTGAAGTCTCTTATCAAGTTTCATAGTCAAGATTAAAATAGGACGGGTAGTTCCAAGTGAAGTAGTATCACCCATACAAAATAAATTTTCGTTTTTGCCTCAATAGGGATAGCAAAGCACACCGAGATAAGTGAATAAATGCAAAATTTATTCACATTAAAATTCTTTCTAAATAAAATTCATTTCCTAAACAAACATTTAAGTTTGAATGCAGGCGATTCAATTAATTTATAACGACTAAGAGCAACCAATTTTGACCCTTAAAATTTACAAATTTCTCTCATAATATATGACTTAAATATGCCTATAGAAATATCTACCCTCATGAATATGATGTTGTAAAAGGTAGGAAACACGGATGTTAGTATTGATTTTCCTGTGTTTGTATGTATGTATGTATATTGGAGAGACAGAAAGAGAGAGAGTGTGTAGTTATTATTTAATGTATGCAAAGCAGTGTTGCTGTGTCGGGCTTTTTCTACCAAATTTAGTAGTATATTTTTTCCTTTGGTAGGAAAGTAAGCTAAATAGAATTTTGGTAGATTCTAAAAAAGTGCTTGATTTTTTAAATTTTAAAAAAAGTAGTTAATAAAAACAAAAAATAAATTAAATTTTAATAGAAATTTTCATATGTACAGAAAAAATTTTTTTCCAATTGTGAAAGAATTATTTTAACTAAAAGAATTTCAAAATTACTAATGTCTATCAATTCGATGGCTTGCAACTGTATTTTATATTTTGCTTTTATAGAATAAATGACATGCAAGCCACAGATCGTTGAAAAAATGTATCCTAAAAAAGTTAATTGCTAGTTTATATTCTTTTATTCCTTTATTATGAAGATTAGCCCTGATAAATAATATCAATGTGCTAAAATCAGAAGGGGTACATTTGGCATAACTTGATTAAAAAAATTAAATGTTTTACTGATTATAAATAAGAATGATACTGAAGTAGATTTTAGAATAAATCACAGATTTTAGAATAGTCACATTGATGTTTTAAACATTATTATGAGCACAAAATAGTTTTGAATGAATTGAATTAAGAAAAAATTATTAAAGCTAATTACTGAAATATTAAATTATATTTCTTAATCAAATAAAATCTAAATTTGACTCAAAATGAGAAAATGTTTCCTACAAAAAATATTTTTAGGAATATTTGCCAATATTTTACCAAGTTTAACAAACTTATATTTGCCTTTCAATCAATTTATTTATTGATATATTTTGGGATAAACTATGACCATTTATAAACGTTTTGATCGATAAATGCCATATAAGTAGCTTTGCATTTAATTTATTTTCGTTATCACATTATTTTGCTACTACGAAAAATCTACTAAGGCTGTAATTTTCTATAACAGGTAGTGGGCAAAGAACAAATTTCAATTTTCTTTAATATTTTCAAGTCATCAAATATTGGAGTAGTTTTCCAACAACTTTTTCTCCAAAATTAAGTTTTCTATCGATTTTGGTTTCGATTCTTTCGAAAATGGTAGTAGAATGAAAATGTATTCAATGGCAACACTGCTGCAAAATAAAAAGCCACAATCATCATAGAATAATATTTTTATTTCAATTTATACAATAAAACTATGTTGAAATAAATATCTGTGGTTTTATTAAGAATACTTTCAAAGCCTAAATGCAATAGGTATTAAGCAAATTAAATGCAAATTTAAATAAACAGTTTAAAGAAATTATAGTAATAAATAGAAAAACTTTAAAATTAAAATTTTAAAGCCGATAAATAAAAGCTTCAAAATCGAATTTTATAAAAATTTAAAATATTTAAAATAGTTAATTAGAGGCATTTAATTGCCCCTTTACATTAATTTTCATTATTAAAAAAAAACAAAACGCATAATGCCTTTAAACGCTTCTTAATTGCAATTTAGTGACATATTTCTTTTCTTTTCATATTTTGTTTTATCAATTTTTAACACACTTTTGTATTTTTTATCTCTGTCATTCATCATACGAACAGTCCGTCATTCAGTCTTTATTTATAATAGTGTGTCTGTCTCATTACACTCAATCATCGATCAAAATCAAATTGATGGGGTATTATTAAACTGTCATATGGCGTTTTCGTCATCGTTTTTACATTTCAATGATTTTTTGTAGTAAAATAAAATTTTCATATACAATACTTTATACATAAATGATGTTGAAAAGAACAAAAGTGGGAAAACCAGCTTAAAGAAAAATTAAGAAAGTATATCAGTTATGCGGGAAAATTGGAAAAAAAATAAATTATAAAAATCTTTGATAAATAACAAAGTGCAGACGTAATTCAGATAGGAAGATAATTTGTATTGGCCTGTAATACAAACATTTAGTTTCAAAAATTTTAGTTAATTTTGTAATTTTCATCGAAGCTGAAAATATCAAAATAAATTAATAAGTTTTTTATTTTATTTATTTTTCTTTTTAAGAAAGGTCTGAAAGATTTATTTTAACAGCAAATTACTTAAAGTAGTCATTTAAGTAAAAAGTTGAGCCCAGAATTCTTACGAGTTCTTTTGCGACATTTCTTATTTTGTTAAGTATTAGAACTTAATTTGTATGCAAATAATGTAGCTGAAAAAAATGTTTTTTAAGAATTTTATAAATGAACATATTTATGCAAACATATGTAATTGTATGTACTAAAGAGATAAATGAAGGGGCCTTTTGTGTTAATTTGTAAAAATTAAAATTAACAAACAAAATAAAAAAAGGTGAGAATCACAGAATTTTCAGAATGTATCAAAATGGGGTCAATCGTAAAAATAAATGTGTATCTTCTAAACTACTGGACAGATTGAATTGAAATTTACAGGAGAGTAGTAGAGGAGTATGTAGAATTTTTTTGATCAAGATATCAGGATTAAAGTCGTTATATTTGCTTCATTTGGAAAGGTATATAGGCAATATGTACATCAGTGGATAGCTAGATGTGTCCATTTTATATGTTATATTTATATCTTATACATATTTAAAAATTGGAAGAAGAAATTTGTTTAGATTTGAAATAATAAAAAATGACCCACTAGAGCTATCAAAATGGTTTTTGGTACACGAAAATGTTGTTATTTTTCTCTTTATATTACATTAAAAATGAATAATGTTTTTGCTATCACTACTGACAATTTTCAGTAGCTGTAGTTTTAGCCAATCCAAAAAACTTGGTAGCAGTTGGAGTTTTTCAAATGCTCGTTTTAATTACAACATATACAGCTTTATTATTAAAGAGAAAAACAGAAATTTTTGCTAATTTTCTATTTTTTGAGATTTTTTTAAAAACAAAATTTTTTTTTAAATTTTGTTAAAAAATTGTTTTTTTCGACACAATTTTTTCAATATCTCCGAAACTGTTGAGCAGTTTAAAAATAATTAAATCAAATCCGACATTCGTTCTCGAGATATGTTGCAATACGTGATGTAGTCTCATTAATTTTTTATATTACAGTTTACGTTAAAAACTAGAGTTTATTTAATCACAAGTATTTAAATTGACTGAAAGTTTCCCTGTAATTAATAAATTAAATGCATTCTAATTTCTTAAATTTTGGTATAATATAAGTAGATAAACCTGTTCTAAAATTAAGGAATTTAACAAACTCTCACTTTTTAAATCAAAATCCCTATTTGGAAAAAAGGATTAAAAAAATTTATATTTTTTCTTTCAATGGTCACTCACTCCATCGTTATAAAACGCCTGGATCAAAAAATAATTTGTGTGTGTTTAATCAATATGTGAGGGTATTTAAATGAAATATTTTGTTTTTGATCCCAGCTTTGCACTTTGAGAATTTTTTAAAAAATACGAAAAAAAATCTTGAAAATTTAAAACGTTTGGATAGGGCTTGCGGGAAGACCATTGCCCAAAACTTCTGCAATTTTAAATTACACACATTTGCGTTAAATTTTCTTTTGGAAACATTAAAAAAATTGTACAGACTGGAACAAAAAAATTTTTTTAAAAGTTAAAAAATATTAAAAGTTCATCGGAGAAATTAAAGTTTTAAATTCAGATTAATATATGCATCTGCTGTTGTAATATTTTTGTAGGTAATGCTTTGGAAGTTAATTTCAGGACCCAAATTAATCTAGACAATTAAAAAAAACTGAAAAAGTTGCTAAAAAAAAAAAAAAATTATATATACATATATGTATATATATTATTTACTCGAGGTAACCAATTTTGGTGGTCCATAAATCACTCTACTAACCTTCTACCAACCTGTGTTCCTTCAACTCAATTTCAAAATATCTCAGCTACGGTCATGTGAAATTTCATTCAGATATCTCTAAGCGTTCGTAAGTTACAGACATTATAAAAAAAACACCTTTTGGAATATTAATAAAATATAGGTATGAGTGTGTGGGTGCATACGAACAGTAGGACCGATCGAATGTAATGAAATGTATGAGAGAATTGTAGAGGAGGACTTAAACTTTCAGAAAAAGCACCTTGTAGTTCCATCATAATAATACGAAATAATTTACAGGCCTATGTAAAGACCTGAACATGGTTAAAAAGATACTTTCGCTTGAATTTGGAAATTTTGATTTTTTGCCCTGCGTTTGGTTTTTCTCAAATAATTTTCATAATATGGAGTAAATATGATTTTTAAAATATTCTGAGATTTCCGATGTATTCCAATCTGTTGAAGTGTTTTTGAATTAAAATGAATTGAATTAATGGAAAAATTATCAAAGTCTTGACTTTGAGTATGAAAAGTTTTTGTTTTTTTTTAATGATTTTTTCATTCAAATTTATTTAATAAAAATATATTTGTTTTTGCATATTTCAAAAGATAAGGCTTTAAGAATGGATAATAAAGAAATTTTTATTTGATTGAGAGTTGCAGCTTACGTCCAGAATTGGTCGAATATAGTCTACTTTTAAAAAATTTAAAAATTCTAATTTCATCGCTCTAAAAAAAAGTTATTCGAGATTTTTCAAAACTAAAAAATAGTTTTAATAACTACATATATATATATAGGTTGATTTGACACTAAAATAGTTCCCAGTAGCCCCCTCAAAAATGCATACAGAAGAGCATATTTTATGAAAATATTTAAATTTTTGGAATCATATTTATTGAGTTGACAAAAATATATTAAAGTTATTATTTCGAAATTTATTTTTAAATTGAATATATAAAAAATTAATGAGACTACATCACGTATTGCAACATATCTCGAGAACGAATGTCGGATTTGATTTATTTATTTTTAAACTGCTCAACAGTTTCGGAGATATTTTAAAAAATTGTGTCGAAAAAAAGCAATTTTTTAACAAAATTTAAAAAAAAAATTTGTTTTTAAAAAAATCTCAAAAAATAGAAAATTAGCAAACATTTTTGTTTTTCTCTTTAATAATTAAGCTGTATATGTTGTAATTAAAACGAGCCATACTTTATTCAGCATTTGAAAAACTCCAACTGCTACCAAGTTTTTTGGATTGGCTAAAACTACAGCTACTGAAAATTGCCAGTAGTGATAGCAAAAACATTTATCATCTTTTTTATAGCCCTACACTTTCTATAACTATTGCTACTCGTAAAAAAATAAAACTTGAAATGAAGCAGAAGCTATAAAATATGTAGTTTAAATACAGCAATTTTAAAAGTAAAATATTTGGCTACCACTCTATTTGTAGATTAATTTTTACAACTTACAATATTTTTAATTTTTACTACTACCTTTACCATGTATTTAATACTAACAGCAGAGGTAGCAATAAACTGACATAGGAGATAGGTAATAGGTAGCAGAAAAAGCAATTTGTGAAGCAGCAATAAACGTAGTTTAACGAGAAAACAGATATAAACAAAAGTGGGCACAATACGTTGTTGCTGTAATAAGACTTCGCTTTTACTTGTGTTGTGTTTTTATAAGGTTACCAATTTTATAAAATGTGTGTGAATATTGCTATAATATTTCATTATGTTATATTTAATTGGACTATTAAAATTGTTGAATTTAATTTTATAATTTTAAGGACTATTTTTTAGTTTGTTTACATTTAATTACGTTACGTTAAATTCTTTACTAATCACATATATTAATAAAATCTGAGTTTTAAATTAAGAAATAAATCTTTATATAAAGAAAATTAAGTCTTGCCATATAGCCTTGTATAGGATTTTAATATTCTCTTCTTACTATATTTAAATATTTTATAAATCAGACAAGACATTTTATAAACTAAAAAGCAAAAAAATCCCTTTCCTGATTTTGTTTCCCACGAAAAAAGGAATTAAACTTTATGTGAAATTTATCTTAGCTGAATGTTTTTACTTTTTCAGTCATATTTAAAGTTTAAAATATTCCAGTCATACTTTTAAATATTTATGAAATTTGCATAAAATAAACAAAATGACAAAACAAAGGGGCAATGTTCAAATATTTACAAAACCACAAAGGAGAAATAAAACCAATATATTAAACTTTACATTTTGCAAGTGCACATCGTTACCATTCTCTTAATTGTTTTATAATCATGACAATATTTTAATTAAAAATGTTTAATAATAAAACATCATATGTAAATTTTAAAAGAACAAAAATTAATTTTCATTTAAAAATTATGCTGTTCGAAAAATCAGAATATTAAAAAAATGTTGTAGTTTTTCTACAACATGTAATGTTATATTGAAACATGTAAAAAATCTGGCAACATATTTAACAATTATTTAAAAAACTCTTTACGTCGAGTCTACACTAGACAAATTTTTAATTTAAAATTTTAAGCTAAAAAAAACTAAAAATATTAATATGTCAAAAATAGTAAATAAATGAAAAACTATATTTTAATAAAAAATATTATTTATCTTTTTTTGAGTTTTATACTCTGCATTAATATTTTTAAGCTACTTCGTTCTTTATTAAACTACTTCAACTGCTACCTTTACTGCTACTTCTGCTGCTACCTCTGCTGCTCTCTCTGCTTTCTATTGCTACTCTATTTGCCACCTTTAAAACTACGCAAAGAAGCCAGCAGTTTTCTTTTATGAATATACATAAAACTGTGAAGGTAACAGTAGTAATAAAATTATAAAAACTACTCTGCTTTCAAAATTTTAGTTTTTAAATACAACTAAAAATACTGCTACAATAAAGTGAAGGAAGCAGTAGTTTAAGCAAATGGACGACTACAAGCTTTAAATATTTAGTAAACTTAATGCTAAAAAAAATCTTTATTCCTTCGAACCGTCTTTCATCCAAAAAAAGTATCATTATTAAAATTTAAATAATTCTTGCCGAATATTACTTACTGTAAACAGGCCTTGCATGTTTTAAATGAATCTATGACTGCTCCATATATCATCCTTTAGCCATGAATTCCAAAGCATATACCTGTAAATACTAATAAATAAATTTGGATGAAACGGCTGGAGCACTTCTGATATGTAATATATATTCCTATAAAATAGACGTATGTATAGTATTACGCGAATATTAACGTTTTATGGGATTAATGCACTATGTAACTATGTATAATTTGATTCCGTGAAGTGGGCTTTATATGAGAGGTATGGTCAATTATAGACCGATTTTAATTTAATTTGTTATAAAGAGTTTTAATTGTATAGAAGTTATATGCACCGGATCTTATTAAAATATTTCTATATCTAAAACGTTTAAAACCTACTCCAAGTGGATATATGTGTGGGGACTAAGACAAAAATGGACCCATCATAACCAGTTTCATGCCAAATGTCACCAAGATATCTTTAAGATTGTGAGCCAGCCAATCGGACGGAAGGACATATGTTTAGGTTTCAACGAAACCAAAATGGATACGACACCACGAATGCTGATGAAAATACGTATTCCATTCTGCTGGTGTCTAATTATGGTCCACAAACTCTGCTTTGGTATTGTCAAACAGAGACAACAAGGCAATTTACGATTGCAGACTTGTTTATGGTCCTTCGAACCGATTACTGGAACCACATCTATAACAGCGTTTACTACGCTAGGTTCAATCTCACTTCTACTTGCCCCAAACGCCTGGAGCTGCTAATTGAGTTAAGGTATACTTTAAGATACAATACACCAACCACGTATGGTGGTGTAAAGCAGGAGTTCCCACCGAATTGTAATTCATGGACCCTTTCATAATTATTTCTCGGTAAATAAACATTTAGATAGAATTAGTTTCCAGGGTGCCCCTATGGGCTTGTTGGTAGTGAGCTAGACTGTCAGTCTGGTGTTGTGGGTTCGATTCCCACCAGAGACTCTGGTTTGTTTCACTACAACGAGCACACGATCTTCGTTACACCCGTACGTTGATATTAGGATATAATTTGTAATTGTATTGCAATTAGTAAATAAATAAATAAAATAGAATTAGTTTTCTTTCAATGGACAAAGTAGAAGCTACAAAGACTTTAGAAAGTAGCAACTCAATCTTAAAGACAATAAGACAGTTTTTATCTTTGATCTTGCATTTTGGTTCCTAGCGAGTTGCTCTGTCATCTCGAATGAAAAAAAATCTTTGTGGACAACCTAAAATATTGTAAGTGACATCAAGGGGTCCGCGTATACCCATTTAGGAATCGTTAGTATAGGATACAAACAAATATAAGCGATGAAGGCCTTTTTTTTGGCAAAACACTTGAATAGAGTTAAGTGTAGCAAGTTCTGTAAAATGGACCGCTAGCCAAACGGCTATGAATACGGACGGACATAATCAATCGTGATGATTATGTTGGTATAAATTATAAAAAACAGCACTTTATACGTTAATTATATGATAAATTTGTAGGTGTTTTGAGATCCACATTTAAAAGGTTTCCGAATTGTCTAGAATACGATACATAAATATTTATTATTGTATTTATGGACATTTGCAAATATTGGATTTCATATACATAAATAAATTTATTTTTCAGAATTATAATAATTTTGTTATTATTTTTACTGAACTTGTCAAAATACAGAAAATTGTTTTTGTTTTTTATATTGAGTTTGAAAATATTTACAACCAATAAAATAAAATATTAAAACCTACTAAATTTAATTTAAATTCAAATTTACTTAGAAGAATATTAGCCAAATTTTTTTCTGTGCATGAAAAAAAGGCCTTATGTTATAGTTTTTTCCTCATAAATTTCCTTGATGGTTTTAAAGAGAACATATTTGTTTAAATCACATACACATTATTTAATCCGATTAAAAAGAAACTTTGATTTTAATATTTGGCTTTTCTTGTAATATTTTTTTCTTTGAAATCCAAATAAAGACAATTTTCAAAAACATAAAAAACAGGTGAAGTAATCCCTTTTATATGGCAAGATAAAAATTCTTAAGACATATTAATTCAACAACAATTTGTCAAAATCCTTATACCCAAGAATGCAAATATAACAAAATAAAAACATAAAACAATTTGCAGTTAAAGTCATATAATATTAATAACAAATCTGAGTAAAATTTATCTATCTTAGATTATAAAAATAAGACAGATTTATGTATTTTGTTAAACATATATAAAAATTTATTTTGCTTAAATTTTATAGGCTTTACAGATCTTAACCGACATTTCGAAGAAAATGAAATCACCATGTCAAATAAATAAGTATTATTAACATATTGTTTATGTTAAAATAAATTCCTACATCAATTCCTACATATGAAAAACCAAAAATCCTTTATCTCATAAAAGCCTGGTCACAAAAATAAAAAGCCCAAACAATCATCAGCAAAATGATTATTGTAATTCATATTCTCAAGTGGTGTTTGTCTAATAGTAAAAAAAAAATATAACAATTTCTAATGCCAATTGATGTATGACTACCACATCAAACCAATATTAAATTAATGTTTATTGGCAAAAAAAAGAAAAAAAAATTAGATTATTTTAAATGTAGACAAAAAAGAGAAAATAAATGAAAAAGACAACTTGAAAGCAATAGATTTTTCTTAAACCAATGCAAATACATGTAGACTTGGATGTATAAACTACAAACATCCTTTACAAATAAAAGTGTGTGTACAAATATACCATCTTTCAATACTAGTGCAGGTATGTGAAAATAAGTTTCCTTCCATCAGAACAAAATTAAGTAGCAGAACAAAAATAGAAATGAACAGGACTCATAAATACCCTAAATATTAGAAAATAAACAATTTTTTATTAAAAGACATTTGTCATAAAAAGAAAATTTATCAAAAAATAATATTGATCGAAATAAATTAAAAATTTCCATAAAAGGAAAATTGATCGAAAATTGTCTATAAAAGAAAATTTATCACAAATTGTCTATAAAAAGAATATTTATCTATAATTTTCTAAAAATAACAATATCGATCAAACATTTTTATATAAAATTGTTTTATGTAAATAAAAAGATGATCCAAAATTTTTTATAACAATAAAATTATTATCGATCAATCCCATAAAAAAATAATCGAAAATTTTCCATAAACAGAAAATTGAACGATAATATTTCATAAAAAGAAAATTGATCGATAATTTTCTATACAAAAAAAACATCGAAATTTTTTTCTAATCAAAATATTGATCGAAAATTTTCTATAAATATAAAATTTATCAAATTTGATAAAATTTTTCTATATTAAAATTGATCATAAATTTTTAACAAAATAAAGTTGATCAAAAAATTTCTATAAATAAAAAATTTATAGAAATTTTCTATAAAAAGAAAATTTATCGAAGATTTTCCATAAAAAAAATAGTTCAAAGAAATTTGTCCATAAAAAGAAAATACAACGAAAAATTTCTCTAAAAAGAAAATTTCAACGAAAATTATATACCAAAAGAAAACTCAACAAAAATTATCTACCTTAAAGAAAATTCAACGTAAATTTTCGATTAAAATAAAATTCAACGAAAATATTCTATAAAAAGAATATTTAACGAATATTTTTCTATAAAAAGAAAATTCGGCGAAAATTTTCCATAAGAAATTTTTTTCTACAAAAAAATATAATTTAACGAAAATTTTCTATACAAAGAAGATTTAACGAAAAGAACGAAAGAAGACTAAATAAAAATTTCTATAAGAATAAAATTCAAGGAAAATTTTCCATAAAAAAAAATTTTTTATGAAAAGAAAATTCCACGAAAACTTTTGATCAAAAGAAAAGTCAACAAAAATTTCCATTAAAAAGAAAATTCAACGAAATTGTTCTATAAAAAGAAAATTCAACGAAAATGTTCCATAAAAAGAAAATTTAACGAAAATTTTCTATAAAAAGAAAATTCAACGAAAATTTTCTATAAGATAGTTGAACGAAAATCGTCTATAAAAAGAGATTTGAACGAAAATTTTCTATAAAAAGAAATTTGAACGAATATTTTCTATAAAAAGAAATTTGAAATAAAATTTTCTATAAAAATAAATTTTAACGAAAATTTTCTATAAAAATAAATTTTAACGAAAATTTTCTACAAAAATAAATTTAAATTAAAATTTTCTATAAAAATAAATTGAACAAAAATTTTCTATTAAAAGAAATTTGAACGAAAATTTCCTGTAAAAATAAATTTGAACGAAAATTTTCTATAAAAATAAATTTGAACGAAAATTTCCTATAAAAGAAATTTGAACGAAAATTTTTTATAAAAAGAAAACTGATGAAACATTTTCTTAAAAAAAATATGAACGATTTTCTTTAAAAAGAAAATTTATCAACAATTTTCTTTAAAAATAAAATTAATCAAAAATTTTATTTTTTCAAATATATATGTTTTTTCATTAGTTTTAAATTTTAAGTGTTACATACCTTTTTCCTGTGTTTAATCTACCGCCTTCTAGAAATACATATCAATATAAGAGTCTAATATTAAATAACGAATCTGCAACAAATAAGTTTTGCCTAAAGATATGCTACAAAAACATATTATTCAATGTGCCAAAAAATACCATTCACACGCGCATAAATACAACCTAAATACGTAATCTATGTAAGTGTGTTAATATTTTTACACATTATTGCAAAAATGTACTAATTTTTTTTAACACATAAATACCAACGCATACATTGCTACATAACTTTATAATATATATATGGAGAATTCTCTTTTTTCCTTTACTTTTAAGAGACTGACCTTAAACCTCATATACAAAATATTTTTTTAATTCTGATTTTTTAAATTAACTGTTGATGCAATTATGCTAACAACACTTCAGGGAGTAAAACAAAAAAATGCAAGAACTGAAAAAGTTCCACGTAGTAACGTCAAGCATTCAAATTTAAAAAATCCAAAAAAGTGTTTGAAAATCACAAGTATATTTTCTTTCTTTTGATTGCTGTAATGTAACTTACGAATAGGCCAGCTTGTGTTCAATCAGTCTGTCGTTGTCCAGTTTTGAATTATTTTGTGGACGAGTGGTGAAACCAAAATTTTCAAAATTTTAATTTTTTGCAGCTTTTCGATTAGAAAATTTTCGCCGTTTCGAGTATTGCAAAATAAAGAATGAAGGTAATTTCAATGAAGCTAAAGTATTTGCAAAAACTTTATAATTCTTTAAAATTTATCTAAATTTTTGCGTACTTTATATTAACATCTTTTTATGTGAAATTATATCTATAATAAGTACATATATGGGTGCCCCGATGGCCTAGTTGGTAGTGAGCTAGTCTGTCAGTCTGGGGGTTGTGGGTTCGATTCCCACCAGAGACTCTGGTCTGTTTCACTACAACGAGCTATGGTCTTCGTTACTCCGCTCGGTTAGAATTAGAATATAATTTGTAATTGTATTGTAATTATAAAATAAATAAATAAAAAATAAATAAGTACATATACTCTGGATTTAAAAAAAAATGCATAAAAAGTATTCATGACCTGAGATCGCGGTGTCATAAAGCGTTAATGGAAATCGGTGAAAATGTATACCAATATGTAGCTGTTACTATAGCTTATATCGGAATCAAGTGGTACACAAAAATAATCACGCGTTTGAATTTAGTGCAACTTTTAACATTTATGGTTGTGTATTTTTGTCGTTGAAAATTTCATATTATAGTTACTGGTATATAATTAATATTTGAAACTTTTTATTTATTAACATCAATTAAAGATTTTTTTGTGGTTATATGAGAAAAATATATACATCAGTGAATTAAATGCAATTAAAAAATATCAAAAGTCTATGCACACTTGGTTTTTTACTCGATATTCTAAAGGTAGGTTAAATCAGCATTATGATCCCGATCATGTTCATTATTATAAAAAGTATCGATCCTCCTTTAATTTGTATTTTATATACCTTTGTGTAGGTTACATATGTTCATTTATTTTTAATATAGGGCCTAAAATGGAATTTTTTAAATTTTTTAAATTTTTGATTTTTAACCACCATAACACGAGTGTAAACGGTAATTTCTTGTCCATTAATATCATTTTAAAAAATGTTTTGATTGTCAGATATTAAAATGTTATAAACTTAAAAAACAAAAAATGATTAATGTTAATGTTAAATAAACATCTTCGGTGACATCAATCATATCGTCTCACTTTTAATTTGCATTTTGAACATATTGATGTAAGTAATATATATGTGGTAACTTTTTACATATTGTTTAAAATAAGATTTTTGCAATTTTTGTTTTTAGCTTTTTCTCTTAAACCTCCATGAAAACTCATTCACGCGAACAGATTTGTGTTTCTTTAAAGCCAGTTAATATTGGTACAAAATAGCGTTGATGTGCCATCCCGCTTGACCACAACCTTCGTTAGTGATATCGTTTTAGTTCACGATCATTTCCCTAACGAAACCTTCGAGAACGACTACCGAAAGCGTTTCGAGAATGAACTCGTAGAGCTCAGTTATCGTTCGGTTTGTTGTAGCAAATCGATCGATATCAAAGGTTCGTTTATGACATCTATATCGAATCTTTAGCGATATCGACAGCGAAACGAGAAGATTTTCGTTAGAGATTCGTATTCGATATCGAGAAAGATCGATAATTGTTCGCTATTGATATTGCTGACGAATCGTTGGCAATAGTTCGAAATCGATAGTTATCTCTTTTGTTATACCCTACACCACCAGAGGTGGTTTGGGTATTATGCGTTTGTGTTGATGTTTGTAACGCATAGAAAAAGTTATCCAATACCCACCTTAAAGTATACCAATCGGCCCAGAATAACTTTTTAAATCGATCTAACGATGTCCGTCCGTCTGGCTGGCTGGACGGCTGGCTGGCTGTCCATGTAAACCTTGTGCATAAAGTACAGGTCGCAATTTTGAAGATAATTCAACGAAATTTGACAGGTAGCACTTTCATGACACAATTACGAAAGTGGTTATGATCAATCCATTATTTCAGCTAGCACACATACAAATGTGTTTTAACGATCATAAATTCCTTAAATATAGCAATATTTTAATAAAATTTGGTATAAGGAAGTTCCGTATAAGTATCAATCCAAATTTCATGAAGAGCGGTCCATAATTAACCATAGCTCCCACATAAGCCCCTCTTCCGATAATCACTTTAATGTGCATAAATCCCATACGAATGTTAATATCAAGTTAATATTCGACACAAATAAGTTTTTTGTAAGCAGAAACGATATTGCCAAATTTTGTGAGAATCGGTCCATAATTTACCATAGATCCCATATAAACCAACTTCTAGGAATAGCTCTAAAGTGCATAAAATCATCTAGATATTAGTATCAACGCATTATTCTGTATTTGTATATTTTATGTGTTACATTTGGTAAAAATGACCACAGCTGTAATCTAAGTCCCCTTCCTGAATTTTTATGCTCGTAGGGTATCATATAGTCGGTCTTGATCGACTATATCTTTTTTTCTCCTTTCATTTTCATTTTGAAAAAAATAATATTTTAAAAATATTTAAAAAAATAAAAAATATTTTAAAAATTCTTGAAAATTACTCGAATCTTAACTATAAAATTGCAAAAGTAAACCAATTTGAAGAAATAACCATATATGTATATAGTCAAGAAAATTTTATTTTACACAAATATGCTATGAAGAGAAAAGTAAAAAAAAAAATGTTTATAGAATTGATGTTGATGATTTTCACATGATTTTGATAGTGATGTTGATACGAAATGACTTCAATGTCTATAACAATGTTGTTTGAAATTGGCAGTTGGCGTGAGAAAAACGTTCATAAGAACATGAGAAAAACTTAAGAAAAAATAAAATAAAATTATAACACACAACTGCAAAACATTTCCGATAACGCTAATAACATATGAAAAAGACAGTCGGACAGGCAAGTAAGCATTCAACATTATGCTGGAATCTTGTTAACTTATTATTTTCTCTCCTACTCTCTTTAAATGAAATATTTTATGTAAGTCTATATTTTATAGGTTAAATAAATAGAAAACTAAAAGAAAAACATTTCTAATACGAATAGGAAAAATATTTGTAATAAGATGAAAAACAAATGTTTTTTTTATTATTTTCATAGAAAATAATTGTTTTAGAAAGCTAACAAGTCGCTAAGGTTATTGGTAAGAAATATAGAAAAACAAATTTGTTTTCATTAACCTTGAGCATGTATAGCTGTTTAGATTGATAAATTTGATATAAAAATATGCAAAAATTTAAAAATATTAAAGGATATTTTGAATAAAGCAAGTCATTTTAAGCTTTAGCACATACATAACTTGTCAGCCCACTATGTTTATACGGCAGCTACTTACAAATAACTTATTTTAGTGTGCCCAAAGCTTAGGTTTCTTGTAAAAGACTTGCCACCGTTGCCATATGCAAATTTGTCTAACTTGATTTCTAGTTGACAATATTCAAAATCTTTGTCATTATATTAAGCATAACGAGAGTGTGGAACTAAATTTGGAAATATCATCTAGCTTGATATATTAAATTTATTTTTCATAAAAAGAAACTTTGTGGAAAGTTCTCTATAAAAAATTTAACGAAAGTTTTCTATACAGAAAAAAAATGAAAACTTATCGAAATGAAAATTTGTAGAAAATTTCCTATAAAAAGAAAATTTAGCGAAAATATTTTATAAAAAAAATTTATCGAAAATTTCCTACAAAAGAAAATTTATAGAAATTTTTTTTAAAAAGCGTAATTTTCAAAAGTCCTATAAAAGACAATTTTTAAAAAATTCTGTAAATAAAAAATTTGTAGAAAAATTTTTATAAAAAAATTCTTTTAAAGAAAATGATAGGTTTTCTATAAAAAGAAAATTTAACGAACGTTTTCTATAAAGAGAAAGTTTATTGAAATTTTGCGAAATTTTTTTGTGAAGAGAAAATTTATCAAAAATTTTCTGTAAAAAAAAAATTTGAAAATTTTTGTAAAAAAAAAATTGAAAATTTTCTATAAAAAAAAACAATTTATCTAAAGTTGATTTTACAAAAAAAAAGTAAATTGATCGATATTTTTCTATAAAATGAAGATTTATCGAAATTTTTCTATAAAAAGAAAATTTATCGAAAATACTTTATAAAAAAATTTATCGAAAATTTCCTACAAAAGAAAATTTGTATAATTTTTTTTTTAAAGCGTAATTTTCAAAAGTTCTATAAAAGGACAATTTTTAAAAGCTTTTGTAAATAGAAAATTTGTAGAAAAATTCCTATAAAAAATTCTTATAAAAAAAATGATTGGAGATTTTCTATAAAAAGAAAATTTGTCGAATGTTTTCTATAGAGGGAAAGTTTATTAAAATTTTGCAAAATTTTTTATAAAAAGGAAATTTATCGAAAATTTTCTGTAAAAAGAAAATTTATCGAAAATTTCCTATAAAAAGAAAATTTATCGAAAATTTCCTATAAAAAGAATTTTTTTCGAAAATTTCCTACAAAAGAAAATTTATAGAAATTTTTTTTAAAAAGCGTAATTTTTAAAAGTTCTATAAAAAGACAAATTTTAAAAAATCGAAAGTTTTCTATAAAAAGAAAATTTATCGAATGTTTTCTATAAAGGGAAAGTAAAAAAATTCTTATAAAGAAAATGATCGAAGATTTTCTATAAAATGAAAATTTATTGAATGTTTTCTATAAAGGGAAAGTTTATTGAAATTTTGCGAAATTTTTTATAAAAAGGAAATTTATCGAAAATTTCCTATAAAATGAAAATTTATCGAAAAGTTCCTATAAAAATAAATTTTTTCGAAAATTTCCTACAAAAGAAAATTTATAGAAATTATTCTTAAAAAGCGTAGTTTTCAAAAAAAATCTGTAAATAGAAAACTTTAAGAAAATATCAAACGTTTTCTATAAAGGGAAAGTTTATTGAAATTTTGCGAATTTTTTTTTTAAAGAAAATTTTTTGAAAATTTTTCTATAAAGAAAAATTTAAAATTTTCCATAAAAAAAAGACAATTTATCGAAAGTTTTCTAATAAAAAATTTATCCAAAATTTTTCTTCAAAAAGAAAATTTATCGAAATTTTTCTATAAAAAGAAAATTCATCAAAACTTTTCGGTAAAAAGAAAAATTATCGAAAATTTCCTATAGAAAACAAAATTATTGAAAATTTCCTATAAAACAAAGTTTATAGATAATTTTCTTAAAAAAGAGTTATTTTCAAAAGTTCCCAAAAAGATTATTGAAAAATCCATAGAAAGAAAATTTTGTAATTTCCTACAAAAATAAAATTTAGCGACAAATATTTTACAACAAGAAAATTAACCAAAAATTTGCTATAAAAAATTTGTATCGCAAATTTCTTGCAAGAGAGTTTATAGAAATTGTTCTTAAAAAAAGAGTAATTTTCAAAAATATCCTATAAAAAGTAAATTTTTAAAAAAATTCAATAAAAAGAAAATATGTTGAAAATTTCCTATCAAAAACAATTTCTTATAAAGAAATTGATCGAAATATTTCTATAAAAAGAAAATTGATCGTAAGTTTTCTATAAAGATAAATTTTACTAAAATTTTCTATAAAATGAAAATTTATCGAAAATTTAAATAAAATAAAAATATCGACTTCAATTTATTTGGACCTACAACCCTTATGGCACTAGCTTTGTTTTATTGATATTGTATTGATATAATGAGACTTCACTTCATTTCCGTAAAACAAAATAGAAAATGATTAAAATCGCTGATTTCATCTATGAACCGCTACAGTGGGAAACACTTTTAAGAATTAATCTCGAAATGTCAATTTTAAGTTAAAAATTTTTTATTGTTTTTTTTTTTTTTTTTTTTTGAAAACGAGATTATTTGTCTATAAATTTAATAAATAATTTGTCATCTTTGGATTTTTTAATATAGTTGTAATCTTTCCACTTAGTAATTTTTTTTATAACAGAAAATTTTCACTGTTCCATCAATTCAAGAAAAATCTATAAAGCTAGTATCGTAACTAAGTGTCATACAACTGAGATTAACGCTGATATAATATGTGATATATATATATATATATATATATATATATATATATATATACAGTTCATCTTATAAGATAGTAGAGAAATCTCATCACAACGGTCTTATAAATATTCTGTTACGTGTAGATGGGCTGTAAGGGCTTAAACAAAAATGCGTTAATGTTTCGAATAGTCGGAGAAAAGTACATTAACTAGAAATTTATCCAAATTTATTTCCAATAAAAATAGTTGGTAGCTGATTACTTCTCTCTAAGTTGAAGCACATTTGATCCCCACCAAAAAACAAGCAAGTCCTTACAAAAATAGAACCTTTTCACGACTTCAAAAGAAAAACTAAGTGAATATTTTGAACTTTTTTGAAAATTAATAAAAAAGTTAAAATAAAAGTATTTTTAGCAGGAAAAAAGGTGAGTAATTTCTAAAAAATTAAAAATATCATAAATTAAAAAGTATTTTTGTTATCAAAGCTAAATCATATTTTTATTAAAAATTTTGTAAATACACTTTTAAGAGAACAAGAAGTACTAAGTACAACATAATGTAAAAATCTTGACTTCTTCGGCTCTTTTTCAGTTCTTTATATTTTTTGTTTTTTTTTTTTTTTGCAAGATCATTAATACTCTCGATAAAGAGCAACAAAATTTTATTTTAATTCTGCGATTCCTGTGAAAAAATCAGAACCAATAAATTATTAGTAAGGGAAACTTTTATGACAACTAATACAAAGTGCAGCCAATTTAAGAAGCTATTAGGATCAAATTCGTGTAAATAGTTTGGTACTTTTTGTAAAACATATTTTTTTTTTTTTTAGTAACAGATATGACATGCGAATTTAAACACAAAGAACATTTTGAAAATTCATGTTGAACGGATCTTTTCCAGGACAGAAAATGGAAATTGTTACTTTTTTCCTTATAATGGTACTTTTTCTAATTTTTCTCAATAAATAAATATACCGGCATAAGTTAGTTAATATAGTTCTGAATGAATTAGAAATAAAGGAAAGTGATGCTTAATGGTTAGTTTTTTTTCCATCTAATGGTGACAAAGGTGGAAGTATAATAATACTTTTTTATATATTTTTGAGCTTGAATCCACAAAAACCGGGTACTTTTTTGTTTCTTTAATGGTACTTTTTGTATTTCATATACTATGAACTTAAAAGCATAAAATAGTACATGAGTTTGAATAAATGTGAGCAAATATGAAGGAACGTTTTGGTACTTTTTCGCTCTTCAAATGGCACTTTTTGAATTATCTGTAATATTGAGCGTAGATATATGAAATTAAATATAAGGGGTCCTAAGTCAATGAGATCCTTATGAAGGGACTTTTTCGATTATTAAAAAGATACTTTTTAAATTTTTTTGTAATAATTAACCTAGACACATTAAATTAAGTACATGATCCTAAGTGAATGAAAAATCCAAAGAAAAAGACTTTGTTATACTTTTAATAATTAATTAACTTAGAAACAGGAAATTAAAAATACATGGTCCTAAAGGAGTGAGAATCCACAAGTGAGGACGTTGTGGTATTTTTCTGTTCTTCAAATAGTACTTTTTGAATTTTTTGTTTTCGGTCTTCTAATGATAAACATTTTACTTTTTAGTACTTTTTTAACTAAAATATTAAAATACTTTATTGTTGTTAATGTCGACATAATGACCTATAAAAAATGTATATCTCCGCCAAAATATCTTTACTTCGGTATTTTTTTTTTTTTTTTTTTTTGTTTTCTGTGTAATTTAACTAGGAAGTCATAGAAAGTTAATAAGTGATACGATCCTTGGATGTTCCTTATTTAAATATAAATCTGGAGGCATGAAATTAGAGTCATTAAAAGCTATGATTGAGATGTGTGTTACAAATTTTAAGGGGTAATAGTTTAATTTTATAGTTTAATCTTTGTTTTGTTTTAAAGTTACCAAATTTTTATGTGGTCTATGTAGGAGACTCAGAAGTCCGCTAACACAGTAGAGGGTTAAGTGCTAATATTTGTATAACATAAATAAATTTGTATCTAATTTTTCTTAACTCAAAGTTTTCTTCAAGAATATTTCTTATAAGTATACAAGAATTCACATAGCATATTTTACCAAATTAAGGAAAAAATATATTATAAACATCAAAATTCCAATATTTATATAGCAAAATTTATTATCTTTATCAAATTAAATATCTCAATTTATTAAAGAATACAACATCCTTAAATTTGTGCCAAACACAAATTTTCAATTTCAATAAATTTTATTAAACGAAGCTTAACCTTTTTTTTCTCTGCTTCATTTGCAAGGAAAATCGAAAAAAAATCCCAAGAAAACAGGAAACACTCAATCTCTTGGCAACAAATCATTTTATATGAGGTTCATGTTCTCTGGCTTGTCAATAGCAGCTTCAGCCTTTCAATAATCCTTTGAATAATCTAACAATATTGTTTGAAACAGCAAAGATTAAAGGGGAAAAGATGATGAGAATTTGTGGAGAAAGGGAAGAGTTTCTTTTTAAATGTCAACACTTAATAAATACTTGAGCTAAATATGAATCTGTTTCCATTAATAACAGGAAAATGGAAATACAATTAAATATATAACAAATAAATATTTAGTTATGCGAAAATATAAAAAGCTTTACTATACAATGAAATGGTAAAATTTAACTAACAATAAACACAAATAAGAATAAAACATCCCAGGAAAAACTTTAGAACATGTTCTAAAATTATTAGTTCTAGAATTGGTGTAATTAGAACCACTACAGATTCTTCAATAACACCTTTAGAACCAATTCTGGTACTAACTGAGTAGAACCGTATTGTGATTCTAAATTATATTTAAAAAATGCTTTTGAGAATTAATGCTTAAGAACTTGTCCTGTATTACTTCCACATCACTTATCTGAACAAATTACTGGTTCCCCAATGACTTTCTAGAACAGTCTGAAAATCATAAAAAAATAAATAAAAAATCGAAAAAAAATTAAAAACTAAATAAAACAAATTAATTTAAAAAAGTAGCTTTAGGAAATGTTTCGCTAGAATGAAAAATAAAATAAAAAAACTCATATTTTAAAAATTGCTTCTTGAACCGTCCATTAACGCATCTATAGATGCATGAATATGACAATTTCAAAAAAATCCTTGATTAAAGAACTAGTTCTAGAACCGCTCCATAGAATAACACTTCCACAGAACTAGTTCTTGGGGTGACAATTTCAAACAAAAATCATTGGTCGAAATGCCAAAGTAAAACAAGTACATGCTAGTTTCATACGTTCTGGAACAAGTTATAGAACTACTACAGTTTCTCCTGGGATTTGCCTGTCATCCCAAATTGAAACAAATTGATACATATTTTATTTTTGGGTATATAGAAAAATATTAATAAAATTTAAAGCCAATTAATATGAAACTATTTTGTCTTTATTTTTTTACGTATTTTTTTTTTTCTTTGAATAAAAAACATTTTTAGTAGTTTAAAACCTTTTCACTTCTAAAACAACTAAAATGTAATAAAATATTAAATTGCATTACTTTCTTATACATATATATAATTTTCTTTTATTAGTGTGATTTACTCAAGAAAATTTCCTAATAATAAAAAGAAAAACTTGACCTTGTCTAACTTTTCCAGTAGGCGGTAACGGTGTTAAAACCTTATTATACCCACCATCAAAAAGATGGCGTATATTGGATTTATCATTCTGTGTGTAATATGTTGAAAAAAATCGTCTAAGACGCCATAAAGTATAAATATATTCTGGGTTCTAGTAAGATTCTGAGTCGATCTAACTATGTTCGCACGTCTGTTCGTCTGTCTGTCTGTTGAAAGCAGGATAGGGCTCCGGGCGTACCGTATTGAAATATATAAGGTTTGGTATTGAAATTGGCCAAAATCCATTCATAAACAAAAAATTGATCTACCAAATACTAGAAAAATAGGGTGTCCGCCGTAAGTCCAGTTCATTCTTTTCCGCCGATATCTCTTAAACAAAAGCATGTACGACAACTAAATTTTGTGCAAATTGTTCGAGGATCGATGTAAACTTGGAAACCAAAAAAGGGAGTGATGCCATGTTAGCTAAAATTTTAAATTTGGATGGCACAAAAAATTGCAGACGGTGGGTATTACAGGTTCGGCCAAGCCGAATATTACATTCTCGCTTGTTTTTTTTTATTATTTTGTTTAGTTTGACAACTGCTTCACACCCTTCAGATACGATACAAACCAGTTGGCAGCAATCAACGATGAAACGCCAAACTCACTCAATCAATATCCCCCCGCAAATTACTATAAATTGTTACCAGCCATAACCAATGTTAGCTTTCGAAAGAACCTACCAAACAATTAACGGTAAATATTAGTAAAGGAAAAAAACTTAAAGGCCTAGACTTCAAAGGCATTAAATGTTCGTTAAGAATAAAAGTATAATTTATTTTCTAAAAACTCCATACTTTTTATATTATTCATTTTGGAATATTTTCCATTAACTAGAAAGCAAATAATTCGCCAGTCTAAATGCCTAAGGGGAAAAGGCATAGATTAATAAGTAAATATTTATGTGAGAGAAAAAAAAACAATTGTCAAAAACTTAATTCATGCAACAACAAAATACATGTAGTCACATATATGTTGTTTTTGTGTTTTGAAAAAAAATAGTAATTTTTTTGACAATTTAGTTCGAAGTGCCTCTCACTTAAACTTCTAGTTGTATTCTATGTTGCATTCTATGGGAAAAGGTTTTAAGGATTACTTAAAATTTTTTTTTTTTATTTTCATAAATTTTAATACACATTTTTTTAGGCTTTAACGGCATTCAAAGCAAAAGTTCATAGCTTTTTTGCCAAAAGAACCATTAAACATTGTCATTTTCTTCGTTTCCGAAGACCTTATAGCAGATTTCTTCTCCAAGATGCTATTTTAAAGTTAGAATTTCTTTTTTAGGCGCCATAACTTTACGTCTTAGAAAATTCAATTCTCAATCATTCTTACTTCCTTTGTTCTTACTGCCAACCGAACTTTCCGAAAAGACGTTATAGAGACTTATAACCAAATGACGAATAATTTTAGTGTTTGTATTAACAGCGGGAATCAATGAAAGTTCTTATTGTTAAAAAAAAAAAAAAAACTTTCAAAGGCCTTTAAGTTTATTTTCTTAAATATGTGTTAGGGTGATCGATCATTCGACTTTTTGCAAAAACCGTTTTTCGAATAGCAGAAATTTTGACAAAACCGATTAACCAGTTTTTTTGTAAAAGAGATTATTTCCATCATAGCAATACTACATCGACTCGGTTTTCCAACTATTTTTCGAGTGTCGAATAGACCGCTTTCTTAAACTAAAAAAAAGCTGAAAAAGTCATGATATTAACATTGTGTTGTTAGTGTATGGAAGAACTTAGTGCTGAAAAAGGGCTGCAGAAATTATTTATATATATATATATATATATTGGTTTTTTTGCACTTATAAAAAATAAATTACACATGACACCGTGAAGATTGCTTCCTATTTAGTGAATCGGCATCAAAGAAAAACTTTTTCCAATGATAAGCCTCTGTTAAATTAATAGGCAATAATCCTAATTTTCACTACTTCTGAATCACAAGTTCAGGATCTTACTGACTTCTTTGGATGTTATATTTTGCCACCTTTGGTATTTTAAAACAAATAGGCTAAACTAAGAATACTGATATACAAAAAATCTATCAAATTTGGAAGTATATTTCTCTATCGTTATTAACAAAATTAATATATTTTCACTTTAAATCCACCACCACAAAGATAATATTTTTCCTATAAATAAAAAATCGTTATATAAGGTGAGTTTTTAAATAAAATATAACATCCCAGCAAAAACTTTTTGGTTTTCGGTAATGGCAACTACTTACTAAAGTAGTTTCTCGGTAATATGGCGTCATTATTCTTTGCCTACTCTGTATTACATGAATAAGTACTGAATAGTATAATAGGACATTAGTATTGCAATCACGTGGATGAGATGGCTAGAGCGCTGAGTTAGCAACCAGGAGGTTGTTGGTTCAACCCCATTCTGAGGCTGTTAGTTTTTTATAACAAAATGCCTAAAAAGATATTTTATACTAAATAAAATTTTTGTCACTTATAGAAGTAAGTGCGAGATGGTGTTAAGATGTTAGTCATTAAAAACGAATGGTTAATTTGTGTCCAAGTTCAAATATCACTGACGGCAAAGTTTTTTATTTATTTATTTATTTTTTGTTAATTTTATGTTCGTTTAGGTACGTATTTTTGAGTAACCCTGGAGTCAAAAAATAACTACATGAATTTTTGAACAACTCGAACAAAAATAACTAGTTATTCAGGCAAAAAATAAGTAGTTTATTTATATTTCAAATTATACCTGCTAGCTTACCAGGAAAGTAAAGTTTTTGCTGGGATGTTGCTTTTTAATAAAAAATGAACAGAATAAGTTAGTATTAAAACTAAATCAACTACTTGTAGCATTTCTTCCTCAGATTTTTCTGATATATCATTTTATATAAAAATTAATTGTTAACTAGATTATTTTTAATATTTTTAGGTATGACTTCTCAAGAAAATTTAAAGTACTTTTAGGAAATTTTCCGCAATATCTCTCTATAAGAATTTAAAATTGTTAGTCACAGTTAACCACTGCTGGGGCATCTTAAATTTGCTTTTAACTTGAATCCAATTCCTTTATAATTGCCAAAAATCTGGATAGTTCAGATAACTAATACTATGTTAACTAAAATAACATATCCAATTCTACGTGCTTCTACTGTAACGACAAAATGCTAAATCTGAAAATATTAAAAACACTTGCATGTCACGAGTGTCATCAATGTCTTTTTATAAAATAATCTTTGTTATGGATATTCGATTTTATTCAGACTAAAGAAGCAAAACAATCACATATCTTGTTGCATTTTGAGTAAACTTGTCATAAGACAAACAAAACTTATCTGTAAATTTTTATTGTTTTTAGTTCAATACTATTCAATACCATTTTCTCGATTATTTGGCATACAAAACTTGTACCTTGGAACATGAGAAAAGTTAGCAATAACTTGAGTTTTTCACGGAAAATCTTGGGACTAGAATTCCTCGGTAATGAGGCGTCATTATTATTTGCCTAATCTGTATTACATAAATAAGTACTCAATAGTCTAATGATACAGTATTACTGCAATCACGTAGATGAATTGACTAGAGCGCTAGATTAGCAACCAGAAGGTTGTTGGTTCAACCCTATTCTGATGCTGTTACTTTTTTGTAAAAAAATGTCTAAAAAGATATTTTATACTAAAAAAAATTTTGTCACTTAGAAAATTAAATGCTAGATGTCATGAGTAAGTCATTAGTCATTAAAAATTAATGGTTAATTTGTATCCAAGTTCATATCTCACTGACGGCAAAATTTTTGTTTCTTTTTTATTTTTCTTTTGTTTAGGTACATATTTTTGAGTACCCTAGAGTCTAAAAATAACTACATGAATCTGTGGACAACCCGAACAAGAATAACTAGTTATTCAGTCAAAAAATAAGTAGTTTATTTTTGTTTCCAATTATACCTGCTAGCTAACCAAGAAGACAAAGTTTTTGCTGGGGTGGGCCTAAAAGTATCCAAACTAGTAACAATATATAGATTTTTTATGAGATAAATAAAGGGTCCAATTTTCAAAAAACTCAACACGATGTAAATTAATTTTTGAGCTCAGGTTTTCCTTATCTACAAATAGAAGGAACTTAATTATATTTTTATATGAGAAAAACATTATTAATTGAAACGGGTTATAAACTTGGAAAGAATAGGGCTTCAGAAATCCGTAACGTTCTTTGGGGCTCTCTTAACAACAAGATTTCTTCGGTAAAATTATCGAGGGAAGTTTTACCCATGGGACAACAAAAACCAGTTATTATTATCTTCATTAATTTCAATTCAATTAATTTTATTAATTTTCAAAATGTCAATATTTCAAAAATAACTGAATTAGTTTATTGTTTTATGACTAATTAGTTTATTTTATCTTTTATCCTTCATTTGAATTATCTTATATATATTTTAAAATTTTTAATTATTTATTTTTGACGGGAATTCTCGGCTTCCCGGGAAATTTAAAAATCAATGGATTTCCCGGGAGGGAAAAAATCGGGGAAAGAAAAACCCTAGCAATAACATTTGTTTTTCAGGCTAATACAAAATGTTAAAAATATGTTTATTTTTTTATTATTAAAAAGCTTTGATCATTATTTGCCTCAGAGTTCTTTTCAGCTTTGTTATTTAAAATTTGTTTGGCTAAAGCTAAGGCAGAGCTATAACGCGGCTCATTTTTGATTTTGAAGAAATGAACACAACGGACTCGTACCATTATGCGGCCCAATATGTTTGCCTTAGCTCTTAGGAGCTTCTCTACTTTTGGGGCTTATAACTTTTTCTTTTTCTGAACCAAGTCTCATCTCATTCATTCTTTAGGTCCCTGTTAAGCTTCTTTACCTTTACTAGTTCAAAAAAAGTATAAAAAGATAAAGTTTTATTTTGTACTTTTTTCTTTGACTGTAGACAAACGAACGATTTCAAGAATTCGATTTGCTGTTAAATCTGACATACCTCTATGAGGTATTGTAATCAAGAAAGATATTTAAAATTAACGGAAGTAAGAGTTATTACCAGGGAAAATTTAAATATGCACGAAAATTTACAATATGCACTTGGAAAAGCTCGAAAAATGGGATAATATGCACAGAAATATGCATAAAAAAATGAAACAATTCATGTGTTTTCTTGTATAAAAAGCATAAATATGTTTTTTTTCCTAATTTAAAAATGTTGATAGTTTTCGATTAAAAAAAAAATAAATAAATAAAAATATATTAAAAATATACATCAATAAACCATGATAATCATATTTGATACGTTTGAATTTTTCTTTACAATTATGTACGGGGTATTAAAAAAATTTACAAAATAATTTATACTAATTTGTTAAAAATTAAGTTTTTATTCATTATATGCAAATTTATGCAAAGATTAGAAAAATATTAATTTTGATAAAATACTTGTGAAATATGCAAAAACTTATTTTTCAAGCGGAAAGCTTGCCCTGGTTATCACGAACAATTTGTGTTATGTTTTATTCGAACGCACACTTTATTTGGAAGAAGCTGCATCCATTGGTATGTAAAACATATCCAAGAGTGAGCTCAATATTTTTATATACCACATAAGATCCTATTTTTCATGTTTTTTTCGCAATTTTGTTTGTTATTTTTAAATTTTTACTTGCTTTAAGATATGGGGAGTTGGTGTCTACAAAATTTTTATTTGAATATTCTTACAATTTCGCGGTTTATCGTACAGCAAACCTAATTTAAATTTTTATATAATATATTCTTATTGTTGAAATTTGTTGAACATGCTCTTTTTATTATTTTCTATATTTAGTTTGAAATTGGTTTTATAAAATATATTCACTTATTTGTCTCAAGTACGCATGTGTGCATTGGTTTTTTTACACATGTGTTTAAGATAAGAGAACACATTCTTATGAAGGGTTTTTTTTACACTTAAGGAAAAACAAATATTGGTATTCATGTGCTCATATGTTCTAGTTTAGTTTTAGATTTTAATATTTAAGGTTTTTATTTTATTTAATAAATTAGTGAACAATTTTAAAACCGCGAGAGTTTATTTTACATTCGGTGAGTCCTTATCGTTATTGGTAGAATTAATATATTTCTACTTTGAATCAAATCCAAAAAGAGGAAACTTTTCCTTTGAATAAAAAATTATATTTATAGTTTTTAAGAAATCTTAAAATTTGTACATGTTTCCATTCATCAAAAGAAATCAATCGAAAATATCTAGCAACATTTCCAGCAAAAATTGAAAATTTTAAATATGAAAATAACTAGGCAATCAAAAAATTAAATTTTTCTCTTAGTGTTAATAGAGTGATTTTGACGATTTTCATTTAGAAAAATACTTATGACCTTATCCAATATCATAATGTTTCGAATGTGTCTCATATACTACGTTTATACGTGTCTCTTACTTGTAATTAAAAATATTACAAAATGAAAATTTTACCACATAAACGGTGAGTAAATATTTTTTGGTAAATTGCAAAAAATTAACTTACGAAAACAAATCATGATTTGCAAATAAAGCATATGTCGTATTAACTTCTTTTTAAGTCCATTAAATTTTCGATAATAATAGTTGTATTTTTCTCATCCGACATGACAAATAAGTAATTATATTTTTTTATGTAATTTGCAGTGAATTGATTATTTGAAAAAATCGCGCGTATAAACATAGTAGTAGTAAACAGTGGCTGACGGATAATTAACATCAACATACAGACATTCATTACACCCTTATCTAAATTAACCCATGCAGAAATCTAAAAACAAATTGGACAAGATTTGTAAAAATTTTTATCGACGATAGACAGTAAATACAAGATTTTGAAATAAATTTTCAATATTCCCCAAAATGCTGTAAAAACTGTCAAAATGTGATTTAAAAAAAAAATCTATGAAATATGTGTAATATGAAACATAGAAAGCCCTTCTAATAGGCCTTCTTACTACTGTTTTCCCTCCCCTAATATTCTTTTTAAACGGAAGTTTTAGTTTTCTTTATTTTTATTTATTTATTTTTTTTTTAACATTGAAGCTTGTTGTATGTATTTTATTTTTTGCGGTACCTTCTTTAATCCACCTCAAATTTATCCTGTGGATTTGTTGTTTTTTTTTTTTTTATTATTGTTGTCACAATATTTATAAAGGCAATCTGTTTCAGTTTCATTCGTTTTTATGTTTTTTTTTTTAAGTCTTTCAGCTTTATTTTTCCCTTTTGCCTCTATAACAGTCTAGTGATTTTGAAATGACAATAAAAATGTTTTCCAATTTCAGTATATCCCCCCTTAAATCGTGGCATAATGTAGTTTAAGTTTCAGTAAGCTTAAGCTTAACCAACAAAATTCTTTACGTAGTGTCTACACTAGACAAACTTTTATCAAGACAAATGTCAAAATCAGTGCGAATCTATACAAGATAATCTCAGTTAAAAAGCTGATTATTATTCTTGGTTGTTACAGCTGTCGAACAGCATATATAAAAAACAATAATAAATTCATCTTATTGCTGTTTTTGTACAACTGTTGATACATTACATGAATTCCTGTTAATTTTGACGTTTGTCTTGATAAAAAATTGTCTAATATAGACACTACGTTAAATTTATTCGAAAATAATTCAAGATTTATATGTATATGGTCGTTGGTTTTTTATTTTTTCGTTTTCTTTTGTAGAAAAATGTTAGACAATGTAATTGCATTTTTTTTTTTTTATTTTTTACAACACAAATCTTATTTTTTTTTTAAGTTTTGTTTATTTTAATTTATTTAAAATAAAATTTGAATGCAAGCAAAATATCCACAAAAGAAATATAAAGAATGAAAGAAAAAAGTACTGAAATATGAAGATTGAAATAGTATATACTTTAAAGGAAATTTGATTTTCAACGAATTCTGCTTTGAGAAAATATGAAACAATATTTTCAAGGAATTTTTGAAAAACAGTTAAATACTATTACTAAAATATTCTTTATACTCTTGAAATTTTTGTTTATAAAATAAAAATGTTTAATTTGAATATTTAAGCTAAAAATTTTAAAAAGCTTCTTTGCCTTATTTTCTTCATAGAATTTTGTTATTTCTTAATTAAATATAGTTTTGTTTACTTTATTTTGAATAATATTATTTTTTATAAATACTCGTATTAATTAGTTTATTATAAATCATAAACTATAACTATTTGTTTTTTTTTTTTTTTTTACTGAAAACAAAATTTAATTAACCCTAAAATTTAAAAAGAAATAAAGGTAAGCATAAAATAACCTCAAAATTAAAACATACACAGTGTTTTATATGTAATACCACAAAGCACAGAGTTGTTTTAGATTCCATAAAAAATTAACAAATACAAATTGTTTGTTTGTTCAATAGAAAGAAGAAGAAGACTCCAAAAATGTTGTTTTAACACATAATTTTTATTTTATCGTTAGACCAGAAATAAAAACTTTGACACTTTAAATGCTAACAAAACTAAATAAACCAGAAACTTTATTACTAAAATCTTTTTTTTTTTTTTTTTTTTTTTTGCTCATAAATAAAAACCCTTTTCCTCTAGCGTGGGCTAAAACAAGGAAATTGTTTGGGAACATAAAATAAAAATGTAAATACGCAACAGAAAATTTTACTTTTAACATAATTCTTTTTAAGCGTCTACGAGACAGATATTTATAGTTGAATCTCAAATGAATAGGGGAAAATATAACTAAAACACCCCAGAAATAGAAGATGAGTACAACAATGGCCCCATAAATTAAACACCTGCTGGGAATTCAAATAATAAAGAGTAGAGATCATGATGGAAAAAAGGACAAATTTCGTAACATCTTTCTCTAGTAAAATATAGAAAATATGCGTATTGGAGACACATACATGTATATGCTAAGTCCACATATCAAAACTTATAATAACAATATATGTATATTACGTTTATATGCGCAATTATTGCAAATAAATAACTCACTGTTTATACACAAATGGCATAAAGAAATAATTTCCTTATTTGTGTGCCGGATGGGAAAAATACAACTACTATCACGAGAATTCTATGAATGTAAATGGAAGTGCCAATGCCGTACGCTATATTTGCAATTAGTTTCACAAATCACGATTAGTTTTCGTGAGTTACTAACTTGCAAATAAAAAATTAACTCACCGTTTATACGGCAAAATTTTCAATTTGCAATATTTTTAATTGCATCTCTTATCATGTGTATAAACATAGTAATAGTTGGAATTTAAATTTGTGGTTTACACAGATAACAAAGCAGCAGCAAATGAAAACAAGAATAAAAATAGCAAAAATATAAAACAATGAACATGAAAAAAAATTGGTGTTGCTAGGAGTAGGAATATACACATTAGAAATGATAAAGAATAACACAAAAAATAAATTATATATGATTAAGGCGAATCTTATGTATTTGTAAGCTAATGTTTAGAACTCTAAGAAAAAATTTGACAAGTTTTTGAAAGACTATTTATCGAGGACGAACAATAAATCCAATATAATAATATAAAGTTGAATTGAATAATCAAATAGTGTATTCTTCTAGGCATATGTATATGCTTATTTGCTTTATTTAAATTATGCTACAAATGTTGTTAGGAATCTGATCGACTTTTTTATAAAATAGTTACACAAAACTTAAGTCCTAGCTGATTTCACAGATTGAGTTTATCTCCCAAAGTGTTAACTTTTAAACAATGTCTAGCATACGTATGTAGTTTTTTTTTTTTTTTTTTTTTTTTTCTTAGATTCTAATAATTAAAAATCTTGAGTTTTTGGAAATTACTTTCAGTTAAGGGCAACCTGGTTCAACTGACTTAAGTTTTGGTATTTTAGGACATTTCCATGAATTCCAGAATGTTCTTCGAAAATAATATCAGAACGTAACGGCATCTCTAGTTGCTAAGTATTGACATGAGATCGGGTTAATTGCCCTCATATAGCGTTTTCTTTTCTGAAGGAAGATGTTACCTTGCTACCATGTAACATTTTTTTAAAGACTACTTCAGCCTCTTAAAATGGTACCCTTTTTATGATTACAAAATGACAAAAATTGTTTTATAGTTAATTTATTAAAAAAAATTAAAATTTAATCCCAAAATTTATGGCGAAATTTTAAATTTTTTGAGAAATTTTAGATTTTTGATGATATTTCAAATTTTTGGTGAGATTTCGAATTTTTAGTGAAATTTTGAAATTTTGGTTTTTTTTGTGAAATATTGGATTTATGGTGAAATTTTGATTTTTGGTGAAATATTGGATTTATGGTGAAATATTAGATTTATGGTGAAACTTGAATATTTGATGAAACTTTGAATTTTTGGTGAAATTTTAGATTTGTTGCTAAATTTTCGGATTTTTGGTGAAATGTCGGATTTAGAATTTTAGATGAAATATTGGATTTATGGTGAAACTTTGAATTTTTATTAAAATTTTGAATTTGCTGTAAAATTTCTAGATTTTAGTGAAATTTCGAATTTTTAGTGATTTTTTCGTATTTATTGTAAAATTTTGGATTTTTGGTGAAACTGAATTTTTGGTAAAGTTTTAAATTGTTGGTGAAATTTTGGATTTTTAAATTTTTGATAAAATTTAGAATTTTTGATAAAATTTTAAGTTGTTGGTAAAATTTTAAATTTTTGGTAAAATATTGGATACTTCGAATTTTTGGTGAAATTTCGAAAATTCGGATTTTTAGTAAATTTTCGAATTTTTTGTCAAATTTCGAATTTTTGGTAATAATTTGTAATTTTTGTGAAATTTTCATATTCATATATCAGAATATAGACAACATTTTAGCCAGAAAAGAAAACGGCATTAGTCTGTATGACAGCACAGAGTTCTAGAATCTCAAGTTTTTCATAATCTTTCCTATCGCTCAATATAATTACAATGAACTCTTGCACTCGAACATCTGAAAGACCAAAAATAGGCCACATTAAAGAAGACATCATCTTGCCATACATTACATGTAATTGTGAGTTATGATCAAAATACTGCTTCCCTTTGACATGGGATCTATTGGTCTTTGACGGTCTCAGTCATTTAACCTTTTTTTTTTAATAACTATGAACAGAAATTCCATTTGATCTTAAACTCTAAACATTGTCTCCTTCAAGACTTAGCAAGTTTTGAACTTAAAATCGCATAGAATCTATAAAAGGTCTTCGATAGCATCAAACATGTTACCCTGAACTGACGAGATGTATCCAATTTGAAACTCTCTAAGCCCCAAGGTATTTTCATTGTATCTAAACTTAATCGATGGAAGTTAAGTACTCAATTTCCAAATTTCCGTGTTACCACAACACTATTGGCATTTTCTTTGCGATAAAACCTGTCGCAGGAAATTATGTTAAGTCTAAACGTTGAAGTTAATAGCTTAAGAAACTCAACATTAAATCGTTTAATAAAATCTTACATTGATAATTTCTACACAGAAAAAATGATTGCCTTATATTTATATATAGTTCATAACCAGGGCAACCAAAAATATGCAAAATCATATTTTTTCCAGGGTTTCAAATTAACGAAACTGTTAGTTATTTATCCGTTGCAGACAGTTTTAAGAATTTTGCCCTTAACAGCATATTTTTGCGTATTTTGTAATTAGCAGCATATTTTGTCATTTTTATAGAAAATCCTTATTTTAGAGCCTATTTTAGCATTTTAAATGACATATTTTTGTATATTTTACACTAAAGAGCGAAATTTTGCACATTTTACACTTAAGAGAAAAATTTTGCACCCAAACGCATTTTTCTCATAATTTGCTATTAGTGAAAATTTATTTTTTACTGTCACACATGTTTTTCAAATCTGATTCGCTAATAATTTTCTTCCTATAAGTTGATGGAAATTTTGTAATTTCCCGATACAATTAGCTTTGAATGTTTTTAAGAGCAAAAAGAAAATATTTTTAGCAAGTGCTTGTAAAAATCAACTTATTTTTAGCATTAGTAGTAGGTAATTTAAAATTTAGCAAGAAAAAATATAATTTTAAGAGCATATTTTTGAATTTTAAGGGCATATTTTTCGATTCTAAGAACATTATTTATGTGCATTAAACTATTTTTTTAGATGATATTTTTTGTTGCCCTGTTCATAACCTTATCTCACAGTGAACCATTTACTGAATTCTTTTGGCCTTAAAAATATTTATAACAAATTTATCATGTTCCAAGAACTAACATGGGAATATGATTGAATGTGAATTTTAATTTAAACTACTCCGAATCCTTCCTCCTGTTCTTAAACACAAAAATTATAAATTTCAGACTTAAATTTCTCAGAAATCTTAAATTAATAACTGACACACACGCTCAAATATTCACCTCAGAATATACCCTAAAATAAATTTCATGCATACGAGAATTATGAATATATTTATATTTGCTAAAGTGTATTATTGAATATTGTTGTGGGTGATATTATCAGAAAATTAAGTTTTTTTTTTTCTCTTTGTTTTATGTTGATTATCTTTTCTCTATTTATTTTCTAGTAATTGTACTGAAAAGGAAAATAATGATATTCAAGCATCAAATACAAATTGACACGTTTGTATTTAACGTTTATGCAAATATATAGGTTCAAAAATATCTTTGCATTTGTAAAAAGTCCTGTTAGCAAAGAATCCACCAACCACCACTACAAGGTCACTATAAGGATCTACACATAGTTTTTTTTTGTTTTGTTTTTACTATTGTTTTTCCGAACTTAAGGTAAAAAAATAGAAAAACTTTAATAACATTAACAAATAAATTTTGGGCGCCAAATATTAACATTTTCGACAAGTTTTAAAAGAGCAGGCGCAGGAAAAAGTGTTATACTAGGGGAAATATCTGTTATTTAAAAGGAAATTTCCCCTTATATATATATATATATGTGTGTGTGTGTGTGTGTGCGTGTGTATGTATATGTGTGTGTCTATGTGTTTTCAATTCAATAATCAAGCAATCATTTACTTTTTTAATGCAAATGTTATTGGTTCAATTGCTGTCATCAAATTTGAATTTTTAGTTTATATTTTTTATATTGTTTCTAATAGCTTTTGTTCAAATATTTTAATTTTCTTTCCAAAGATATTGAGAAAATTCTATTTTAAAATGCAAGTGAAACAAGTCATTACCACAACAATAGCTTTTAAATTTTTGTGTTGATTGTGGAACACATCAAGCCATTTAAGTCCCATTATTTTTATAATCGAAGTGGAAGTAAACTATCCCTAAAACAATTGTTAATATATGTACGTATGTCACATTGGAAAAGCTATTTCTTTGTAATATATTAAACAAATATTTAGAGGAATTCGTTTTCGGTTATGGTCACCAAAACTGTTGAGATGCAATTGACATCTCATGTATAACATACACACAAAAGTATTCTGGAAACAAATTACCGATAAAATTGTGAAGGTAAATGATGATAGCTTCATAGGAATAATTCGAACATATTTCTAGGATGTTGGGTTTAATGGCAAAGACAATTCATCTGTTTTACGGCGTGTTTTTGAGTTTAAATTGAAGCTTAATGGATGAATTTGGTTGAAAAAATTTATAAAGAAAATTGGAAATTTGCTTGCGAAATTATTGAAGAACAAATTAGAGTGTACAGTGGGTATAAACACAAAATAAATGGTAATAAATCTGAAACTTCTAAATCAACAAATCGATGATGATGAAACTTATTGTATCAATATGATAGTAGAAAAGTTAGACTTTCAGATTATTGGTTGCTGCATGTGTAACATACATCATTTCAAATAATTTATAAAATATTTTATTATTCAAGAATTTGTTAAAAACTTTTGTTAAAATAAAACAAACAAAAATGCGAATCATGTTCACTGCAACATTTTCCAAAAAATATAAAAGGAAATGTTTCACAATAATTTTTGATATACGTTAAAAAATGATTTATTAAAAATTCAAAAACGCTACGTTCGAATAAATCTATATACGAAATACATACTTGTACAGTGGCGGACTAAACTAAAACACGGTAGATAGCTGAATAACAATGGGAAATTCGTTTTGATTTCAATTATTGTTATTAATAATGTTGTTGGTGTTACTGGATCATTCAAAAGCCTTTGATACTGTAGATCATACAATATTGATTCAAAAATTTGAAAAATTTATGCATTTCTCCTTCACTTCGTGTAAAATTATTGCTTCATATCTTGAAAATCGAACACAACGTGTTGAAATCAATGCCTCAACAACATAACTTTTTCTTCCACTTATTAGGGATATACCACAAGGAATAGAACGAGTTTCGATATGGTCAAATATAAATGGGCTAAGCTTAAATTCTACAAAAACTAAATGTTTAGCAATACGTAAAATATCACAGAAAAATATTGACTCATTTAACATATGCATCAGTAATCAGCGAATTGAAATTGTAAGCAAGGCAAAAAATCTTGGCGTAATTTTTAATGACTTCCACCTGAACAGATCATGTACTACAAGCTTGTGGTAAAACTTACTCGATGCTAAGAATTCTATGGTTCACGCAGTACTGCACACCAATCAAAATAAGATTGTTAATTGCAAAAACGTATTTAATACCGATATTAACCTATGGTTATGAGGTTTTTGCAAGTTGTGATACAACCAGTAAATTAAAGCTAAATTCTACCTATGTTTTTGGACTGCGAAAAATTGACGCAAATGGTAATTAATTATTCCAAGAAAATATATGGGGTGGAGATTGAGAACTTGCTGAAAATATGAGTCCTAACATTTCTTCATATAATTATAACAACTCGTGAGCCATAACAACTGTTTAATAGACTGAGATTTAGTACACTTTGACAAATCTTATTCAATTTCGATACCATACTTTAATATCGTAGTGGCAATTCTTCATTAACGCTATTTAAAGTGATCAGCAACGCATTACAATTTAAGAGAAAATTATTCGAATACTATTCATAAAAATTTTTTATTTTTAACTTTTATTAACATACCAACAAATTTTACACTTTTTTAAAACAAAATTTATATTACTTTAAGGACAATATTTGTATAATTAATTTTAATATTTAATGTTTCTTTGCTTAAGTGTTTCTTGTATTAAATGTATCCATATTTCTCTATAAATAATAACATCATAAGATTTCTACTTTTTAAGCCGAAAGTTTTGTTGTAGAAGTTACAAATAAAATAAAAATAAATAAAGAAATAAATAAATAATTTATTAACACTAAGGACAAAATTTTCCACTTAGTATAAATAGCCAGAAATGAAATTTCTGAAGAGGTTTTACAAATTTAAGTGTCTCTATGCTACGCAGATGTGAAAAAGTTGAAAACAAATATGGTCTATGATACTAAATATTAATGAAATTAACATTTGCATTTATTAAATTAATTCTTTATTAATTAATTAATTCTTTGTTATTGGTTTTAGATGATTAGGGATCTAGTGTTAATAAATTATTAAAAATAATTAAAGTGAAAACGAGTTTCTCATTGCTATTCAGCTATAATGTAAATAGTGCAAACTCGTGATTTAATTTTGTCCACCACTGTATATATATTTTAAGATCGAAAATTGTATTATTGAAAATCTGCGTTATTTTACAAAATTAGTTTGTGTGACCAAATTTATAGTTAGGTTTTCAGAATTTTTCGCAAAAAACTTTAAGAACACACATATTAAGTCTTGTTCATACCGGCACGAAATTACGAAATTTCATGCCGAAATTACGAATGATATCTAGAGTGTTCATACTGGCTAGATAACATTTGATGTAATTTCGTGAACAACTGATACTTATTGTTTACATTTTAAATTGTTATAGGGGTAAATAAAGTATTTTGAAATGGAAACAATTAAGAAACAATTACTTACTAAATTGGAAATTATTAACGAAAAACTTGCTAATAAGAAATTGTTATTTCAACAATTAAAAATTTTTAAACATGCAAAGGTAAAAAGGGTACGTTTCATTTTGCAAAATCACTTTAATAATTAATTTTAAGATTTGTGTTTAAATTTAAGATCAGCTGTCAATTGTTTTTTTTTTTTTCTTCTCATTATTGAAACATGCAGTACATAGTTGCAAAAAAGTATTTTTTCCAACCATATACAGAGTTGCACGGAAATGGGAATCGTAATTTCAATGTAATTTTGCCGAAATAACACAAAATTATGTAATTTCGCAAGTGTCAAAATATATGGGAAATTACCTAATTTCAACTTGACTTCGGCCGAAATCATGAAAGTACGTAATTTGGCGTCGGTCTGAATGCCCTATTAGTCTATCAAATTTGAATCAAAAACGTTCCGAAATGAACAATCCATTTTTTTACAGACTAAAAAATTTGAACTTTTGCTTCAACATTTAATAATTATCGATTACTGCTAGCTGAGGAGTGGACGTTCAAAATTACTCTTACACGATTTCTTAATGTCTAAGCTTTCAGAATATTTCAAAAAATTAACTTTTTTGAAAAAATATATAGATTTTTGAGACCTATTTAAAGACATTAAGAATCTTTTTTCAAATTATTGAATTGAGATAATTTAAAGATTATTCTTTAGCGTAACTCAGAAATGTGAAAATATTTGAAATGGCCAGCTGCTAATATTCTGAACGTCTAACGTCTCTATATACCAGAGTTTAAAGTCCCTACGTTCGATCGAAGTCTAGTTGTGTGGGAAACCATTTTAACCAGACCAGAATCCTATCCAGGACGTTATGATACTCCTTATTTCATAACTTTAGAAATAAATTTTGGGAAAAAAAATTTGGGGCTTTGCTCACAACTGCCATTTATGAATCGTTTTTAAAGCCATTAAGTTATTCAGGACTTTCGGAAAGTTAATTTTAACAGACAGACGACATCGTTGTATTGACACTCCTAACGATAATTAAATATTTAATATTTTTTTTTTTTTTTTTTTTTGTTTTTAACAACTTGTCCAACAACTTGTTAACAACTTTCCAAAAATTTCTTAAGATTGTCCTGCTAATTAACATCACTCATCACTCCCCATCATCGTTCAATGTGTAACGACTATAATGCTGGACTATGTTGGAACGAATAATTGGACGCAAACTCATCTTAGATCTTAGTGAAGAGATATCAACTCATTATATTAGTATTTTTGGAATAGTGGACGAAAATCCTAATTATTTTAATAATTTGGTTTTCATTATTCAAAATAATTTTCTAAATTAAATATTAACTTTATGTATTAATATCAATTAAAAACAAACCAATTAAAACACGACGCCAAAGCTTCTAGCCAGATAAAATTAAAAAAAAAACTCTTTATTTAGACTCCTTTTTAGTTAATTTAAAATATTCCTTTCTTCCTTTACACATTCTTCCCTATTTACTGCTATTTAACCCTTTATTTATATTATAATTTAAAATTGCTTAAAGTTTTCCTTTTATATTTTTCTCCTCTACTTTCCAGCAAAATTTAATGTCCGGAAATTATATATTATATACCGCCTTTCGTTGCTTTAAAGCCATTTAACGGTTTAATTATTATTATAGCAGGTTTTATATATATGTATAAAGTATAAAACATATTTAATTTTTAACCTTTTCATCGAAGCATATTTAATTTTTAACCTTTCTGTTGAAACATTTCTTTTATTTTTTCTGTTCTTGTTGTTTTAATAGAATAGAACATTAGCTTTCTTTACCTATTGGCTGAGTTTAGATAATAGTGTTTGTATTTTAGCTAGACAGACAGATTTTTTTTCTTTATGTGACATTAGGGGTCATTAGTATTCATAGATTGTGTGGCAGTAATAGAGAATTTATATTGTGTCATATGTTGGCTTATAAGGTGATACTTAAAAGTATTATATAACTAGTACTTTATTTTATATATAGCACTTTATTTTAAAACGTTTAAATAAATTATTATATATATATATATATATATATATATATATATATATATATATATATATATATATATATATATATATGTACACTGTCTGCCCCTTAAATAAGGAATAACATTTTTTAACTTTAATTAAGTATATCTCCTAAACTAAAGTTCAGAAAAAAAATAATTTTTTGCGCAACCAAATTTCAAAGTGTTGGCTTTAGTTTCCTGAAGAAATAAAAAATATACATATTTTGTTATACTAAAATTATGCATTTATTTAAAGACATGTATTTCTGTGGTACTTTTTTGAGTGTCACTTGAATAAAGAATATTTTAAAACTAACCAAACTGTAATTTACTTTTAAATTTTAGGTTAAAAAAATTAAAGTTATTATCTTCTAGCATTCAGTTAGTAATGAGTACTGCCACCATTTTTAGAAATACCCTCAAAAATGCGATTTGGCATCGACTTGTATAATGACTCTAAGTAATTTAGCGAAATTGAAATCCATGCTTCCGTTATTGCATCCTTTAAGGATTCTATCGTCTCAAATTGTTTTCCTCCTTCATAAACTTTTCTTGCAATCCAACCCCAGACATTTTCCATTGGATTCAGGTCTGGTGAATATGAAGGCCAATCCAAAAGTTGAACACCTTGTTGATTAATTCATTGTTTTATTGCTCATTAAATTTTGGAAATGCTTCCTCCAGAATGTTTTTGTAAGTCGTTGTAGTCATTTTGTTGGATACAAAAACCAATTCTATGCTACCATAATACGAAATGGCACCCCATACCATTATTCCGCCCTCTCGTCTGTGTCTGCGGCTCAAAAATAATTCCTCCTTATTTAGGTCATGGAAATAATAGTTATACCCGTCGGGACCATCAATATTGAACTTTTCTTCATCGGAAAATACAACTTTAAACCATTTGTCGGACCATGTCATTGTATTTTTGGCAGACTGTAGACATTGTGATTTGCGCTTTTCATTAAGTGGTGTTTTTTTGCAATTTTCGTCGGACTATGTATGGGCACGACTTTAAAATATGGTGCACTGTTCTTAGACTGGCACGTATTTTTGATACCGACATGGCAGAATTTGATGCAATTCTAAGAATTTTTCGTCTTTTGGATTTGTTGCCATTTTCTTCCGCCATTTCATGTTTCTTCCAAATCTTTCCACGCTATTTAAGTAATTATACACAACTGTCTTTTCTCTATTAATGTTTTTGGCTATTTGGACCGGATTCCTTCCTGATTAATATTAAAAGAATTCCTTATTCAAGTGACACACGAAATAGTACCACAGAAATACATGTCTTTAAATAAATGCATAATTTTAGTATAACAAAATATGTATATTTTTTATTTCTTCAGGAAACTAAAGCCAACACTTTGAAATTTGTTTGCGCAAAAAATTATTTTTTTCTGAACTTTAGTTTAGGAGATATACTTAGTTAAAGTTAAAAAAATGTGATTCCTTATTCAAGTGGCGGGCAGTGTATTATTATTATTATTATTATTATATATATATATATATATATATATATATATATATATATATATATATATATATATAAAATTCTCGTGTCGCGGTGTTTGATTTTTATGAAATTTTGTATATGTATTTGTTAGATAGGTCATAAAGTATATTTCATATCGCTAGAAGGAGTAAAATAGGCCACAAGGGGTAAAAACACCCCTTCCCTATATCTTCTTAAATAATAAACCGATTTACTTGAAATTTGGCAGGCTAATAATGTAACATCTAGAAGGAACTATAGCATATAATTTTTATTATTTAGGACGGGAAATAGGGTAAGAGCTCCATCTCCCTATATCTTCCTAACTAATCAACCGGCTTTTTTTTTAAATTTAAATTTAAATTTTGGCAGACACTGTAACATATGAAAAAAACTTAAAGATATACATTCTTCAGAAACTCCAACATTTAGGGCTTAAAATAGGGCAAAACGGACTACCCATGTCTTCTTAATTAATTATCCGATGATAGTTTCAAGTCTTGAGAGAACTAAATTTTAACATTTAAGGCGTAAAATAAAACAAAAAGGATAAAAGCACGCCCACCCATCTCCACACACTTACAATACATTCATTATTTTTTTTTTATTAAGAACCAAAATATTCACTAGAAATAAGTTATATGGCAAAACAATGTTTGCCGGGTTAGCTAGTATATATATATATATATATGTATATATATCGTGCAAGCTCCAAAAGGTAACATATAATGTTAATAAAAATGCCATGCCCACTTTTTGTAAACAATTCTTTTTTGAAAATTTCAGCTAAAATTTAACGCATATATCAAGTATTTTTGTAGAAAGCCCACTTTCGGTAAAAATCAATTTCAATACTTTCTTGATGCTACTGAGACAATTTAGATTAAATTTGATATACACAAAGAATAGAAAATACTGTATATTATAAAATTAAGTTTTTATGGTGATGTTTTACTGTGATATTTTTTACCACTGCCATTAAAAATGTAAATAATATTATGACAAAAATGGGTGTAAAAATGGTGTGGCATGTAGCAAAAATTTAGTATAATAATGTAGTACTCTATTAAATAACAAAAACACGTAATAACATTTGGTTTAAATAATTTAATTGTTGTTTATTTCCAACTTTATTTAAGAAAGAGATCAGAATTCGAAAAGGGATCAAAAATTCGAACTTCAAGAGACCACAAAACCGCAATTCGAACTAAATTTGAAAAATTTGATAGACTACTATTACACTTTCATTTTGCGTTGGAATTATACAGGCAATTTTTTCTTGTTGCACTGTAGATTTTTTTTTTATCTAAATTAGTGCTTTTTTATAAAAAATTTTTTAAAACTACATACTTTAAGATGGACCATAATTACTACAAAACCACTTTATAAGATTTTACTCACAAAAGGAACAAATGTATGAGATATATTTTAATTTTTTTTCCCCATTTTTACTAAATTGAACACTTTAGACCGAAATTTTGGTGAACAAATTCTTTTCATTCGAGCTCAAAATGATAAAATGTCCAAAATGTTGAGGTTTAATCGGGTTGGTTGTGTGAGGTTTAATCGTATATAAAAAGTTATCAGAATCAGTTAAAAATAACAATTATGACGATTTTTACAGCAAAATTATGATGTTTTATTTGCTCAGATGATGATTTTTTGTCTAAAGTTTCTGGCAACGCTGGATGTGTAACCGAATTATATGGAAAATGATTATTGATTTTATAAAGAATATATTAAAAACTAAAAGGTATTCCGTAACTTGGTTAGATATAAAAGCTAAAATAATATTTTTGCTTATGAAACAGATTTCGCTGAATTTAATTTTCTTGATGACTTTAAGAATTCCTAAGCTTACAAGGCGGCAAATTTTTTTTTTTTTTTTTTGCCTGTAGAAGTTTATCATTATTATGTCCTTTCTTTTACTTTTGCAGTAAAATCGAGTAAATTTAATATTTACTCTCAAAAAAACATGTTAGCATAATATGCGTGAACGGAAAATTTGTAAAATCCAGTAAAACTACCACCGCTACCACTGCAAATCAAAGCTTAATTACTATTAGGTTAGAACAATTCTACAACAAATGCAATAATACAAAAACAACTGTTTTTTTTTTTCTCTCAATTGTTTCCCTTAAATGAGAAATTCTGCTCATTGAAACAATAACAAACAATAAAATAGATGAAATAAAAAATGTAAACAAAACACACAAAGAAACAAACTCCATAACAAAAAACAACATCCCAATAAACCACAGAACGATATGATAGCAAAAACTATATCATCTTAGGAGCCGAATATACTTATTATCATATATTGCCGAAAACGATATTATTATGACATCGAAATTAGAAAAAAAAACTTCAAAAGCATTTGGAAAAAATAAACAAAAAATATGTGCCTAAGGAATAATCAAGTTTGCAATATTATAATGGATAATATTTGCATAAAGATATTTATGTATGTCATGTATCATGATTTTTTCATATTTTATAGTTAAATATTTAGAATTTTTCACTAGATTTGTCTTATTTCACTAGATTATATTTCTTTATAATTATTGATATTAAACAGTATTCAAAATTAAATTTGGTCCATGACTAATTTATTATCGTTACAAAGGTACGCTTTAGTCCGTAAAAACTATCGTTTTCGATTTGAAAACGACTATCACTAGTGATAATTTTTATCACCTACATAATATCGTTTCGATATCATTATTTATGGGATTTGACAGCTTAGGCAAACAAGAAAAAAAATCAGCTGAGTTTTCAACACCACCTTATAGTTAATATGATTTGGTTGCAAACAAATAAACATAAAACAACAACAAAAATCATCACAATTTTTATAGATATTTATGCACTTTAATGAATAACAACTACTTTTTTCCCTTTATTATAAATATATTTTTTGTTTTTTAATGCACTTTTAATAAATTTTTAATGCAAAAGTACTATTTATTTAATTTTTCGAACATTTTCCTTTCATTTTTTACTTTTTTTTTTACTTTACTTTATGGGGTTTGGGGAAAAACTCTCGCGTCACCGTAATTATTTCTTAAGTACAGTCAGGCGGGTTTTTGTTGCTTGGCCTTCGAGAATTTTACGTCTCACTCCCGCATTGGCTGAATGTTTGGTTTCGTTTAACTGTACCGCGTTACGGTTTCTCGAGGCTTGCATTTGCCACATGTATTCGATTTTGTCAACCTAACTTTTATAAGATTGGATTGGAGTCAACTTTGAGGCATCAGCTTCCTATACGAAGATGCAGGCCGAGGACTATTCCTAAAAGAGACCCCTGTAGGCTCATTGCTGTAATTGGTTATAAATACATCTCCTTCATGGGGTAATTTAAAATCAAACAAACATAAAATTTGAAAATACTCAGTTTATAAACTATAATTTTTCTCTCTTTTACTGGATTTTGGGTACACGAACGCAAATATAGTAAAAGTGCAAAATTTTGGTTAAACGAACGCTACTATTTTAATTGAAATTTTTATATTTCATTGGATTATTTTTATACATAATCTTCAACTTCCGTACCATTGCGGTGATTCCTTCCAATATACATTATACTTTAATCAAATAACATGTAAAGCATAAAAAATAAATAAAATTTTTCGCCACAAAGGAAACAAATAATTTGACTTTTTATTTAAATAAAAAGAAGCAGAATTACAACTGAAGGCACGTGTTAAATGCTTCACATTATTTTATCTTTATGTAGTACATGTAACCCCTGGTCTACAATTGCAATTAACACTGATATAATATATGATATAACACCGGCAGAAGAGATTAACCATAATATATATATTATGTTAAATCTTAAATAAGGGGTGCACGTATATCCTATAAGATATCATTATTTTTAATCAGTCACAGAGTAAACGTATTCTTTTTATTTAAGAAATTCGCACTTTTTTAGTACAATTTTTATAAAAATGTTTTTTAAAATGTAAAGCAATCATTAAAAGGAAACAATTGTACAAAAAATATGTCATTTTTAGTAATTTTCAAAATACACATGCTGTCACACAAACAAACTTTCCTATATGTGTATTTTTTAACAGTCCATCTTATAAGATAATTGTGTAGAAATATCTCATCACGGTCTCATAATATTTCTTTTAATATTAATATTTGAATCTACACGTGAGATAATTTTCTCAGAGAGCGAATTTAACAATCTTACATCTTATGTTACGTCTAGATGGGCTGTTACATATTGAATACTAACAACAATAATGGAACGTCAAGTACACAACACGTGCATAAACAACATAAAACCAAAACAAATGAGTATTTAGTAATAACATATGAATCGAAAAATTAATCAATAGAGGGAAACTATTCAATTATAATTAAAACCCAAAATCTGAAATCTTTAAATTTGTTGTATAATTTAAATAAAAAGTTCTTATCAATTTATAAAATTATCTTTAATTTTATTAAATCCGTATGCAAATTTTGCAAAATGTATTTATTCTTATGACAAATAATCTTCGTGTAATGTAATTGTTAATAAGTGTGTTTATTTGAACTTTAAATATTGACTTGTGCCATTGAAATCCCTTTTTTTTGAAAACCCCCCATTTATTGCAACTTAAAAACCAAAATCCTTTTAAATCTAAGGAGTTAAATTTTTTTTATGTAATGTTGGTCCTTTTTTTGCACACATAAAACTCTTCAATGGGAGTCCTTTTATCCTTGTACTTTTGTCAGTTTTCAAATAACAATTCTATGTAAAGTATACATACATGTTAAAGAACCTCTTTAACTGCTACTTTATACATGTATTTTTTTACCATTTTCATTTTATTTTTCTTTGCCAAACCAATCTCATAAGTGTTTACATAGTGTCTACATTAAACAATTTTTTATCAAGACAACCGTCAAACTTAACGCGAATTTGTTTAAGGTGGCAACAGTTGCACAAAAACAACAATATGACGTATTCATTATTGTTTTTCATATATGCAGTTTGACAACTGTAACAACCAAAATAGTAATCAGATGTTTTATTAAGTTCACCTTGTATATATTCGCACTGATTTTGACGTTTGTTTTGATAAAAATTTGCCTAATGTAGACACTAGGTTAGGGTTATTTGTGAATTGTTGCCACACATAACGAATGTTGACACTTGCATGAAACTGAAATGTTTACGGCTATAAAAAAGAATATTCCCTTATACTTGTAGCGCTAAATTTTGTGGAGAAGTAGTAAGTCAGTGGACCTCACAATGTAAATGGCCTGGTAAATCATAATGGCAAAAAGTACTTTACAGTTTATTTACCCAATACAAAAAAATTAAAAAAAAAGAAAGAAAAATACAATGTCCCTGAGGGCAATTATTAAAATAATTTTGATTTTAAAAAGCTAAAGGTTATTATAACTTTCCTTTTTCCTCCCAAAAATAGGTTAAATGTCAATACTAAAAATAGTAGCGAAAATCTCGCATTAAACTAGTGTAAATGTGTAAAAATATATCATATATTTAATATCTGTTTTATTATCAAAGTAAAAATTGATTTAAAAAAAATTTCTCTCTCATTAAGACATTAAAAAAATTGCTATAGAAAATGTTATTCCTTTTTATTGAAAACATCCTCTAGCGATAATTTTTTAGAAAACTTCTCTAAATGAAAATTTTTTTATAGAAAACTTTTCTATAGAAAACTTATTTGTTCGATCGATAAATTTTCTATAGAACATTTTTTCTATTTATAAACTTTCTATAAACATTTTTTTTACCGATAAATTTTCTATAGAAAATTATTTTGTCTATAAACTTTTGCGAAAAATTTTCTATTAGACAATTTTTCTATAGAAAAAATTATGAAAATGTTCTTCTTTTCTATTGAAAACATCCTCTAGCGATATTTTTTTTTTAGGAAACCTCTCTTTGCAATAACTTTTTTATAATAAACTTTTCTATAGAAAACTTATTTGTTCGATCGATAAATTTTCTATAGAACATTTTTTTTATTTATAAACTTTCTATAGACATTTTTTACCGATAAATTTTCTATAGAAAATTATTTTGTCCATAAAGTTTTACAAAAAATTTTCTATTATACAAATTTTTCTATAGAAAAATCGATAAACCTTCTAAAGAAAATTTCAGTTATCAATTAATCTTTTAAAACAAATTTCTTTATTTCATTTCATAATAAATTTTCTGTAGAAATTTTCTTATTATGATAACTTTTCGAAAGAAAACTTCTCTACAGAGAATTTGTTCAATCGACAAATGTTCTATATAACTTTTTCACAGAAATCTTTTAACAATAACTTCTCCAAAGAAAAGTTTTCTATAGAAAACATTTGTTCTATTGATAAATTTCCTATAGAAAATATTTTTTTATTTCTTCTATTTATAAAGATTTTTTAGAAAAATATCTTTTCGATAAATTTTCTATAGAAAATTATTATACGATAAATTATTGCAGAAAATTTTCTATTCGTCGATCTTTTTTATAGAAAAAAAAAACGTTGAGCGTTCTAAATAAAATTTCAGTTATCGATTAATTTTCTAAAAAAACATTTTAGAATAATTTTCAATAGAAAATTTTTTATCTTATATTGTATAAATAAAATTTCCTTATTTTTCAATCGATAAATGTTTTAAAGAAAATTTCTGTTATCAATTATTAATCTTCTAAAGAAAAATCTTTATTTCTTCTCATTATAAATTTTTTATAGAACATTTCTTATTATGATAAATTTTCTGTATAAAATTTTTTCCATGGAAAATTTATTCTATCGTTCAATGTTCCAAAAAAATCTTATCGATTGACCTACTAAAGAAAAATTCTTTATATCTTCATACAATAAATTGTCTGTAGAATATTTCCTCTCACATTAAATTTTCTATAGACTTTTTTTCGATAAATTTTCAATAAATTTTTCTATAGATAAATTGTTTATAGACAGAAAGTTTCTTCTATCGATAAATGTTGTAAAGAAAATTTCTTTATATCCTTACGCAATAAATTTTCTGTAGAAAATTACTTCTCACATTAAATTTTCTATATAAATTTTTTATCGATAACAGTGGTCCGCAAAAAAAAATCTTTTTTGTCCTCTATCAAAAAAAAAAAAAAAAAAATATATATATATATATATATATATATATATATATGTATATATATATGTATATATGTATATGTATATATATGTGGACTAGATACAATTTGACCATCTATACACGAATCTGCTTTCAGTTTTTTCCATCAGGTCGTGATGCAAACGAAAATTATCTTTACGTCACTTTATCATTATTATTTTTTTTCCTGCCCAGTAGTTTTGGCGTTATTCAGAAATTTGTGTCAAAAAAAAAAAAAAAAAATTTTCATGCAAAATTAATGTAATTAGCCTGAAGCTAGTAATACTATGAATAAAATAAGCCATATATATATATAGCCATATATATATTTTTAAAATTGATGCACAAATCTTGATTTTACACACAACTACCTGAATGGAATTTAAAAGTTTTATAAAAAAAAATTTCATTGAAATTTATCCAGTTTTTCTCATATCTTATGTTTCCCGTAATACTTCTATTAAAACTCCTAGTTTTATTGAAAAAAATAAAATAAAAAAATAAAGTGCAAAAAAGTGCAATATTTCGCCATTTTCATCAAAATGCAATTAATTTATATCCTATAGTTTCTTCCACTTGAAAATTCATATTGTATAACTCGTGAAAGTTTTGTCCAATTTAGATAAATATAACTCCAATAGATACCGATTAAAATTATTCTCAAGTTATCTTAACATTATTTTCTCATCCGCTCAACATTTTCTGAGTTATTCGTCAATTAGTAGGCGAAAAATATGAACTTTTCACGAAAAATTGAAAGAATTTTGGTCATTAACTCCGAAAATATTGATTTAATTCAATCTAATATAGTGTTTTTTTTTTTTTTTTTAACTTCAAATGTTTTTAGATCACATTTTGATTTTGTGTGGAATTTAGCTAAGCAGTAACATATCGATTTTGTACGGATTTTACCAAATACCACTGATTTACGACTCTTTTAATACTTATTATCAAAAAAAAAAAAAAATATATATATATAAATAGAATTAAAGAAAAATTTTGTCATTAAGTTTGTAGTTCGTAAAGAAAAAAATATATCATTCAATTGAAGTTAATTTTACAAAGAAATAAGACCACAAAATTTTCATTCACTTTGTAATAGAAAGGAATTAAAGAAAGGAATTAATTCTCTATGGAATTAATTCAATACAAAGTTAAGCCTAAAGAACCAAGCCTAAGAAATATTTTCTGAAGAATGATTTTTAAGAATTCTAAATTCAATTTTTCAAGCTGAATTAAATTCATAAGTAAATTCTAAATAAAATTAATTTTTTCGAAGCACTGTGCATATCGTAAATACTTTTGAAATAAAATTTTCGAAAGCAAAAACAAATCAATTTTTACTACATATATCGATATAACAATACAAAAAAGTCCTATGTGTAATTTTTCGAAATTTTATAAATATTACTTTTAAAAATTATTAGTCAAACAATATGAAAAATTACTTTTTGTTCTACGGCTCGTCAACACATATGATCCTTCAATTTTAATTATTTATTTTAAAAGTTCAAAGCTTGATTACGAGGATTAAAATACTTATTTGACACAATTTTCAATTTATCGTGAAATTATGTGTTTTTCGTATCCACTTTACATATTATTGTTTTCTTTTTTAGCTTTTTATTGAATTTTGAATTAATTTTCAAAATTAAATATATTTAGCTGGAAATTTTTATTTTAGCTGGCCACTAGACAATCATCAAAAAAGCTGGAAAATTCAGCCCATTTGGCGACCCTACTTGTGCATCAATTTTGATGGTACATGACTTATTTTTTCGTTGGACTACCAGCTTTAGGTTAAAGATAAAGAACAGAAGCATTTTTGTCGTTTTCACTTTTTAAAAGAACTTTTAAGGAAAAAAATCTTAAATTTTGTAAGAAACAAATTTTTCGAACTCTATTTTCTAAATAACTTCGAAAATATTGACTATATAAGAAAACAAGTAAGAAAGATATAGTCGGTCAAGTCCGACATGTGGACAATTGTGGACCGATACTTTTACTAAGTGTAAAATAAAATATACGAATACAGAATATTACGTTAATACTAACATTTATGTGAATTTATGCACTTTAGGGTGATTCTCAAAAGTGGGCTTATATGGGAGCTATGGTAAATTATGGAGCGATCATCATAAAATTTTTGACTGTGATTTCTACGAGAGCGGATCAATAAGTCCGTGACTTTTCGAACTTCCCTCGTAGTTATATGGTTTGATTGACGGTTTTTTTTTCGCAAAAAATAATATCTAATGAGCACACGAAATTCACTTTTTTCCATTATTAGAAAAATACACGAGGTTGTATGTTTGAACAGCTGTTAAACGCAAAGTAAATGACGATACTTGCTCAAAATTTGACAGTAGTCTGTTAAGAGGTGGTACTTGAAGGGAATAGTGTTGCACTTCATATTACTACGAGGGAATTTCCAATAGTCACGGATTTATTGATCCGCTCTCGCACTTATTTAAAATTTATTTGTGTCGAATATAAACTTGATACTAACATGCACGTTAAAGTGATTTTCGAAAGAGGGCTTTATATGGGAGCTATGGTCAATTATGGACCGATCTTCATGAAATTTGACACAAAGATTGATTCTTATACAAAATTTCCTTACACTGAATTTCATTAAAATATTGCTATATTTAAGGCATTTATGATCTTTAAACCCATATTCCGGGAGGACATTTGTATGGGGGCTAAGTGAAATAATGGACCGATCATAACCAATTTCAATAGATTTCGTCCTTGTGTCATGAAACTCGTGCCAAATTTCTTGAATTATCTTCAAAATTGCGTCCTGTACTTTGTGCACAAAGTTTACATGGACAGCCAGCCAGACGGACGGACGGATATCGTCAGATCGACTCAAAAAGTGATTCTGAGTCGATTGGTATACTTTAAAGTGGGTGTTGGATGATTTTTTCTGTGCGTTACAAACATCAGCACAAACGCATAATACCCCAACGACCTATGGTGGTGTAGGGCATAATGATACACCGTTTTTGAATTATGGTGAAATATACTCGTGTATTTCACCATAACTCATTTTTTTTACACTATGGTTTTATAGTCAAAAATAGTTTTCTATGGCGAGAAATATTTTTATTTATTCTGTGTTATATAAAAGCTTTATAAAATATTGATAAATTTATTTTTTTTTTATTAAGAAAAAAAAAAACAAATAAATAAAAAATACAATGGAGCAATACAAAATGACTCGTTTGCTTTTAAATCCTCCCAGAAAACAAAACTCTTCATTGTTAATATTTTACCACAGGTCTACAACTGAGATTAACGCTGATATAATATGTGAGATAACGCCGGCAGTGGAGAGTAACCATATTGTTTATGTTATGTTAAATCTTTAATAAGGGGTACACGTATACTAATAAATCCTATAAGATATCATTACTTTCAATCAGTCACAGAGTAAACATGTCCTTTTTATTTAAGCAATTCGCACTTTTTTAGCACAATTTTTATAAAAATATTTTTAACATGTAAAACAAACACTAAAAGGAAACAATTTTACAAAATAACATTGTTTTTCAGTAATTTCCAAAATACACATGCACACACACAAACAATCTTTCGTGTATGTGCATTCTTTTGACAGTTCATTTTATAAGATGGTTGTGTAGAGAAATCTCATCACAACAGTCTCATAATACATCTTATAATAGTAATATTTGAATCTACACGTGAAATAATTCTCTCAGGAGAGAATTTGACACTCTCTGACACAAAAATCTTACATATTATGTTACGTCTAGACGGGCTGTTATGTTCAAATGGACATTTAATAATGAAAGAAAGTGTTTCTAATCTTAAAATAAAATGGAAATTTTCTAAATATTTTATATTTTTGGAAAATGCTCAATAACTTTTAAAACGTCAAAAATTTCTATACATTTGTCAAAAGTTCTACTGGCCATGTGAGCTAGTGAAGTTTTATTCACCTCATTACAGTAAAAAATTTACTAAAAAGTGTACTTATATATCATTTCGCACGGGCCCTATAGAAAACTTTTGCTTTCGATCTTTTTTTAAATAAAATTTATTATTAAGACCATAAAATGTCCTTTGGGATAATGAATCATTGATCATAAAAAACAAAAAGCAGTCAATTCAGTCCATTTGAAATTTCACCCAAAAATAATTTTGTTTCACAGTACTTCTTCTAAAGACCCAAATAACAACCCTGTTTTATTGTGTTTGACATTACGCGCATGTTCGAAAACAAACAGTTGTAAATGACACAGCTGTTCGTATTCGAAAAAATTTAGTTGGTGTTTATACGTTTGAATCCGAGTAAGATTTCTTAAATTTGCCGGTTGTGTTAAATAAAATAATAAAGTAAACAAAATATACAAAATTGTCTTTAAAAACGTGTTTTTTAAGCTGTTCATTACAAAATGACCCAAGATATTTTAATGTCCAACGAAGAATCGTCGGTGTTGCCCACCAACGATTCGGCCCACAAGCAATTGCAACAATTTTGTTTGCTAGCGAAGACTGCTCATGGTGCTGCTATTTTGGAGCTGATTAAACAAGTTTTAGAGGCACCTGGTGTCTATGTATTTGGCGAGCTGTTGGTTATGCCAAATATACAAGAGGTTTTTAACGAATAAAACAATATTAAATGATTGCCTTATAATTTTGTACTTTTATAGCTTAAAACAGGTGACCATGTTAAATATTTTAATACCTTAAATTTGTTCGCCTATGGGACATATAAACAATACCGCCAAAAGCCTGATGATTATTTGGATTTGACACCGGCCATGCAAAAGAAATTGCAACATTTAACCATTGTTTCGTTGGCCATAAAAAACAAGTGCATCCCCTATGAGGTGTTGTTGGAAGAGTTGGAAATTAATAATGTGCGTCATTTGGAAGATGTTATTATAGAGGCAATTTATGCTGGTAAGCGTGTGAAGACATTTCATATTATTAGTGTTTTGATTTTATACTAAATAAGAACAAAATTATTTTTTTTATTAAATGAACATATAAGTGATATATGCCAAAGCTGAAAAGTGTGAAACACTCCTTTGTTAACAGCACAGACAGTAGTGTCAATTTAGTGATTTTATACGAAAATTTTTAGCACTAAATACTTATATATATAATTAGTAAATATGCTTTAAAAAATTTGATTTGAAATTTAAAATATAGACAAGTTATTGATAAAATATATTTTCTATAGATTAGTTGTGGATAGGAAAAGTTGCTCTTTATAGGAATGTTATCGATGGGTGAGGCTATCTACGGAAAAGTTATTGATAAAAGAATTTTCTAAAAAAAAGTTATCATTAAGAAAAGTTTTCTATCGAAAAGATATCGTTAAGATAAATTTATGTAGAAATATTATTGATAAAATAATTTTTTTATTGAAATGTTATTAGTAGAAGTTTTCTATAAAGATGTTAAGTTTTCTATAGAAAAGTCATCCACAGATCTTTTCTATAGAAAAGGTATTATCAGGTGAAGTTTTCTATGTAAAAGTTATTGTCAGCAGAAGTTTTCTATAGAAAAGTTATCGTCAGAAGAAGATTTTTATAAAAAAACTATCATCGTCAGAAAAAATTTTCTATTGAAAAGATATCATTATCAGAAGTTTTTTATAAAAAAGTTATCGCTAAGAAATGTTTTTTAATATTCCTAAAATGTTTATTACATTTTTGAGTTGCTTCGCTTTATGTTTGGAACTTATTGTTAAGATTTCTTTTGTCATAATCCGCTTTTATTATTTTACATTTTTTGTTTGCATTCCTTGTATTAATGTACATAGTTCATAGTTCGAATAACAAACAATTTATATTAGCTGTGTAGTACATACATATCTTTCTTTTAATCTTACCAATAATCCTGCAATATTGTTTTTATATGTATATGGGGAATTCTATTTTTTAAATTACCTTTATGAAACCGACCTGAAAATGAAATCGTGGTGTCATAAATCGTCGAAGCACACCCAAGGCACTAATTGAAATCGGTGAAAATGTATTCCAATCTGTAGTAATTACGCGTTTGAATTTAACATTTTTGGTTGTGAATTTTTGTCATTGAAAAATTTATTTTATAGTTATATAACTAATATTTGCAACTTTTTATTAACATCAATTAAAGATTTTATTGTGGTTAGATGTGAAAAATACATCAGTAAATTAAATGCAATTAAAAAATATAAAAAAATCTATGTACACTTTGTTTTTTACTTGATAGCTAATTAATATTAAATAGCGTTGATGTGCCTTAAAAAATGCAAATTTCTCTGAATTTTAAAAGTAAACGAATTTAAAGAAATCCTTATATATGTATATATATTAGGGTTGTTAATTATTCGACTTGTAGTTGATGGAATAAAATTTTATAATTTTATTTAATTATTCGTGTGACTGAATAAAATTGGAGTTTTCTTCAGCGTAGCCATTTTAGCACTTTCAGTGCTAGATTTAGTACTTGAACAGATTAAGATGCATTGACAATTTATAAAAATATGCTAAATGATTTATAGCACTTTTTTTTAAGAGAAATATAATATTTTAAATCTTTACTTTTTTAAGAGTTTCTTAATAAATTTGATGGTATTAGTTGCTGGTTTTAATATTTCTATTTCTAATTTATTTCCCAATATTACAAACAGAGTTTTTCACGGGAAATCCCGGGACGGGAATTCCGCTAAATTTTCTGTTCCGTAATCTCGGGAAACCATGCGGGAATTTTCGGAATTTCTTGTATATGCAAAATGTTTATATTTTCTAACTCATGGTTATTTTAGTATATAATGTGTTCTTACATTTGGTTTTATATATTTTATCTAATTTTGTTACGAGTTTAAATATTTAAATATATTTGATATATTTGTATAATATTTTAAATAAAAAAATTAGATTCTGCAAATTTTTTTCATTGCGGTTAATAGTAATATGCTGCAAAAGGAGGGATAGTAAGAAGTAGAATTCGACATTTGAAAAATATATTTTTTAAACTATTTGAAGATGTAATTTGCACGTATGTGAAAATTAAAATATCTAGAATCCTCAAACAACAACTTACGTTTTTAAAGCACCAGTGAAGGCTAAAATATGCAAACTATTAACTGTATATGAATTTTTTTTATCAAATCAGATAGATTACAAAAATTTCACTTATAAGACCAAGCAATTCAAGAGCTGTCCAATAACTGAACGTGATGTAAATTAAGTTTTACCCACAGGGCAATATGAAAATCAAAGTAATGATTCGACTTTTGGATGAGTTGTTATATCCCAATAAGCACACAAATTTCAAAAACTCAAGCTTGGAAAATTTTGTTGGAATTCGACATGAATTCAAATATAGAAATATTTTAAACATAAAAGACGATTGAAAAACCAAAAACATTTCAAGCAAAATAAATTTGACGTGAATTTAAATTTCCTTTTTACTGGAGAACGCTTGTCACTGTATTCAAGGCTGGAAATACATTTGGATTCAACTTGAATTTAAGCAAAATTGCTTATTGGGATAATAAAGTTCTCATTTAATTTTCGAAATGTCAATATTTCAAAAAGAACTGAATTGGTTTGTCGTTTTATGATTTAGGAAAAAGAAAAACTCTAATTACGAATAATTCCGAAGAAAAATAGTTTTAAGTTGTCACCTGAACTATATTTTACAAGAACAAGGATAACGATAAAAAATGCAAAAACTAATATTTTTAAATCAGTTTTTGGTTTTATTAACAGAAAACAAACCTAAAAATATCAATTCATTAACATAGACAAAAAAAAAAAAAAATATCCATAAATTAACACCATATTCAAAGTACTGGCAAATTATATAATGAAATTAAATTTCTTTTAAAATTATAATCCATTAAGCATTTTGGCTTTAGAACTATATTGTTTATTATTATTATTATTATTATATTATTATTATTTTTATTTTATTATTATTATTTTTTATTATTATTATTATTATTATTATTATTATTTTATCAATATTATTATTATTTTTTTTTTTTATAAAAACAGATATGTGGAAAAAATCATTTCACTTACTATTGGTGGTGGCAATACATACATTAAAAGCAAATCTAGATTTCGTTTTTTTAGATTTATAAATAAAGTCAACGATCAACAATATTGACAAAATCTGTTGTTTAAATTTTTGATATTATTTATTGATTGTTTGAGTTCGATTAACAAATCATCTTTACACATTTCAGAATCTAAGGCTATTTTCACATTACTTTTATATATATCTTAACGAAATTTTACATCATTTTCAACAAGGTTTTCCAACTAAACAAAACTTTTTACACTTATAATTTCAAAAAGGCATAATAATTTAATAAAAACTCGTTTTGAAAAATTATTCGATTAGTCGCTAAAAATTGATCGAATAGTTTTTTAGTCTAAATTTAAAAATTTTGATCGTTCGAAAAGAATAAAAAATTTATTACTCGAATAATCGAATGATTTCTGTTCGAATGATAATCCTAATGTATAAACATAATTTGTTTGCTGCAATATAAAATATTTAACTATAAAACTCAAATATTGCATATTGTTTTACCCTTGAGCATTTCCTTT